>RWGZ01001825.1:476870-733796 GCA_009725065.1 Utricularia reniformis | reverse complement strand
TCCGTGATAGAGCCGCAATACGAATGGAGGTATGTAAAAGGCGGATGGCTAAGAAGCACGACAAAGGCGTTCGACCTATGTTTTAGAAATTTGGAGACTTGATTCTTAAGAAAGTGGAAGTCTCGAAGCATGTTGGCAAGTTGGATCGAAAGTGGGAAGGACCGTACAGAGTAACGGCCGTAGTGAAGGAAGGAACGTACAAAATCGCAAATATGAGCGGGGAGGAGCTGCCACGGACTTGGCATATTTCCAATTTGCGCAAGTATTATGTATAGACGTGACTCATCGATCTTTTTGAAAATAAAAATTTCCCCTCCTTTTTGTGATCATATTCTAATTTTTAAGTATCTTTTTTGACGACATCAATTCAATCGACTAGGGGACTGGTAAGGTAGGAGTAGGTCCATTACGTTTTAGTACGAAGGAGGATGAAATAAATTAAATAAGTTAGATTAGAAACGCAATGTACCACCTGTCTTATAGTCGATCATTTTCAAACTCGTCAAATTAAATACTGTGTCAAAATATTTTGAACGTGATGAGTCTTCCTGTCCGCGGCAGAACCGTCTATACATAATGACTGTTGGAATATGTTAAGAGGCCTGTTTGTTGTGATGTATATTTTCGTGGCAAATCAGAGTTGCAAGTATATTCCTGACTCCTCGATGACACGCCGACGAGGGTCGTGCCCTCGTCGGAGGTTGGTCCATTTCCGCATGGCACCGTCTTATGGACGGGCAGAATGACACCGTTTTATGAACGGGTCGAGAGTGCGATGGCACCAACTTATGGACCGGCCGAATGACACTGTTTTATGAACGGGTCGAGAGTACGATGGCACCGTCTTATGGACGGGCCAAATGACACCGTTTTATGAACGGGCCGAGAGTGTGATGGCCCCGGGTGCAAGTATATACCGGCGGCGAGAGTGTGATGGCCCTGGTGCAAGTATATTCCGGCGGCGAAAGTGTGATGGCCCCAGGTGCAAGTATATACCGGTGGCGAGAGTGTGACGGCCCCAGGTGCAAGTATATACTGGCGGCGAGTGTGTGATGTCCCCGAGCGTAAGCATATACCGGTGGCGAAGATATATTTGTAAAGGCAGAGCGGTGGACTCATTTTTGGTATCTACTCATTTTAAATAGGCATTCGCCTTAGAGTTATTGTAGACTTATTCAAGTCTCGCTACACTGTGGACTCTTACGCATCATTGTTACTGATATTACCCGGGAGTATTTTCGGTATTATGACATCCCCGGAGCTCATCTGACGTGTTTAGGTGGTTGATCTCGTCTAAAAACATTTTAGAGTGTCTGTTTATGATCAGTCAATTTTTAATTACACGAAATTTAATTTTTATGAGGACACGAGCGATATACGAGGTTGGGCCAACAATGCGTGAGCTTACGTCCTCGGGAGAGCATAGATCTACCTTGGTTTTCACTATAATAATCAAAGGATACAAGTACAATCATGAGATAATGATAATCCGAATGAAAACGGTACGAAAAACGATCAATTCCACTCCATCGCACCCGAGGCGACGAAAACTAGCGAATTAAGGTGATGTTCGCGACTTTTCGACATAAACTCGTGAATGGTGCCAAAAGTCGCGAGTCTTGGTGCCTAAGGGACGAAAATTCGCGAGTCCAGGTGTCCGGGAGGCGAAAACACGCGAATCGGAGGTCCAGGCGACGAAATCTCGCAAATACAACAATGAGCACATGCTCTCGCGACTTTTGGTGCAAAAAGTCGCGAGTTTGGCCTTGAAGATGAGGGATTCGCGACTTTTGGATCATAAAGTCGCGAGTGGGGCAAAAAGTGGCGAAACCGGGAGATTTGGGAAGCGTGCCAAGAGTCTGAACCCTTTTCTGGGCCTAGGGTCTTGTATTTATAGAAAAACTCGGCCCAATAAGTGAACATAAGGTCCAAAAGCCCAATCTTAGTCAAATTAGCCCAACTTACTTAGAAAATATCCAATTATTCCGGAATAAATGTCACAGCGCCACTAAACTTCTGGACTACATCCCGGTCGAGAGTTTAGTCGGAAATGCGGTGAGAAAATACCGGAAAATCTCGTATATCAGTTCTTTGCCTCCAAACAGTGAATACTCAGCCACAAATTATCACTGCACCCCGCCGATGTGCTCCCGGGTGGCAAATTATGAAAATACCCCTGGCCCCGTCCGTGGCCGAAATAGCCCAAAACATCTCAAAACACTTACAGAAGCCTTATATGGGGTCAAGCATGCGTGAATCACGAGAATACCCTCGAGAACGCCTCGCGATAGAGATATAAAAATACAGAAAATACCAAATAGCCACGTCGGACGAGCCCCGAGGTTAACATAATTACATATATAACCTCGGGCAATATCAATAGTCCCCTGGTTTTCAGATTCAGATTCTGAGTCGTTAACCACATTATATCAGCTCGTCTAGAAATCCAAAACTCGTTCATAAACTTTTAACAATACCATGAATAAGGTCAAAGTCATCTTGTTATTACTAACGGAATCAGATTTCGAGATTAATTGAGAATTTCACGCTTCTTCAACTTGGACTGCATGCTCATATACGTATCACTTTTTACTTTGCATACTAGTGCGCTTCGTTATTGCCTGAAATTATGATGCATCGTTTCGATTTGTTAGTATTACTCGATCGAACTTAGAAAATATTTCTCAACTGTCATAGAGAGGTTTTAGTTTCGCCTTGGGGCTCTCGCTTTCTTCTTAGTCAAAGTTCCGCTTTTCATAACTTTGAGGGTTCGCTCGACTCCATAACTCCATAATTCAATCCTGTTACCATCGTATATTTTTTCCAGCGTCATATATTTTTTTCCACAAAACATCGAGCTCATATATTTTTTCCAGCATGAGATATCCACATCTTCTAGGAAGAAAATCACTCTGCCGCCTTTGTCAGGAGTTTGATACTTATTCCTTTGTCATTCCCACTAATTTACAATTATCGGCTACCGTAAAGGCTTTCGCCTATATAGCATGCGTGCATTCTTAGTAAGGGCCGTTGAAATAAACAAGGTCATATGTTTAAACATGAAGAGCAACGTTTGAATTTGGAATTGAGTTCCCAAATTTAAGGCGAAATGACGACTTACTGTCTCTTTTAGATACGATCGCATAAAAAGTCGCATAAAAGCAAGGTGTGTCTAGCAGACGCCTAAGAATTAAGATTCCCTTTTTTTTTAATGAGTTTCTCTTGCTGCGAGATTCGCCTCGGAAGACACTAGCTTAACTCTCACAAGTAGGACAAGAAACGTCATACTTTCGTCTTACACTCATATGTTTCCTTTGATAAAAGGAGTCACACTTCCGTTTGAGATTGATACTCTCTATCTTCGAATTTAAGATTTGCCTCTACTTGATTCCGTGTATAGGAAAAGCTTACAATTCGATCAAGCCTGATAGATAATTATATATTCGTGGTGTTATCTCGGGTAAGAAAATCCATGCCGTCCTTAAAACGACTTTACAATATCTCCAATGGGAAATAAGATAATCCATGTCATGCTCGCAATAATTCTCTAGACCGTATGACCGTAAATAGCTACGCACGTGTTAAACAATAACGTGATAATCCGTCTCTCTCATAAATAATGAACCCGAGCCATCCATAAATACTTAAGACCCATTCATAATGTGTTGAAAGAGTCTACTCCTTTCAGGGGTAATTACTTGATCACTTTCGTATGGATCCTGATCAGGAGTCTCTCATCGTAGGAGATCGTAACACAAGTTTCCTCGTCATACATAAGGGAATGACCCTTGACTATCCAACTTCGTTTTAGGGAGCGATTTTAATACATCCAGGCTAGCTTCTTGGTTCCTTCAATCATAACAAAAAATACGAGACAGTCATGAGACAATTACTGGATAAACCATTTATACGAAATAAAAATACAGGCTCATCCACTTAACATATATTCATCATGTTCATCGCTGACATAAACAAGTGCCCAACAATAACTTGATTCTATCTCTTTGACTTATCCACTTGACATTCGGAGAACGGGCGAATGACTCAATATTGTTCGAGACAAAGATACCTCTTCATGTGAGGCAGTTTTCACAACTTATCGAATGACTATTTTGTGCTATGGGCGAGACAAACGTCTTTCTCTATATCTGTCCGAAACAAATCCACTTCGTATGCCGCTTTACAATCTTTATTGAGAATTTTTCTGTATAGATTTGCTCATTCACCAATAAACAAAACGTCGTGTCGTAAGCTATCGAAGGTACCAAACATGAGATTTGTTAATCATCAAATGGGTATATATCGGTGTCATTAAATGTCCTTATACGACAAACATTTTATCCAGAATATCCTTTGCTGTGGTGATATTACCCGGAAATATTCTCTTGTATTTATTTTCACCCGGGAGCTCGTCTAGCGTGATTATCAGCATTTTCGGTATTCTCGGTATTTTCGGTATTCTCGGTATTCTCGTAAATCTGACTTGCCAAGCGACATATAAATCCTCGGTGAGCATTTTAATATATTTCAGGCCATTTCGGACCCGGACGAAGCCAAGGGTATTTTCGTCATTTGCCACCGAGGGCGCACCGAACAGGTACAATAAGGGCGCCCGGCTGTGAGTTCATTATTTAAAAGCAAAGGATCGACATACGAGGTTCGGGGAAATTCTCTGATCGTATTCCCGATTAACATATTATTCGGTTCGCTTCCCGAGGCGTCGAGGTCTACATGGCATTTATTTTGCCATAATTAAAGATATTTAATTATTTTGGATTAAGGAAGGTGGACTAGGCTCATGGGCCCAAGAGGGTGAGTTTNATAATTCTCTAGACCGTATGACCGTAAATAGCTACGCACGTGTTAAACAATAACGTGATAATCCGTCTCTCTCATAAATAATGAACCCGAGCCATCCATAAATACTTAAGACCCATTCATAATGTGTTGAAAGAGTCTACTCCTTTCGGGGGTAATTACTTGATCACTTTCGTATGGATCCTGATCAGGAGTCTCTCATCGTAGGAGATCGTAACACAAGTTTCCTCGTCATACATAAGGGAATGACCCTTGACTATCGCAACTTCGTTTAAGGGAGCGATTTTAATACATCCAGGCTAGCTTCTTGGTTCTTTCAATCATAACAAAAAATACGAGACAGTCATGAGACAATTACTGGATAAACCATTTATACGAAATAAAAATACAGGCTCATCCACTTAACATATATTCATCATGTTCACCGCTGACATAAACAAGCGCCCAACAATAACTTGATTCTATCTCTTTGACTTATCCACTTGACATTCGGAGAACGGGCGAATGACACAATATTGTTCGAGACAAAGATACCTCTTCATGTGAGGCAGTTTTCACAACTTATCAAATGACTATTTTGTGCTATGGGTGAGACAAACGTCTTTCTCTATATCTGTCCGAAACAAATCCACTTCGTATGCCGCTTTACAATCTTTATCAAGAATTTTTCTGTATAGATTTGCTCATTCACCAATAAACAAACCGTCGTGTCGTAAGCTATCGAAGGTACCAAACATGAGATTTGTTAATCATAAAATGGGCAAATATCGGTGTCATTAAATGTCCTTATACGACAAACATTTTATCCAGAATATCCTTTGCCGTGGGATACTTTTTCGATCACTTTGATCATAACTGTGAGTCACCAGTCGTAGAAGAATTAAGTTGAATTCATACCATATGGTGAATATTTGGCTACTCTAATCATTTCTCTGAATAAAAACCATGAAAACGATCCATCAGCAAGTAAATATATGTGCAGATGATTAAGCCTAAATGATGGATTTTCGAGCCAATAGTCTCTTGGTAGGGTATCATTTTTCAATTTCTGTAATATCTGAGAGTGTCCGATCATAACTAACGAGAATTGATACCATAAGGCCATCCATTGGTCAATTTGACAGTCAATGAAAATACGCCTTTGCAAATAATGAAGTCTGTGCTATGGGACCGTACTAAGTTGGTTTAACGAATGAAGTCATGTTATAATGTGGCTTCATAACTACACCGCTAATACACTCTTCTCTTGATATTAAATAACTTAATAGTCCTCGTCATTTAATGAAACTTCCTTTCATTTCTCTTCAATTTCTCCGATCGCCTTAAGAAAGATCTAATATCAAATAATTTGAATCAAGAAGATTTTCTCCCAAAAAAAATAATAGCTTCTCATATGATTAGTTCGCCGATTCAGAATAAATACTTCCTCGGCGTGACTTGGGAAGAGATATTTCATGAATATGACAAGGATTCCATAAAATCACCTAAAGTTTATACGATATTTCCGATCTTGGGTGTGAGTCCCAAGTAATCATAACGTTTGTTGAATGCAAACCATAAAGCGACTATTTTCCCGTTTCCAATCGTTTATTCAAATGAAAACCATACGCACGATCACAGTCAGAGATAAACCGCTCGGCCATCCCAATCGCAATAAAAATGCTTGACCTTTTAATAGGTTTCGCTCCTAGTGGACGATAGATAGCTAACCACTCAAACATTTTATCTGGGTAATCGGCCATGAATTTTCTTTGACAATAAATAACGCGCTTTCATCTGGGTAATCGGCCATGAATTTCGTGAAAAAGGATATCTCTGTCGCACAAGCAACATTTAGTATGTCTCATAAAAATATGTTCTCAACGAACTTGCATTCTAGTTGAGCATAAACATGAATCTCGGCATGCACAGTCCCACAGGTATAAACTTGCACCCGGGGTCAACATATTATCATAGGGTCTCACGAAGCACCCACAATTCACTACACATTATCTCCGTGTATAAACTTGCACCCGGCGCTATCATTCTCTCGCCGCCGATATATACTTCCATCAGGGGCCATCACACTCTCGCCGCCGGTATATACATGCACCCAGGACCATCACACTCTCGCCGCCGGTATATACTTGCACCCAGGGCCATCACACTTTCGCCGCCGGTATATACTTACACCCGGAGCCATCACACTCCCGACCCGTCAATAAGACGGCGTCACCACTTACTCAGCCCGTCCATAAGACGGTGCCATCACATTCTGGACCCGTCCATAAGACGGCGTCACCACTTACTCGGCCCGTCCATAAGACGGCACCATCACACCCTCGACCCGTCCATAAGATGGCGTCATTCGGCCCGTCCATAAGACGGTGCCATGCGGAAATGGACCAGCCTCCGATGAGGGCGCGACCCTCTCCGACGTGTCATGGAAGAGTCAGGTATATACTTGCACCCTGATTTGCCACGGAAATATGCTCGGTTCTAAGCCGGCTATGTCAAAATAAATCGGGCCCCTTGACATATTCCAACAGTAATTATGTATAAACGATTCTGCTGCAGACAGAAAGACTCATCATGTTCAAAATATTTTGACGCAATATCTAATTTGACGAGTTTGAAAATGATCGACTACAAGACAGGCGGTACATTGCATTTCTAATCTAACCTATTAAATTATTCCATCCTCCATCATACTAAAATGCAATGGACCTAGTCCTATCTTTCCAGTCCCCTAGTCGATTGAATTCATGTCGTCAAAAAAGATACTTAAAAAATTAGAATATGACCACAAAAAAGAGGGGAAAATTTTTTTTTAAAAAGATCGATGAGTCACGTCTATCACAATACTTGCGCAAATTGGCAATATGCAAGTCTGCAGCTGCTCCTCTCCGCTCGTGTCCACATGTGGAGGCCACGCGTGACACCTACATCAATCACTTGACATCCCATGTATATCGATAACATCACTAACAATTATGAGTGCCTACATGTGGAGACCACACGCGACACTTGCTTTCATGCCATTCACCCATGATCTTTCCCAATAATTGTGCAAAGTATCTTACGAAGAGTTTCTTTGCATTATCCAACACGAATTCCTCAAGAATCACACACCAGCAAGCAACACGATCATAGCGAATTTTCTCTTTGATGTTCCCAAACTTGGGATACTCATTCAACTTATATAAGTTCAATGACTCCTTTCAATACCATAATGCGCAATTCATTCATATCCACAGCCATCGTGAAGGCCCATACTAATGTCAGTCCCCATGTGTCGACTGATAAATCATGATCAATTGTTTAATTGTCGCCACATATACCCAGTGCAAATATGACTCAACTTATAATTTCGCTTGTGATATTCACCGAAGATACCTAGGGCAACACTGACCAAATTTCCCACTTAACTTGCAATATTTATCCCATCATCTTCTCACACTCAACATAGTCCCCGGCATAAACTTCTTTCTTGAATGCACTTAGCTTCGCACAAGATGATGAGCGGAGATATAAATTGTTTACTAACCGATTCTACTAGCCAGTTCTGATACTTTTAAGCAAACTCGGTTGCCAATTACACGATTTTAAATATTGGCCTTCATCTTGAGATAATCTCACTAGTGATTTCTCCATAATGACGATAGACACAAGTATTCTCTTGCATCGCAATACACTTCACTGTCTAATATATAAATCTTGAAAACCCATTATTCTGAACATCTCACGAATGCATAGAATGCATGTCACTATACATCTTTGTTTATCAATCCGGAGAAAGGTAGACTTTTATATGCTGACTTGAGGATAAATCCGTTAGCACTATCATGTTCGAATAAATAAAAGAATCCCTCGAGCAGAAAGACATGACTTCCCGTTAATCGATAACATGTATCATGAATTCGAACAATAATGGGTTTCACTCCCGTCAACATACTTTCATTCTTCCGAGTGAAATAAACTATTGGTTTTTGTACTCGCCTCCCTTGGTTGCTGGTTCAAAGATCATGATTATATCATCTCCATATTAATTCAAAACTATTATAATATCCACATATTCTTCCATATTGACGAAACGTTTTTATTCGCAAGTCCCCAGTGTTGACTGAATTAGTTTCGGAGTACCGCAATTATCCGCAATCTCTATTTTGATAATAAGAAATTCCGCTCATAACAACGTACTAAGCATACTAGTTTTATTACATGGAAACTTTTGGTGTATATCTCAATATTGGGTTAAATAGCATGGGTTTTAACTTCACCGGCCATAAAAACCTGTGTAGTACCAAGAGCGGACATTGCAAATGTGACACGTCACGTACTATTCATTCCAACGATTCATTGGAAGGAAATAATTACTCCACCCTTTCATGTCAATAGAAGGCTCCGCATATATGGTCACTTTAATGAGACTCACTTTCGTAACATCTTAAATCCTCTCTCTTAACCGGTCTAAGGTCGGTTCAGCAGAATTGGACCTTTTGTAGTCTTCTACTAACATCATTACGACCCTTCTTTCTCTTCATCAAACCCAACTAAGGCAATACNAATATGTTAAGAGGCCTGTTTGTTGTGATGTATATTTCCGTGGCAAATCAGGGTGCAAGTATATACATGACTCCTCCATGACACGCCGACGGGAGTTGCGCCCTCGCCGGAGGCTGGTCTTTTTCCGCATGGCACCGTCTTATGGACGGGCCGAATGACACCGTTTTATGAACGGGTCGAAAGTGCGATGGCACCGTCTTATGGACGGGCCGAATGACACCGTTTTATGAACGGGTCAAATGAACGACGGCAAAACCTGACCCCAGACTGGCGACCAAACACGCCTAGCCGCGACTTAACTCACCCAGTCGCGACCAGTGGTTCTCCTCGACCAATCGCGACCAGTGATTACTCGCGACCAAACACGCCTAGCTGCGACTTAACTCACCCAGTCACGACCAGTGGTTCTCCTCGAGCAGTCGCGACCAGTGATTACTCGTGACCATCAGCCAGAGTCGCGTCCAATCGCGTTGGTCGCGAGAAGCCCTGCCTGCCTGCACTGTTCACTTGCGTCCAGTGGAACGCGACTGCAGATTTGATAATTTTTCGAGCCGTTTTCGCCCGTATTGTCATTATCATCTCATTGTAATTGTATTCTCCGAATATTATAGTGGAAAACAAGGTAGAGCTTTGCTCTCCCGAGGACGTAAGCCCACACATTATGGGCCCAACCTCGTATATCGCTCGTGTCCCCACAACAATATAAATTACGAGTAAATTATAAATTGACTGATCTAAAAATAAATACCCAACATATTTTTAGACTAGATCAGATTGGATTAGTCATTGCATGACTTTCTACAACATCTCGAGAGGCGACATCTTTCCTCTATAAATAACTTTGTTGAAATGCTTGCATAACATAACAATTGAATATAAATTCTACTAACAACAATCAATCTCATTTGACGGATTCATTCATCTCCGAAATCCCGCAAATGTATAAACAACTACAGGCGTACATGAAATCTTCATCTTTGAATAGTTCTGATCTCGTCTAAAAATATTTTAGAGTGTTTGTTAATGATCAGTCAATTTTTAATTACTCGAAATTTAATTTTTGTTAGGACACGAGTGATATACGAGGTTGGGCCCACAATGCGTGAGCTTACGTCCTCGGGAGAGCATAGCTCTACCTTGGTTTTCACTATAATAATCAAAGGATACAAGTACAATCATGAGATAATGATAATCCGAATGAAAAAGGTACGAAAAACGATCAATTCCACTCCATCGCACCCGAGGCGACGAAAACTTGCGAATTAAGGTGATGTTCGCGACTTTTGGACATAAACTCGCAAATGGTGCCAAAAGTCGCGAGTCTTGGTGCCTAAGGGACGAAAACTCGCGAGTCCAGGTGTCCGGGAGGCGAAAACACGCGAATCGGAGGTCCAGGCGACGAAATCTCGCAAATACAACAATGAACACATGCTCTCGCGACTATTGGTGCAAAAAGTCGCGAGTGTGGCCTTGAAGATGAGGGATTCGCGACTTTTGGATCAAAAAGCAGCGAGTGGTGCAAAAAGTGGCGAAACGGAGCTTTGGGAAGCGTGCCAAGAGTCTGAACCCTTTTCTGGGGCCTATGGTCTTGTATATATAGAAAAACTCGGCCCAATAAGTGAACTTAAGGTCCAAAAGCCCAATCTTAGTTAAATTAGCCAACTTACTTAGAAAATATCCAATTAATCCTGAATAAGTGTCACAGCGCCACTAAACTTCTGCACTACATCCCGGTCGAGAGTTTAGTCGGAAATGCGGTGAGAAAATACCGGAAAATCTCGTATATCAGTTCTTGTCCTCCAAACAGTGAATACGCAGCCACGTATCATCACTGCACCCCGCCGATGTGCTCCTGTGTGGCAAATTACGAAATTACCCCTAGCCCCGTCCGGGGCCTAAATAGCCCAAAACATCTCAAAACACTTACAGAAGCCTTATATGGGGTCCAGCATGTCTGAATCACGAGAATACCCTCGAGAACGCCTCGCGATAGACATATAAAAATACCAAAAATACCACATAGCCACGTCGGACGAGCCCCGAGGTTAACATAATTACATAAATAACCTCGGGCAATATGAAAATTATTCTTAATTCGCTAGATTTTATTCATTTTTCTCTTATTCTTTTAGTTTGCTAATTCTTTTCTCTTTTCTTTTTTGCTATTTCCTCTCCCTATCACGTCCTGGTTTTCTACTGTGGTTGGTTTTTACAAGCCAGACTACATGTCTCGCACAAAACCGACGGTTAGCTGTTAGTTGGCTCGACGAGAATATATGCTTCCCTTCCCCGGTTACAGACTCGGGCACTACCCCGTTTCTATCCGGTTCCGTTGGGCTCTATAGTGCTCACAATTCCATTCTTGAGAACCCATGTGTTCTTTCCTCGGACATGTTCTACCTGTGGCTGACCGTGCTCATGAACACGATGTCGGGTTTGGTGTTCCCACCTCGTCCCGAGACTTCTGTTTTTACCTTACACTCCTTTTGATTTAGCTTAATATTCACCTAAGCCACTAACTATGAACCTTCTTTTAATTCACTATGTTTACTCCCCTTACCTAGTCGTCCTATTGTCTGGTGCCAACTTGTTCCCTACTTCCTGAATATACGTATTAGCATGTTATACCGTCGTGTTACTCTATGACTTACTCTAGTTAGTTAATCGAATTATGCGGCAATTTGCGACCTTACCCTAGGATTCGCGGTGAATTACACTATGGTCCAAAATTCGCAGCCAATTCGAGTGTTACTCTTCGTATTCACAATGAAATTGCATTTCAGTCCTTAATTTCCACGATAATTTGCATAAAAGTTTGTTTTCGTGATAAATTGAACATCAGTCCCTGAATCTGTAATAATTTGCAAGTCATCCCCTAATTTAGGGTCTGACTTTAAAGTACGAGATATTCACCGACCACAAGTGTTTAAAGTACCTATTCACCCAGAGGGAGCATAACATGAGACAACGGAGATGGTTAGAACTGATAAAAGATTACGACCTGGACATTCAGTACCACCCCGGAAAAGCAATCCAAGTAGTCGATGCACTGAGCAGGAAAGCTCACGGTGTATTAGCAAACACATTGTTAAAGGAAATGGAGAACCTACAATTGGAAGTGGTAGAGTCGACCATAGTCAATTTAGGGACTGTTACCGCGAAGCCAGGCATACTGGAGGAGGTGCTAGAAGCACATATATCAGACCCCGAGATACCTGTAACACGAAAAGAGGGAAACAGAACTGATATATCAGTGGTATACAAAGGAAGCGATGGGCTAATCAGAATGAATGAACGGATATGGGTACCAAATAGGCTAGAGCTAAGGAAGAAGATTATGGGTACCAAAGGGCAGAACGGATCCGGGTGGAAAATGGGATAGCGCCTAAGTAACCACCCGGGGAAGGGAAGCATATGGCCCCGTCGAGTCATCCGAAAGCTAACGGTTGGCTTGGGCGGGACATGCACCGAGCATGTTACTCTCGGCAACAGTAAATTTAAGTATAATGGGTATGATACGGGTAAAAGAAGAAGGAAATAAGAAAACGGTTAAATGGAATGATTCATGTGGGTGTATACGGTGTAATTAAGAAATGTAATGATAATGTATAGTGTGCATGAAGTTTTTTTTAATAGATTGTGACCGCTTTACAGGTTCTCTTGGTGACGCAGACGAGGTATGAGAGGGGCATGGGAAGGAGGTCGTCGGTTGTCCGGTGATAGAGTCCGGTCCTTTGGAGAACACTCTAAATTATGTTGTCGTACTTTTATGTTTGCGTTCGAATATTCCGTTTTTAATTATGATATTTTAACAAAACATCTAGGCCCAAATTGGGGTCGTTACAAATTGTATCGGAGCGTAACATCGTTACTAAACCGGTAACGGTGCGATCCTACGTAGAAGAGTCTAGGAAACTCGTAGGAGGACAACCGACCATAGGAAGGGGATGGGCATAGAATGTAACGGATGACATGAATAGGCATAAGATATAACGAAAGTTTAATGTAGGAATGGCGCCTAGAACGAGAGCTCATGGAAACCGAGAAGAG
Source organism: Utricularia reniformis (assembly GCA_009725065.1). Taxonomy (NCBI): domain Eukaryota; kingdom Viridiplantae; phylum Streptophyta; class Magnoliopsida; order Lamiales; family Lentibulariaceae; genus Utricularia; species Utricularia reniformis. The sequence goes on along the minus strand of RWGZ01001825.1, from coordinate 720,383 downwards.
GATACCAATGCATCAGAACAGGCACCGGCGATAGAGACTCCGGTTGCGGATTCATCGACGCCTCTGACGTTCAGCCAGGAAAGTCTCAGGGACCTGTTCTAGACCATGGCAAGTTCCCTAGTTAGCGCAATAAGACAGGGATAGACGGAGAGGGGAAACTCCGTGCAAATGGAACCAGGGGCAAGACCCGAAAAGGGTAGGATGTACTACAACGAGGCATTAAAGAAGGCTGGGATGAACAGCTTCATGGGGGATAAGATGGGGGATGCGGAAGCGTGGATTATCCGCCTTGAGGAGAAGTTCGAGCTAATCGAAGCCCCACACGAGCTTTGGGCAGGATTGGCCCCACTATGGTTCAATGGTAGTACTGCCCGATGGTGGGGGAGTGTGTCGGCCGCATTACTGAAGGATGGGCCTATCTCTTGGGCAAAGTTTAAGAATGTGTTCTTGGATTACTACGTGACTAAAGGACTTAAGAAAGATAAGAGGGCCGAATTTGACAAGTTGACTCAAGGAAACCGCCCAGTTATGGAGTACATGCAAGAAATCATAGAACTAGGCAGGTACGCCCCCGAGATTATGGGAAGTGAACAGGAAAAGATGCACCGCTTCACGGAAGGGCTGAATGAAAAAGTGAAACTGACTATGTATGGCCGCGACGACGAGGAATTTTCTAGTTTGGTGGCGGCGGTAGTCCGAGTTGATGGAGGACTACGGAGAATGGATAAGGAACGCACTAGAAGCTCTGCAAGGAACGAAGTTCAAGGACGGGGAGAGTGGAAAGATAAGATCACTGCAGAGAGTTTCGGATCGGCACAAGGACCGCCGATCAGGCCTGCGTGCGCCAAATGAGGGAAGATCCATTTTGTAGAATGCCGCGCAGGAACCAACAGTTGTTTCAAGTGCAGCCAGGAAGGACACTTTGCCAAAGACTGCCCGAAGAGGAGGAGGATCGAAACCGGGGTAACCGAAAACAGAGTAAGGGAAAGGATTACTGGAAATGCTCGAGTGCTTGCTGTGAACAAGGAACAGGCCTCGGAGGCTGAGGACGTCGACGCAGATACACTACTTATTAACGGCTTTACATCTTTCGTATTATTTGACTGTGGGGCGACACATTCATTCGTGTCGGAGAAGTTAGCAAAACGGTTTGGGATTACGGGTAGTAACGCTAAAATCAAAGTAAAAACACCGCTATCCGAAGCCATGGAGGCAAATAGAATCTATAAAGGATGCACAGTAGAAGTGGACACAGTGCGAACAGAGGCAGATTCGATTGAATAAGGGGATATGGGATTCGATGCCATACTAGGAATGGATTGGATATCTAAGTACGATGCGCAAGTGAGATGTCGGGAACGTACGATCACGTTTAGTACGCCCCGAGAAGGGTGAAAGGACATGGTCGGAGAACCGATTACTTGTGAGGATGAGGAATATAAGGATCGATCGAACTAGCTGGCATTTGTCACGACGGAGAAGGAAGGGACACCATTGGAGTTCGTTTCAGTGGTTTGTGAATACAATAATGTATTTCCCGACAAGCTACCGGGGCAACCGCCTCAGAGAGAAGTAGAAATGGGAATAGAACTACTCCCTGGAACGCAACCGATTTCTAAGGCTCCATACCGAATGGCACCCCGAGAGATGCAGGAACTGAAACAACAGATTGAGTCGCTATTGGAAAAAGGATTTCTAAGGCCAAGCAACTCCCCTTGGGGAGCACCAGTGTTATTTGTTAGAAAGAAAAGCGGCGAGTTAAGATTGTGCTACGACTACCGAGAATTAAACAAGGTCACGATAAAGAATAAGTACCCGTTGCCTAGGATCGACGACTTGTTTGATCAGTTACAAGGCGCGAAGTGTTCTCAAAATTAGACTCTAGGTCAGGGTATCATCAAGTCCGAGTAAGAGAAGGAGACATACTGAAGACAGCCATTCGAACGAGGTACGGCCATTACGAATGCACTATGGTACCGTTTGNGATGGACCGTCCGACCTAACCTGGCATCGTGCCTAGTACACAATTCGCCAAAGGAAGGGCATGCCTGATGAAGGGAACGATATGTTCCAAAGAGGAAAAGATACGTACGAAAAGGGCAGAACGGATCCGGGTGGAAAAAGGGGTAGCGCCTAAGTAACCACCCGGGGAAGGGAAGTATATGGCCCGTCGAGTCATCCGACAGCTAACGGTTGGCTTGGGCGGCACATGCACCGAGCATCTTACTCTCGGCAACAGTAAAGTCAAAGTATAATGGGAATGATAAGGGTAAAAGAAGAAGGAAATAAGAAAACGGTTAAATGGAATGATTCATGTGGGTGTATACGGTGTAATTAAGAAATGTAATGATAATGTATAGTATGGGTGAAGTTTCCTTTAATAGATTGTGACCGCTTTACAGGTTTTGTTGGTGACGCAGTCGAGGTATGAGAGGGGCATGGGAAGGAGGTCGTCGGTTGTCCGGTGATAGAGTCCGGTCCTTTGGAGAACACTCTAAATTATGCTGTCGTACTTTTATGTTTCGAACTATGTTTTAAGTTTGCGTTCGAATATTCCGTTTTTAATTATCATATTTTAACAAAACAAATAGGCACAAATTGGGGTCGTTACAAGGCGAGCTGCAACCCTTAGAGATTCAAGAATGGAAATGGGATAGCATCGGCATGGACTTTGTGGTAGGATTTCCCAAGAGCCCACGGAAGAACGACGCCATATGGGTAGTGCTTGACCGCCTAACAAAGGCGGCTCTTTTCTTAGCAGTCAATACAACATACGGAGTAGACAGGCTAGCCAAAAAATATGTGGATAACATAGTCAAGTTATATGGAGTTCCAGAAAATATTGTGTCATACAGAGATCCGAGATTCTCCTCTAGATTTTGGTAAAGTTTACAGAAATCACTCGAAACCAAGTTGAGCATGAGCACAACCTATCACCCACAGACGGATGGTCAGACCGAGAGAACCAACCAATTCATGGAGGATATGTTACGGGCATGTGTATTGGAGTTTAAGGGAGGTTGGGAAGATTTCCTACCGCTGGTGGAATTTGCATACAATAAAAGTTTTCAGAGCAGCATTGGCATGGCCCCATATGAGGCACTGTACGGGAGGAAGTGTCGTTCACCACTATGCTGGGATGAGGTGGGAGAGAGAAAGACCACGGGAACAGAATTGGTAGAAGTCACCGTTGAAAATGTAGACGTGGTACAAAAGAACATTGAGGCGGCACACGACAGATACAAAAGTTGGGCAGACACGAAAAGGAGACTCTTAGAGTTAAAAGCTAGGATCACGTTTATCTAAAGATATCACCGATGAAGAGGGTGCTAAGGACCACAAAGACAGGGAAGCTGAGTCCTCGGTATATCGGACCATGCGAGGTGGAACGAAGAATCGGAAACCAAGCATACCAGCTGAAGCATCCGGAAGAGATGAGGGGGATACACAATGTTTTCCACGTATCCCAACTGAGGAGGAGTGTGACCGGAGGAATCCAAGAATGTGTGGAGGAACCCATAGAGATAACCCCCGAATTGACATACTAGGAAGTTCTAGTAGACTCAGAAACAAGCTAATTGCCATGGTGAAAGTACAATCGCCTAATAAGGGCGAAAGAGAAGCTACATGAGAAACGGAACGAGAGATTAGGCAGAGAGCGCCGGAGTTAATGGAAGATTGGTACGCACGAGTTTTGGGATGAAACTCAAAATAAGTGGGGAAGAATGTAATAGCCAGGAAAAAGGTATGATGGAACAAATAGTAGGGAATATAGCGGTAATGTCTAGACAAGGAATAACGAGGGATACGGGAATGAAAGAACGAAAAAAGAAACGAAAAATAGAAAAGTAAAGCAAAAGATTAAGGAATGATCAAAATAACCTTTAGATATCCTTTTTCCAATAGGGATTCTATATGTTTCTTTAGTTCTTACATCTCCTTTGGCGCTAGCCGGTACGGGGCCTTAGAGATTGGCTGGGTGCCCGGAAGGAGTTCAATCTCCAATTCCACCTCCCTTGCTGGGGGTTGGCCGCCAGTTCTTCGGGAATACATCCCCAAACTCACAAACTACCGGGATATGACTCAAGTCGATTTTCTTTGTCCCCATTGTAGCTGAAGCCAAATAACCCGCACACATCCAATGTTCGTCCCTCCCATCTTCGATCGGCTTGCCGATTACGTCGAAAACTTCATCATCTTCCTTTAAATGAGATACTTCGCTCTTCGCACTTCACTTGCGCGTCGTGTTTAGAGAGCCAGTCCACTACCAGTATGACATCGAAACCCATGTTTCCCAACTCAATCAAATCGGCTCTCGTCCTCACGGTCCCTATCTCTATAATTCATCCTTCGTGGACCCTTTTTGCTCCTAGGGTTTGCGGTCCAGGCATTCTAACCGTTATTTTAGCGCGGTTCCCTTTAGTTCCGAATTGCCACACTAATTTCTCCGAAACGAACGAGTGAATCGCTCCACAGTCAAATAGTACATTAGCGGTAAAGCCATTAATTAGAAATGTACCTGCCACGACGTCCTCAGCCTCTGGCGGCTGTTCCTTTTTTACCGCAAATACTCCGGCGTTTCCAGTGGTTCTCACTCTTGCTGTCGTTTCTGTTTTCCTCTTCTTGGGGCAGTCCCGCGCATAATGTCCCTCGTTTCCGCACATGTAGCACATGTTACTTCCTACGCGGCATTCCCCATAGTTGCCCCTCTAACACTTAGGACAAGTCGGCCTCGTGGGAGGTCCGGTGCTGGTCCTATACTCTCCGCGTTGCTCTTTCCTTTCCACGCCCCTTGGTCGTGGAAATCCATTTTCGCCCCCCCCTTGGTTCGCTCGTTGTCCAACCTCCTGAATCTTCCATCCACTCGCACTGCGGCCGCTACTAGACTCGAGAACTCTTCGTCGTCTCTACTGTACATGGCGAATTTGATCTTTTCATTATGTCCCTCAGTGAAGCGATGCATCTTTTCTTGTTCAATCCCCATGACCTCGGGGGCATATCTACCCAATTCGACAAACTCCTGCATGTAATCCATGACCGTGCGATTCCATTGGGTCAGCCTATCAATCTCTGCTCTCTTGTCCTTTTTTAGTCCCTTCGGAATATAATAGTCCATGAATGCTTCTCTAAACTTTGTCCACGGAATCAAGCGTCGCTTCAACAAGGATTCCGATACACTCCCCCACCAGCGGGTGGTACTCCCGTCAAACCATAACAGCGCTAGTCCCGATCTCATCTCAACCGGTGCCTCCACCAAGTCGAACTTCTCCTCCAGTTGGATCATCCATGCTTCCGCATCTTCAGCCTTACCCTTTTGAGAAGCTGCTCATTCCCTCTTTTTCAATACTTCGTTGTAGTTCATGCGACCTTTCTCCCTTGTATATCCCCGGGTGTCGTCTAAATTGCTAGTCCCTCTCACATGGCCTTGCATCACTGTGTTCATCAACGTTGTAGCCATGGTCTGGAATATGTCTCTCAAGTTATTCTGGCTCATGGTAGTAGGGGTGGTCGAGTCCATTATTGGTGTTTCAGGGGTCGGTGCTCGCTCTGACCCTTCACTTTGTGTCCCTTGGTTGCCGCGTGCTCTTGTTCTTGGTGCTATCCTGAAATTTTCCTATTAGTTCCATACCCATCTATTAATGCTCTTCTACGACTAGTTATCTTTCTATTGCCTATGGCCGATCGTCCTCTAACGGCTTAGGTCACACTTCTATGTTAGCTTCGGATCGTCTCAACACCAATTTTGTGTCGAGAAATGGCTCCGATACCATTTGTAACGATCGCAAACCGAACCTTAACAATGTCTATGCACTAGTGAAATAAAGCAAGACAATTTAACGAAACACAATTCGATGTCAAGGAAATATTAACGTCTTTCAAGGTACAACTAGACAGTTAAAGGCAAAAACAAAAAAATCAAAAGGGTCCACTCGTACAGCGGACGATCGACTACCTTAGTTCCAATGCCACCTAAGCCTCCTGTCCCCCCTCTACAAAATCTGTAAAACGGTCATAGTCTATTAAAAGAAACTTCTATATAATATATTTAATTTGCTAGATTTCATCCCTTTCCCTCTTCTTCTTGTAATTTACTTATTCTTTTATCTTCCTTTCTTTTTGTATTTCCTCTCATTATCCTCTCTTGGTTTTCTACTGTGATCGGTTTTACATGCCCGACGACATGTCTCGCCCAAACCAACCGTTAGCTGTTAGTTGGCTCGGCAATAATATATGCTTCCCTTCAACGGTTAGAGACTCGGGCGCTACCTCCTTCCTATCCGGTTCCGTTCGGCTCTGTAGTACGCAGAATTCTTTTCTAGAGAACCCCTTTGTTCCTTCCTCAGACATGTCATGCCTGTGGCTGACCGTGCTAATGAACACGATGCTGGGTTTTGTGTTCCCACCTCACCCCGAGATTTTTGTTTTTAGCTCACACTCCTTTAGATTTAATTTAGTATTCGTTTAAGCTCCTAACTGTGAATCTTCTTTTAATTTATTATGTTTACTCCGCTTACATGGTCGTCCTATCGCCTGGTGCTTCCTTGTTCCCCACTTCCTGCATATACGTATTAGCATGTTATACCGTCATGTGACTCTATGACTTACTCTCGTTAGTTAATTGTATTATGTGGCAATTGGCGACCTTACCCTAGGATTCGCGATGAATTACACTATGGTCCAAAATTCACGGCCAAATCGGGTGTTGTTCTTCGTATTAACGAGAAATTGCGTTTCGATCCTTAATATCCGTGATAATTTGCATGAAGGTTCATTTTCGGGAAAAATTGCACATCAGTCCTAAAATCCGCGACAATTGCAAGTAAGCCCTTGAATTTCGTGTTAATCTAAAACTCAGTCCATTTCCACGATAATTTTGCAAATGGCTCCCAGAATCGTGATAATTTGCTTCTTGGTCCAGAATACGCGATAATATTGCAAATAGCCACCTGAATCCGCGATAATTCTCTCCTTGACCCCAAATTCCCCCATAATTCAATTCTTTAACCTAAATTCCGCGATAATTGCAAGTTGATCCCAAAATCCGCTATAATTTTGATTCTCTCGAGTTTTCTCACGTTGTTTGTGCCAAATGACCCTTCTTTTTTCTTCCCACTCCTATTCATAGGCTTCTTAACTTGTCTAAATGACCATTTAATCCCTCCTTCTAAAATTCCTTCTTCTTATGTTAAATTACTAAACTGACACTCATTTTATGTTTTATAACAAGAATTTATGCGATTCTAACTTGTCCGAATTTCGTTTGTGCGGCCTTAATGGGACGATACAATTGGAGTCAGTTCCGGTAATTTGCGAATACAGTGATGTGTTTCCCGACGAGCAACCGGGTCAACCACCTCAGAGAGAAGTAGAAATGGAAATAGAACTGCTCCCTGGAACACAACCAATCTACAAGGCTCCATACCGAATGGCACCAAGAGAGATGCAGGAACTAAAACAACAGATCGTGTCGCTATTAGAAAAATGATTTCTTAGGCCAAACAACTCCCCTTGGGGAGCACCGGTGTTATTTGTTTGATAGAAAGCGGCGAGCTAAGACTGTGTTACGATTACCGGGAGTTAAACAAGGTCACGATAAATAACAATTACCCGTTACCTAGGATCGACAACTTAATTGATCAGTTACAAGGCGCAAAGGTGTTCTCAAATTTAGACTTAAGGGCAGGGTATCAATAGGTCCGAGTGAGGGAAGGAGACATACCAAAGACAGCCATTCAAACGAGATACAACCATTACGAATGTACGGAAGTACCATTTGGATTGACTAATGCCCTAGCGATCTTCATGGATTTGATGAATCGGTTACTTCGCCAGTACCTAGACAAGTTCGTACCGGTATTCATTGACGATATCCTAGTTTACTCTCGTAACCAGGATGATAATGAGCGACATTTGAGAATAGTATTACAGACTCTCAGACCGGAGAATTTGTATGCCAAATATAGGTAGTGTGAATTCTGGATGGACAACATAGCTTTTCTAGGACATGTGATATCAGCAAGAGGGGTGACGGTAGATCCAACGAAGATAGAGGCAGTGATGAATTGGCAAAGACCGACAAACACTCGGGAAGTGAGGAGTTTCTTAGGATTGGCCGGGTACTACCGGAAATTTATCGAGGGGCTTGCAAGGTTTGACAAAGGATTGACAAACTTGACCCGAAATGAAATGAGGTATATGTGGGATGAGAAATGCGAAGAGTGTTTCGAATGTGTCCAAACGAAGTTGACATTTGCACCAATACTGGTATTACCCACACCTCGAAGGCCCAAAACCAAGATAATTATCATTAAGCCACGAAAATAAGGAAATTATCGCGAAAGAAAGAAATTGTCGTGAATTTTGCGAATGCAAATATTGTCACGAATTATCATGTAAAGAGCAAATTGTCGCGAAAATTTGAAGAGAGCAAAATTGTCGCGGAAATCGTAAACCACAAATTGTCACGAAAAACCTAAACCACGAAAGATTGTCGCGGAAATTGTGAAGGCCAAAATTATCGCGGATTTCACCGTTTACCTCATTTTATCACGGATTTCGAAGATTTGAGTAAATTATCACGGAAATACGAATTTGTGGTGTTTTTGTCACTTCTGAACGCTAGATAGTGAGAGAGAAAGGATACGTAGGCTCTACGGTAACCACATTGTCAATAATGAGATAATAACACTGGAAATCGAGTACTACGATATATTACGAAATGCAGGGAAGCACGAAGGGGTTGCAACGAGTAAAAAAAAAAACAGGCAAGCGGGGTGAACACAATGTAGTAATGGAAGGTTCCGACTTAGGGAAACAGGAAGGGTTAGTAAGAAAAGAAGTAAAAGACACGAATGAATGAGGCGAATTTTAATAATACTCGGGGTGAGGAAGGATGGACTGTCCGACCGATCCCAGCATCGTGCTTAGTACAGAATCCGCCAAAGGAAGGGCATGCCTGATGAAGGGAACGATAAGTTCCAAAAATGGAAAGATACGTACACAAAGGTCAGAACGGATCCGGGTGGAAAAGGGATAGCGCCTAAGTACCCACCCGGGGAAGGGAAGCATATTGTAACTACCCTAATTTGGGCCTAGTTGTTTTGTTAAATCATGATAATTAAAACGGAAATATTCGAATGTAAACTTAAAACATAGTTCGAAACATGAAAGTACGACAGCATAATTTAGAGTATTCTCCAAAGGACCGGACTCTATCACCGGACAACCGACGACCTCCTTTCCCTGCACTTATCATACCTCGTCTGCGTTACCTACAAAATCTGTAAAGCGGTCACAATCTATTAAAGGAAACTTCACAGACACTACACATTATCTTTTCATTTCTTAGTTAAACCATACACGCACACGTGAATCATTCCATTTAACCATTTTCTTATTTCCCTCTTCTTTTACCCTTATCATTCCCATCATTCATTAACTTTACTGTTGCCGAGATTATCATGCTCGGTGCATGTCCCACCCAAGCCAACCGTTAGCTGTTGGATGACTCGACGGGCCATATGCTTCCCTTCCCCGGGTGGGTACTTAGGCGCTACCCTTTCTTCCACCCGGATCCGTTCTGCCCTCTTCGTACGTATATTTTCCTTTTTGGAACTTATCGTTCCCTTCATCAGGCATGCCCTTCCTTTGGCGTATCGTGTACTAGGCATGATGTCGGGTTCGGTCGGACGGTCCATCCTTCCTAACCCTGAGTCTTATTATCATTTATTTCGTTCATTCGTATCCTTTCTTCCTTCTTCATTAACCCAATCCCATTCCCTAAGCCTGAACCTTCCCTTACTATATTGTGTTCACTCCGCTTACCGTTTGCTTTAGCCTGTTATAATCTTCCCGTGCTTTCCCTGCATTTCGTAACGGGTCTTAGTTATTCGAATTCTGACGTTATTATCTTATTGTTAACTATGTAATTACTTTAGACCTTACGTGTCCTTCTCCTCCCACGATCCGACTTCGGGACGTAACGAAAACACTCAAACTTAGTATTTCCGCTACAATTATACTTCTGCCCTGAAATCCGCGATAAAAATACCCTAGGATTAAAATCCGCGATAATATTGCACTGGGATGAAATTCGCGATAATTTATGCCTTACTGGAAATTCGTGACAATTTTACTCTTCGTAAATTTTCGCGACAATTTTGCTTTCGTAAATTTTCATGACAATTTTATCCTTCAAAATTTTCTCGACAATTCTTGCCTTCAAATTTTTCGCGATAATTTTTGCCCTTGTAAATTTTTGCGACAATTTCCTTCTTCGTCCCAATTTTCGAATTTTCGTGTCTTAATGATGATTAACTAGTTTTTGGGCCTCCTCACCCCTATTTATAAACATCCTAACTTTTCTAATTCACACTTTAACCCCTCCTTCCTTTGCTTTTGACCCCCTTTTAATCTTTTTCTTTACTTTTCTATTTTTCATTTCCTTTTACGTTCTTTCGTTCCCGTATCCCTCATTATCTCTCGTCTAGACTTTTACCGCTACGTTCCCTACTATTTGTTTCATTGTACCTTTTTCTCGGCTATTACATCCTTCCCCACTCATTTTGAGTATCGTCCCGAAACTCGTGCGTACCAATCTTCCATTAGCTCCGGCGCTCTCTGTCTAATTTCCCGTTCTGTTTCCCAAGTGGCTTCCCTCTCTCCTTGATTTGACCATTGTACTTTTACCATGGGGATTTGTTTGTTTCTGAACCTTCTTTCCTCTCTGCCTAGGATCTTTACTGGACTTCCTCGTACGTTAGTTCCGGGATTATCTCTATGGGTTCCCCCACGCATTCTTGGATCCCTTCAGTCACCCTCCTCCTCAGTTGGATACATGGAACACGTTGTGTATCCCCCCCATTTCCTCCGGAAGCTTCAGCTGATATGCTAGGTTTCCGATCCTTCGTTCCACCTCATATGGTCCGATATACCGGGGGCTCAGCTTCCCTGTCCTTGTGGTCCTTAGCACTCCCTTCATAGGTGATACCTTTAGGTATGCGTGATCTCCAACTTTTAACTCTAAGGGTCTCCTTTTTGTGTCTACCCAACTTTTGTATCGGTCATGTGCTGCCTTAATGTTCTTTCGTACTACGGCTACCTTTTCAATGGTGACTTCCACTAATTCTGTCCCCGTGGTCGTTCTCTCTCCCACCTCATCCCAACATAGAGGTGTACGACACTTCCTCCCGTACAATGCCTCATATGGCGCCATACCAATGCTGCTCTGGAAGCTGTTATTGTACGCAAATTCCACTAACGGTAGGAAATCCTCCCAACCTTCCTTAAACTCCAGTACACATGCCCGTAACATATCCTCCATAATCTGGTTGGTTCTCTCGGTCTGACCATCCGTCTGTGGATGATAGGCTGTGCTCATGCATAACTGAGTTCCGAGCGATTTCCGTAAGCTTTGCCAAAATCTAGACGTGAATCTCGGGTCCTTGTCTGACACGATATTTATTGGAACTCCATGTAATTTGACTATGTTATCCACATATATTCTGGCTAGCCTGTCCACTCCGTACGTCGTCTTGACTGCTAAAAAGTGAGCCGCCTTCGTAAGACGGTCCACCACCACCCATATCGCGACGTTCTTTCGTGGGCTCTTGGGTAGTCCTACCACGAAGTCCATGCCGATGCTATCCCATTTCCATTCTGGAATTTCTAAGGGTTGTAGTTCGCCCCCCGGGCGTTGGTGTTCGGCCTTAACTCGTTGGCAGTTTTCGCATTTGGCCACAAAGTTGGCAATCTCGTTTTTCATTCCATTCCACCACCAGTGCATCTTTAGGTCTCAATACATCTTAGTACTTCCTGGGTGAACTGAGAATGCTGAACTGTGTGCTTCCGTCATAATCTTTTTTCTTAGTTCTGGCCTGTTTGGTACCCATATACGTTCATTCATTCGGACTAGCCCATCGCTTCCTTTGCTTATTCCCAATTTATCGGTCATGTTTCCCCCTTTTTGCGTCACAGGTTTCTCAGGGTCTGATATCTGTGCCTCTAGTACCTCTTCCAGTATCCCCGGCTTCGCGGTAATCGTCCCTAATATGACTGTGGTCGATTCTACCACTTCCAGTTGCAGGCTCTCCATTTCCCTTATCAATGTGTTGGCTAGCGTGCCATAAGTCTTCCTGCTTAGTGCATCGGCTACCTGGTTTGCCATCCCGGGGTGGTATTGGATGTCCAAATCATAATCTTTTATCAGTTCCAACCATCTCCGTTGTCTCATATTAAGCTCCTTCTGAGTGAATAGATAATTCAAACTCTTGTGGTCGGTGAATATCTCGCACTTCACACCGTACAAGTAATGTCTCCAAATCTTGAGTGCGAATACCACCGCCGCTAATTCCAAATCATGTGTCGGGTAGTTTAACTCGTGTATCTTCAATTGACGGGATGCATATGCTATAACTTTCCTCCCTTGCATCAGTACACACCCGAGTCCTTCTTTTGATGCGTCGCTGTATACCGTGAAATCCTGCCCTAGCGTGGGTAATACTTGTATTGGTGCAGACGTCAGTTTCGTTTTGAGACATTCAAAACTCTCTTCGCATTTCTCATCCCACGTATCCTCGTTTCCTTTCGGCTCAAATTTGTCAACGGTTTAGCAATCCTTGCGAACCCTTTCGATGAATTTCCGGTAGTACCCGGCTAATCCTAAGAAACTCCTTACTTCCCGAGCATTTGTCGGTCTTGGCCAATTCGTAAATGTTTCTATCTTTGTTGGGTCTACCGTCACCCCCCCTGCTGAAATCACGTGGCCTAGGAAAGCTATACTGTCCATCCAGAATTCACACTTGCTGTATTTGGCATATAACTTCTCTTGTCTGAGAGTCTGTAATACTATCCTCAGAGGTTCATACTTAGGGAATGAGATTGGGTTAATAAAGAAGGAAGATATGATACGAATGAACGAGATAAATGATAATAAGACTCGGGGTGAGGAAGGATGGACCGTCCGACGGAACCCGGCATCGTGCCTAGTACACGATTCGCCAAAGGAAGGGCATGCCTGATGAAGGGAACGATAAGTTCCAAAGAGGAAAAGATACGTACGAAGAGGGCGGAACGGATCCGGGTGGAAAAAGGGGTAGCGCCTAAGTACCCACCCGGGGAAGGGATGCATATGGCCCGTCGAGTCATCCAACAGCTAACGGTTGGCTTGGGCGGGACATGCACCGAGCATGTTAATCTCGGCAACAGAAAAGTTAATGAATGATGGAAATGATAAGGTTAAAAGAAGAGGGAAATAAGAAAACNACGTGGCCTAGGAAAGCTATGCTGTCCATCCAGAATTCACACTTGCTGTATTTGGCATATAACTTCTCTTGTCTGAGAGTCTGTAACACTATTCTCAGGTGTTGCTCGTGTTCTTCCTGGTTGGGAGAGTAAACTAGGATGTCGTCAATGAAAACCACCAAAAACTTGTCTAGGTATTGACGAAACACCCGATTCATCAAATCCATGAAAATTGCTGGGGCATTAGTTAATCCAAACGGTACCTCCGTGCATTCGTAATGGCCGTACCTCGTTCGAATGGCTGTCTTCGGTATGTCTCCTTCTCTTACTCGAACTTGATGGTACCATGACCTCAGGTCTAATTTTGAGAATACCTTTGCACCTTGTAACTGATCAAACAAGTCGTCGATCCTAGGCAACGGGTACTTATTCTTTATCGTGACCTTGTTTAATTCTCTGTAGTCGTAACACAATCTTAACTCGCCGCTTTTCTTTCTAACAAATAATACTGGTGCTCCCCAAGGGGAATTGCTTGGCCTTAGAAATCCTATTTCCAATTGCGACTCAATCTGTTGCTTCAATTCTTGCATTTCTCGGGGTGCCATTCGGTATGGGGCCTTAGAAATAAGTTGCGTTCCAGGGAGTAGTTCTATTCCCATTTCTACTTCTCTCTGAGGCGGTTGTCCCGGCAGCTCGTCGAGAAATACTTCGCCGTATTCACAAACTACTGGAACGGACTCCAATGGTGTCCCTTCCTTCTCCGTCGTGACAAATGCTAGCCAGTTGAATCGATCCATATATTCCTCATCCTCACTCGTAATTGATTCTCCGACCATGTCATGTCTCCCCTCTCGGGGCGTACTAAACGTGATCGTACGTTCCCGACATCTTACTTGCGCATCGTACTTAGATATCCAATGCATTCCTAGTATGGCATCGAATCCCATATCCCCTAACTCAATCAAATCTGCCTATGTTCGCACTATGTCCACTTCTACCGTGCACCATATGTAGATTCTATTTGCCTCCATGGCTTCGGATTTCGGTATTTTTACTTTGATTTTAGCATTACTTCCCGTTATCCCAAACCGTTTTGCTAACTTCTCCGACACAAACGAGTGTGTCGCCCCACAGTCAAATAATACGAAAGCTGTAAAGCCGTTAATAAGTAGTGTACCTGCGACGACGTCCTCAGCCTCCGAGGCCTGTTCCTTGTTCACAGCAAACACTCGAGCATTTCCAGTAATTCTTTCCCTCACTCTGTTTTCGGTTACCCCAGTTTCGATCCTCCTTCTCTTTGGGCAGTCCTTGCCAAAATGTCCTTCCTGGTCACACTTGAAACAACTGTTAGTTCCTACGCGACAATCTCCAAAATGGTTCTTTCCGCATTTGGTGCACGCAGGCCTGATCGGTAGTCCTGGTGCTGATCCGAAACCCTCTGCAATGGTCTTTCCTTTCCATTCTCCCCGTCCTTGAACTTCATTCTTTGTAGAGTTCTTAGTGCGTTCCTTATCCATTCTCCGTAACCCTCCGTCAACTCGGACTGCCGCCGCCAAAAAACTAGAAAATTCTTCATCGTCGCGGCCATACATAGTCAGTTTTACTTTCTCATTCAGTCCTTCCGTGAAGCAGAGCATCTTTTCCTGTTCACTCCCCATGATCTCAGGGGCGTACCTGCCTAGCTCAAGGAATTCTTGCATGTATTCCATAACGGGGCGGTTTCCTTGAGTCAGTCTGTCAAATTCGGCCCTCTTATCTTTCTAAAGTCCTTTCGGCAAGTAGTAGTCCAAGAACGCATTCTTAAACTTTGCCCAAGAGATAGGCCCATGCTTCAGTAATGCAGCCGACACACTCCCCCACCATCGGGCGGTACTACCATCGAACCATAGTGGGGCCAATCCTACCCTAAGCTCCTCTGGGGCTTCGATCAGTTCAAACTTCTCCTCAAGGCGGATAATCCACGCTTCCGCATCTCCAATCTTATCCCCCGTGAAGCTGTTCATCCCAGCCTTCTTTAATGCCTCGTTGTAGTACATCCTACCCTTTTCGGGGCCTTGCCCCTAGTTCCATTTGCACGGAGTTTCCCCTCTCCGCCTGTCCCTGTCTTATTTCGCTAACTAGGGAACTTGTCATGGTCTGAAACAGGTCCCTGAGGCATTCCTGACTAAACGTGAGAGGCGTCGATGAATCCGCAACCAGAGATTCTGTCGCCGGTGCCTGTTCTGATGCGTTGCTATCCTCTTCTCGGTTTCCATGCGCTCTCGTTCTAGGCGCCATTCCTACATTAAACTTTCGTTATATCTTACTCCGATTCATGTCATCCGTTACATTCTATGCCCATCCCTTCCTATGGTCGGTTGTCCTCCTACGAGTTTTCCAAGACTCATCTACATAGGATCGCATAGTTACCGGTTTAGTAACGATGCTACGCTCTGATACCATTTGTAACGACCCTAATTTGGGCCTAGTTGTTTTGTTAAAACATGATAATTAAAATGGAAATATTCGAATGTAAACTTAAAACATAGTTCGAAACATGAAAGTACGACAGCATAATTTAGAGTATTCTCCAAAGGACCGGACTCTATCACCGGACAACCGACGAGCTCCTTTCAATGCCCTTATCATACCTCGTCTGCGTCACCTACAAAATCTGTAAAGCGGTCACAATCTATTAAAGGAAACTTCACACACACTACACATTATCTTTTCATTTCTTAGTTAAACCATACACGCACACGTGAATCATTCCATTTAACCATTTTCTTATTTCCCTCTTCTTTTACCCTTATCATTCCCATCATTCATTAACTTTACTATTGCCGAGATAAACATGCTCGGTGCATGTACCTCCCAAGCCAACCGTTAGCGGTTGGATGACTCGACGGGCCATATGCTTCCCTTCCACGGGTGGGTACTTAGGCGCAACCCTTTTTTCCACCCGGATCCGTTCTGCCCTCTTCGTACGTATCTTTTCCTTTTTGGAACTTTTCGTTCCCTTCATCAGGCATGCCCTTCCTTTGGCTTATCGTGTACTAGGCACGATGCCGGGTTCGGTCGGACGGTCCATCCTTCCTCTCCCCGAGTCTTATTATCATTTATTTCGTTCATTCGTATCCTTTCTTCCTTCTTCATTAACCCAATCCCATTCCCTAAGCCTGAACCTTCCCTTACTATATTGTGTTCACTCCGCTTACCGTTTGCTTTATCCTGTTATAATCTTCCCGTTCTTTCCCTACATTTCTTAACGGGTCTTAGTTATTCGAATTCTGACGTTATTATCTAATTGTTAACTTTGTGAGTACTGTAGACCTTACGTGTCCTTTTCCTCTCACGATCCGACTTCGGGACGTAACGAAAACACTCAAACTTAGTATTTCCGCCACAATTCTACTTCTGCCCTGAAATCCGCGATAAAAATACCCTAGGATTAAAATCCGCGATAATATTGCACTGGGATGAAATTCGCGTTAATTTATGCCTTACTGTAAATCCGCGACAATTTTAATCTTCGTAAATTTTCGCGACAATTTTGCCTTCGTAATTTTTCGCGACAATTATACACTTCAAAATTTTCGCGACAATTCTTGCCTTCAAATTTTTCGCGATAACTTTTGCCCTTGGAAATTTTCGCGACAATTTCCTTCTTCGTCCAATTTTCGAATTTTCGTGTCTTAATGATAATTAACTCATTTTTGGGCCTCCTCACCCCTATTTATAGACATCCTAACTTTTCTAATTCACACTTTAACCCCTCCTTCCTTTGCTTTTGACCCCCTTTTAATTTATTTCTTTACTTTTCTATTTTTCATTTCCTTTTACGTTCTTTCGTTCCCGTATCCCTCATTATCTCTAGTCTAGACTTTTACCGCTACGTTCCCTACTATTTGTTTCATTGTACCTTTTACTCGGCTATTACACATATGGCCCGTCGAGTCAACCAACAACTAATGGTTGGCTTGGGCGGGACATGTACCGAGCATGTTACTCTCGGTAACAGTAAAGTTAAAGCATGAGGGGAATGATAAGGGTAAAAGACTAAGAAGAAGGAAACAAGAAAACGATTAAAAGAAACGACTTACGCGTGTGTGTGCATGGGTTAATTAAGAAATGAAAAGATAAGTATACCGTGTGTGAAGTTTCCTTTAATAGATTGTGACCGGTTACCAGATTTTGTAGGTGACGCGGATGAGGCATGAGAAGGGCATGGGAAGGAGGTCGTCGGTTGTCCCGTGATAGAGTCCGGTCTTTTGAGAATATTCTAAATTATGTTTGAAATATCCAGGAAAAAGGTATGATGGAACAAATAGTACGGAATGTAGCGGCAAAGTCTAGACAAGGAATAACGAGGGATACGGGAATGGAATAACGAAAAAGGAAACGAAAAACAGAAAAGTAAAGCAAAAGATAAAGGAAGGGTCAAAATAAAAAGAAGGAGATGTCAAAATGTGAATTAGGGAAGTTAAGATGTCTATAAATAGGGGTGGGAAGGCAAAAAAACGAGTTAATTATCATTAAGCCACGGAAAACTAGAAATTGTCGCGATAGAAGGAAATTGTCGCGAAATTTGGGAAGGCAATTATTGTTGCGAATTTTTCACCTTTGAAAATTGTCGCGAATTTTAACCTTTGTAAAATTGTCGCGAATTTCGATCAAGAGAATTATCGCGGATTTGGACGGAGAGAGCAAAACTGTTGCGAAAACGTTGAAGAGCAAATTATCGCGAAAACGTTTGAAGAACAAATTATCGCGAATTTTTTCGAAGCACAAAATTGTCGCGGATTTCAAGGAAGAAGGGAATTATCGCGGAAATACTAAGTTTGGGTGTTTTCGTTGCGTCTCAACGTCGAATCGTGAGAGGAAAAGGACACGTAGGGTCTACGGTAATCACATAACTAACAATATGATAATAACGTCGAAAATCGAGTACTAAGACCAGTTACGAAATGTAGGGAAGCACGGAAAGAGTATAACAAGCGAAAGCAAACAGTAAGCGGAGTGAGCACAATGTAGTAAGGGAAGGTTTAGACTAAGGGAATGGGATTGGGTCATTAAGAAAGAAAGTAAAAGACACGAATGAATGAGACAAATGTAAATAAATCTCGGGGTGAGGAAGGATGGGCCGTCCGACCGAACCCGGCATCATGCCTAGTTCAAGACCCGCCGATGGAAGGGCATGCCTGATGATGGGAACGGTAAGTGCCAAAGATGGAAAGATACGTACGAAAAGTGCAGAACGGATCCGGGTGGAAAAAAGGGTAGCGCCTAAGTACCCACCCGGGGAAGGGAAGCATATGGCCCATCGAGTCATCCATCAGCTAACGGTTGGCTTGGGCGGGACATGTACCGAGCATGTTAATCTCGGCAACAGTAATGTTAATACATGAGGAGAATGATAAGGGTAAAAAAAGAAGGATATAAGAAAACGATTAAAAGTAACGATTTACGCGTGTGTGTATGGTTAATTTAAGAAATGAAAAGATAAAGTATAGCGTGTGTGAAGTTTCCTTTAATAGATTGTGACCGCTTTACATATTTTGCAGGTGACGCGGACGAGGAATGAGGAGGGCATGGGAAGGAGGTCGTCGGTTGTCCGGTGATAGAGTCCGGTCTTTTGAGAACACTCTAAATTATGTTGCTAGACTTTCATGTTTTGAACTATGTTTTAAATTCTCATTCGAACGTTTCGTTTTATTTTGCACGTTTTTACCAAATCAGCTAAGCCCAAATGAAGGTCGTTACAAATGGTATTAGAGCATAACATCGCTACCAAACCGGTAGTGGTGCGGTCCTATGTGGAAAGGTCTAGGAAACTCATAGGAGGATAACTGTTCATAGGAAGGAATGGGCATATAATGTAGCATATGACATGAATAGGTATAGACATAACGAAAGCTTGATGTAGGAATGGCTCCTAGTACGAGAGCGAATGGGAACCGAGAGGAGGATAGCAATGCATCAGAGCAGGCACCGGCGACAAAGACCCCGGTTACGGATTCATCGACGCCCCTCACGTTTAGACAAGAGAGCCTCAGGGATCTGTTCTAAACTATGGCAAGTTCCCTAGTTAGAGCAATAAAACAGGGACAGACGGATAGGGGAAACTCCGTGCAGATGGAACAAGTGTCAAGGCCCGAAAAGGGTAGAATGTACTACAGCGAGGCGTTGAAGAAGGCTGGGATGAACAGTTTCACTGGAGATAAGATGGGGGACGCGGAGGTGTGGATTATTCGCTTGGAAGAGAAGTTTGAACGGATCGAAGCCCCGGAGGAACTTAGGGCAGGACTGGCCCCGCTATGGTTCGACGGATGGACCCATCTCTTGGGAGAGGTTTAAGATTGCGTTTTTGGATTATTATGTGTCAAAGGGGCTTAAGAATGACAAGAGAGCCGAGTTCGACAAACTGACTCAAGCGAATCGCCCAGTAATGGAGTATATCCAGGAATTCAAAGAATTGAGAAGGTATGCCCCCGCGATTATGGGAAGTGAACAAGAGAAGATGCACCGTTTTACAGATTGGCTCAATGAAAGGGTGAAACTAACTTTGTATGGCCGCGACGATGGAGAAATTTCAAGTTTAGTGGCATCAGCAGTCCGTGTGGATGGGGGAATGCGAAGAATGGATAAGGAACGCACCAAGAACTCCACAAGTAGTGAAGTTCAAGGAGGAGGAGATTGGAAAGGAAAAGTCACTACAGAGAGTTTCGGGTTCGCACAAGCACCTCCGATCTTGCCAGCGAGCGCCAAATGCGAAAAAACCATTTTGGAGAATGCCCTGCAGGAACCAACAGTTGTTTCAAGTGCGTCTAGGAAGGACACTTTGCCAGAGAATGCCCAAAGAAGAGAAGGATCGAATCCGGAGTTACCGAAAACAGGGTAAGGGAAAGCATCACTAAAAAAGCTTGAGTGTTCGCTGTGAACAAGGAACAGGCCTCGGAAGTCGAAGACATCGTGGATGGTACACTACTTATTAATGGCTTTATAGCTTTCGTATTATTTGATTGTGCGGCGACACATTCGTTTGTGTCGGAGAAGTTAGCGAAACGGTTTGGGATAATGCGATGTATCGCAAAAATCAAAGTAAAAACACCGGGATCCGAAGCCATGGAGGCGAACAGATTCTATAGGGGATGTGCAGTGGAAGTGGATACGGTGTGAACAGAGGCAGACTTGATTGAGTTAGGGAATATGGGATTCGATGCTATACTAGAAATGGATTGGTTATCTAAGTACGCTGCGCAAGTGAAATGTCGAGAACGTACGATCACTTTAAGTACGCCGCAGAAAGGGAATAGGGACATGGTCGGAAACCGATTATGGGAGAGGATGGAGAATATAGCGATCGGTCGAATTGGCTAGCATTCGTCACCGCCGAAAAGGAAGGGACAGCCTTGGTGTCAGTTCCAGTAATTTGTGAGTATAATGACGTGTTCCCCGATGAGCTACCGGGTCAACCACCTCAGAGAGAAGTGGAAATGGAAATAGATCTGCTACACGGAACACAACCAATCTCCAAGGCTCCATACCGAATGGCACCAAGGGAGATGTAGGAACTGAAACAATAGATTGAATAACTGTTGGAAAAAGGATTTCCTAGGCCAAGAAACTCCCCTTGGGGAGCACTGGTGTTATTCGATAGAAAGAAAAGCGGCGAGTTAAGATTGTGTTACGACTACCGGGAGTTAAACAAGGTCACGAGAAAGAACAAGTATCCGTTACCCAGGATCGACGACTTGTTTGATCAGTTACAAGGCGCAAAGGTGTTCTCAAAATTAGAGTTGAGGTTAGGGTATTATCAAGTCCGAGTAAGAGATAGAGACATACCAAAGACAGCCAATAGAACGAGATACGGCCATTACGAATGCACGGTAGTACTATTTGAATTTACTAATACCCCAACAATTTTCATGGATTTGATGAATCGGGTATTTCGCCAGTACCTAGACAAGTTCGTACTGGTAATCATTGACGATATCCTGGTTTACTCTCGCAACCAAGAAGAACACGAGCGACATTTGAGAATAGTATTACAGACTCTCAGACAAGAGAAATTGCATACCATATACAGCAAATGTGAATTCTGGATGGACAGCATCGCTTTTCAAGGACATGTGATATCAGCAAGAGGGGTGACGGAAGATCCAACAAAAATAGATGCAGTGATGAATTGGCCTAGACCAACCAATGCTCGAGAAGTGAGGAGCTTCTTAGGATTAGCCGGGTACTATTGAAAATTTATCGAGGGGTTCGCAAGGATTGCTAAACCGTTGACAAACTTGACCCGAAAAGAAACGTGGTATACGTGGGATGAGAAATGTGAAGAGAGTTTTGATTGTCTCAAAACGAAGTTGACATCCGCACCATTACTGGTATTACCCACACCATGACACGACTTCACGGTATACAGCGACGCCTCGAAGGAAGGACTCTGATGTGTACTAATGCAGGGAGGGAAAGTTTGTAACGACCCAAATTTGGGCCTAGCTGTTTTGGAAAAACGTGCTAAATAAAACAAAACGTTCTAATGAAAACTTAAAACATAGCTCGAAAACATTAAAGTTTAAAAACATAATTTACAGTGTTCTCAAAAGATCGGACTCTATCACCAAAAAACCGACGACCTCCTTCCCATGCCCTCCTCATAAGTCGTCCGCGTCACCTACAAAATCTGTAAAGCGGTCACAATCTATTAAAGGAAACTTCACACAAGCTAAACATTATCTTTTCATTTCTTAACTAAACCGTACACACATGCGTAAATAATTTCTTTTACCGTTTTCTTATTTCTTTCTTCTTTTACCCTTATCATTCCCCTCATATTTTAACTTTACTGTTGCCGAGAGTAACATGCTCGGTACATGTTCCGCCCAAGCAACCGTTAGCTGTTGGAGGACTTGACAGGCCATATGTTTCCCTTCCCCGGGTTGGTACTTAGGCGCTACCCCTTTTTCCACCCGGATCCGTTCTGCCCTTCTCGTACGTATCTTTCCATCTTTGTAACTTATCGTTCCCTTCATCACGCATGCCCTTCCTTTGGCGAATCGTGAACTAGGCACGATGCCAGGTTTGGTCGGACGGTCCATCTATCCTCACCCCGAGTCTTATTAACATTTATCTCATTCATTCGTGTCTTTTCTTTCTTACTTAATGACCCAATCCCATTTCCCTAAGTCTGAACCTTCCCTTACTACATTGTGTTCACTCCGCTTACCGTTATATTTCGCTTGCTATAATCTTTCTGTGCTTCCTATAGACCCTACGTGTCCTTTTCCTCCCACGATTCGACGTTGAGAAGCAACGAAAACACTCAAACTTAGTATTTCTGCGATAATTCACTTCTTCCTTGAAATCCATGACAATTTTATGCTAGAACCAAAATCCGCGACAATTTTATGCTAGAACCAAAATCCGCGAAGATTTTACACTTCAAGCATTTTCGCGACAATTTTGTTCTTCACCCATTTTCGCGATAATTTTTGCCCTTCAACGTTTTCGCGACAATTTTTAATGAGGAACTTTTTGCGACAACAATTGTCTTCCCAAAAATCCGCGACAATTTGCTAACCACATCAAATCCGCGATAATTTTCAAGGGTGAAATTTTTGCGACAATAAATGCCTTCATAAAATTCGCGATAATCTCCTTCTCTCATGACAATTTCCGGATTTTCGTGGCTTAATGATAATAGACTCGTTTTAGGGCCTCCCCACCCCTATTTATACACATCTTAACTTTCCTAATTCACATTTTAACCCCTCCTTTATCCTTTGCTTTACTTATCTATTTTTCGTTTTCCTTTTTCCTTCTTTCATTCCCGTATCCTTCGTTATTCCTTGTCTACATTTTAACCGCTACATTCTCTACTATTTGTTCCATCATACATTTTTCCTGGCTATTACAAAGTCATAGCGTACGCATCCCGTCAACTGAAGCTACACGAGTTGAACTTTCCGACACACGATTGAAAACTAGCCGCGGTGGTGTTCGCACTCAAGATTTGGAGGCATTTTCTGTATGGTGTGAAGTGCGAGATATTCACCGACCACAAGAGTTTGAAATACCTATTCACCCAGAGGGAGCTTAACATGAGACAACAGAGATGGTTAGAACTTATAAAAGATTACGACCTGGAGATTCAGTACCACCCGGGAAAAGCAAACCAAGTAGCCGATGCACTGAGCAGGAAAACTCATGGCGTACTAGCAAGCACATTGTTAAGGGAAATGGAGAACCTACAGTTGGAAGCTGTAGAGTCCACCACAGTTATGTTAGGGATTGTTACCGCGAAGCCAGGGATACTGGAGGAGGTGCTCGAAGCACAGATATCATACCCCGAGAAACCCGTAACGCGAAAAGAGGGAAACATAACCGATAAATCAAAGATAAACAAAGGAAGCGATGGGCCAATCAGAAAGAATGAACAGATACGGGTACCAAACAGGCCAGAACTAAGGAAGTAGATTATGGCAGAGGCACACAGTTCGGCCTTCTCAGTTCAAACAGGAAGTACTAAGATGTACCGATTCCTAAAAATGCACTGGTGGTGGAATGGAATGAAAAACGAGATCGCAAACTTTGTGGCCAAATGCGGAAATTGCCAACGAGTTAAGGCCGAACACCAACGAGTTAAGGCCGAACACCAGCGAGCTACTATCCTGAGAGTTTCCAGAGTGGAAATGGGATAGCATCGGCATGGACTTTGTGGTAGGACTACCCAAGAGCCCACGGAAGAACGACGCGATATGGGTAGTGGTTGACCGTCCAACAAAGGCGGCTCATTTCTTAGCAGTCAAGACAACATACGGAGTAGACAGACTAGCCAAAATATATGTGGATAACATAGTCAAGTTACATGGAGTTCCAGTAAATATTGTGTCAGACACAGACCCGAGATTCACGTCTAGATTTTGGCAAAGTTTACATAAATCACTCGGAACCCAGTTAAGCATGAGCACAACATATCACCCACAGACGGATGATCAGACCGAGAGAACCAACCAAATTATGGAGGTTATGTTACGAGCATGTGTATTGGAGTTTAAGGGAGGTTGGGAGGATTTCCTACCTCTGGTGGAATTTGCATACAATAATAGTTTTCATAGCAGCATTGGAATGGCCTCGTATGAGGCATTGTACGGGAGGAAGTGTCGTACACCACTATGCTGGGATGAGGTCGGAGAGAGAAAGACCACGGGAACGGAATTTGTAGAAGTCACAGTTGAAAAGGTGGCCGTGGTACGATAGAGCATTAAGGCGGCACAGGACCGATACAAAAGTTGGGCAGACACGAAAAGGAGACCCTTAGAGTTAAAAGTTGGAAATCACGCCTACTTAAAGATATCACCGATGAATGGGGCGCTAAGGACCACAACGACAGGGAAGCTGAGTCCTCGGTATATCGGAGCATACGAGGTGGAACGAAGAATCGGAAACCTAGCATACCAACTGAGGCTTCCGGAAGAGATGAGTGGGATACACAACGTTTTCCACGTATCACAACTGAGGAGGAGTGTGACCGAAGGAATCCAAGATTGAGTGGAGGAACCCATAGAGATAACCCTGGAATTGACATACGAGGAAGTCCCATGTGAAATAGTTTGTTTCTAAGTCTTCTTTCCTCACTGTCTAGGATTTTCAATGGAACTTCCTCGTATGTCAATTCCGGGGTTATCTCTATGGGTTCCTCCACACATTCTTGGATTCTTTCGGTCACACTCCTCCTCAGTTGTGATATGTGGAAAACGTTGTGTATCGCCCTCTTCTCTTCCGTGGTCTCTTGGGGAATCCTACCACAAAGTCCATGCCGATGCTACCTCATTTCCACTTTTGAATCTCTAAGGGTTGTAGTTCGCCTCTCGGGCATTGGTGTTCGGCCTTAACTCACTGAAATTATCGCATTTGGCCACAAAGTTTGCAATCTCCTTTTTTATTCCATTCCACCACCAGTGCGTTTTTAGGTCTCGATACATCTTAGTACTTCCTGGGTGAACTAAGAAGGCGGAACTGTGTGCCTCTGCCATAATCTTCTTCTTAGCTCTGGCCTGTTTGGTACCCATATCCGTTCATTCATTCTGATTAGCCCATCGCTTCCTTTGTTTATCTCTGATTTATTGGTTCCGCTTCCCTCTTTTCAAGTTACAGGTTTCTCGGGGTCTGATATATGTGCTTCTAGCACCTCCTCTAGTATCTCTGGCCTTGCGGTAACTGTCACTAACATGACTGTGGTGGACTCTACCACTTCCAATTGTAAGTTATCCATTTCCTTTAACAATGTGTTTGCTAATACGCCATGAGTTTTTCTGCTCAGTGCATCGGCTACCTTGTTTACTTTTCCGGGGTGGTACTGAATGTCCAGGTCGTAACCTTATATAAGTTCTAACCATCTCCGTTGTCTCATGTTAAACTACCTCTCGGTGAATAGGTACTTCAAATTCTTGTGGTCGGTGAATATCTCGCACTTCACACCATACATATAATGTCTCCAAATCTTGAGGGCGAACACCACCGCGGCTAGTTCTAAATCGTGTGTCAGATAGTTCAACTCGTGTATCTTCAATTGACGGGATGCGTATGCTATGACCTTCCCCCCCTGCATTAGTACACACACGAGTCCTTCTTTCGAGGCGTCGCTGTATACCGTGATGTCGTGTCCTGGTGTGGGTAATACCAGTATTGTTGCAGATGTCAACTAGATTTTGAGACATTAAAAACTCTATTCACATTTCTCATCCCACGTATAACTCTTTTCTTTTCGAGTCAAGTTTGTCAACGATTTAGCAATCCTTGTGAACCCCTCGATAAATTTCCGATAGTATCCGGCTAATCCTAAGAAATTCCTCACTTCTCGAGCATTTGTCGTTCTGGACCAATTCATCACTTCTCTTTGAGGTGGTTGACCCGGTAGCTCGTCAGGGAACACGACACTGTATTAACAAATTACTGGAACTGACTCTAAGGGTGTCCCTTCCATTTCAGCTGTGACAAATGCTAGCTAATTCGACCGATCACTATACTCTCAATACTCACCCATAATCGGTTTTCCGAATATGTCCCTTTTCCCTTGCTGCGGCGTACTTAAAGTGATTGAACGTTCTCGACATTTAACTTGCGCATCGTACTTAGATAACCAATCCATTCCTAGTATAGCATCGAATCCCATATCGTCTAACTCAATCAAGTCTGTTTCGATTCGCACCGTATTCACTACCACCGCACATCCCTTATAGATTCTGTTTGCCTCCATGGCTTTGGATCCCGGTGTTTTTAATTTGATTTTTGCGCTACATCCGATTATCCCAAACCGTTTCGCTAACTTCTCCGACACAAACGAATGTGTCGCCCCATAATCAAATAATACGATAGCTGTAAAGCCATTAATAAGTAGTGCACCTGCCACAACGTGTAACGACCCTAATTTGGGCCTAGGTGTTTTGTTAAAACATGATAATTAAAACGGAAATATTCGAATATAAACTTAAAACATAGTTCGAAACATGAAAGTACGACAGCATAATTTAGAGTATTCTCCAAAGGACAGGACTCTATCACCGGACAACCGACGACCTCCTTTCCCTGCCCTTATCATACCTCGTCTGCGTCACCATCAAAATCTGTAAAGCGGTCACAATCTATTAAAGGAAACTTCACACACACTACACATTATCTTTTCATTTCTTAGTTAAACCATACACGCACACGTGAATCATTCCATTTAACCATTTTCTTATTTCCCTCTTCTTTTACCCTTATCATTCCCATCATTCATTAACTTTACTGTTGCCGAGATTAACATGCTCGGTGCATGTCCCACCCAAGCCAACCGTTAGCTGTTGGATGACTCGACGGGCCATATGCTTCCCTTCCCCGGGTGGGTACTTAGGCGCTACCCCTTTTTCCACCCGGATCCGTTCTGCCCTCTTCGTACGTATCTTTTCCTTTTTGGAACTTATCGTTCCCTTCATCAGGCATGCCCTTCCATTGGCGTATCGTGTACTAGGCACGATGCCGGGTTCGGTCGAACGGTCCATCCTTCCTCACCACGAGTCTTATTATCATTTATTTCGTTCATTTGTATCATTTCTTCCTTCTACATTAACCCATTCCCATTCCCTAAGCCTGAACCTTCCCTTACTATATTGTGTTCACTCCGCTAACCGTTTGGTTTAGCCTGTTATAATCTTCCCGTGCTTTCCCTGCATTTCGTAACAAGTCTTAGTTATTCGAATTCTGACGTTATTATCTTATTGTTAACTATGTGATTACTGTAGACCTTACGTGTCCTTCTCCTCCCACTATCCGACTTCGGGACGTAACGAAAACACTCGAACTTAGTATTTCCGCGACAATTCTACTTCTGCCCTGAAATCCGCGATAAAAATACCCTAGGATTAAATTCCGCGATAATATTGCACTAGGATGAAATTCGCGATAATTTATGCCTTAGTGGAAATCCGCGACAATTTTACTCTTCGTATATTTTCGCGACAATTTTGCCTTAGTAAATTTTCGCGACAATTTTACCCTTTAAAATTTTCGCGACAATTCTTGCCTTCAAATTTTTCGCGATAATTTTTGCCCTTGGAAATTTTCGCGACAATTTCCATCTTCATCCCAATTTTTGAATTTTCGTGTCTTAATGATGATTAACTCGTTTTTGGGCCTCCTCACCCCTATTTATAGACATCCTAACTTTTCTAATTCACACTTTAACCCCTCCTTCCTTTGCTTTTGACCCCCTTTTAATCTTTTTCTTTACTTTTCTATTTTTCCTTTCCATTTACGTTCTTTCGTTCCCGTATCCCTCATTATCTCTCGTCTAGACTTTTACCGCTACGTTCCCTACTATTTGTTTCATTGTACCTTTTTCTCAGCTATTACACAACTTGTTCGGCCACAATCTGTTAATTGAAACTTTCACACGCTATACTTATCTTTTTGTTTCTTAAATAAACCGTACAAACGCGCGTAAGTCATTACTTTTAACCGTTTCTTATCTTTCTTCTTCTTAATCTTTTACCCTAATCATCCCCCTTATCCTTTAACTTTACCGTTGCCGAGAGTAACATGCTCGGTACATGTCCCGCCCAACCCAGCAGTTAGCTGTTGGATGACTTGACGGGCCATATGCTTCCCTTCCCCGGGTGGGTACTTAGGCGCTACCCCTTTTTCCACCCGGATCCGTTCTGCCCTTTTGGTACGTATCTTTCCATTCTTGGAACTTATCGTTCCCTTCATCAAGCATGCCCTTCCGTTGGCGGAACGTGTACTAAGCATGATGCCGGGTTTGGTCGGACGGTCCATCCTTCCTCACCCCGAGTTTTATTTTACATTTGAATAATTCATTCGTGTCTTTTACTTCCTTTCTTACTAACCCTTCCCGTTTCCCTAAATCGGAGCCTTCCCTTACTACATTGTGTTCACTGCGCTTACCGTTTTCTTTCGCTTGTTATAATCTCACGGTGCTTCCCTGCATTTCGTAACAGGTCTAAGTACTCGATTTGCGACGTTATTATTTTATTGTTAACTATGTGGTTACCGTAGACCCTACGTGTCCTTTTCCTCTCATGATCCGGCGTTGAGACGCAACGAAAATACCCAATCTTAGTATTTCCGCGATTATTCACTTATTCCTTGAAATCCGCGACAATTTTGTGCTAGGATAAAATTCGCGATGATTTGTCCTTCGAACTTTTTCGCGATAATTTGCTCTTTAACGTTTTCGCGATAATTCTCTTGATCAAAATTCGCGACAACTTGCAAGGGTTAAAATCCACGACAATTTGCTCTTGACATGAAATTCGCGACAATAATTTGCTTTCCCAAAATTCGCGACAATATCCTTCTTTCGCTACAATTTCGGGATTTCCGTGGCTTAATGATAATTAACTTGTTTTTGGGACTTCCCACCCCTATTTATAGACATCATAACTTCCCTAATTCGCATTATGACCCTTCATTCTTTTTATTTTGACCCCTCCTTTATCTTTTGCTTTACATTTCTATTTTTCGTTTCCTTTTTTTTGTTCTTTCATTCCGTATCCCTCGTTATTCCTTGTCTAGACTTTACCGCTACACTCCCTACTATTTGTTCCATCATACCTTTTTCCTGGCAATTACAAGGGGTCAAAATGTAAATTAGGGAAGTTAAAATGTCTATAAATAGGGGTGGAAAGGCCCAAAACCAAGTCATTAGTCACTTATACACGAAAACACCCCGGAAAAGCAATAAACACGAAATTGTCGCGGAAGCATAAAACTATCGCTGATTTTCTGGATCCGTTCCAGAAATTTTAATAATACCCCTTTTTCCACCCGGATCCGTTCTGCCCTTTTCGTACGTATCTTTTCCTCTTTGGAACATATCGTTCCCTTCATCAGGCATGCCCTTCCTTTGGCGAATTGTGTACTAGGCACGATGCCAGGTTAGGTCGGACGGTCCATCCTTCCTCACCCCGAGTCTTTATTAACATTTATCTAGTTCATTCATGTATTTTCCCTTCCTCTTTATTAACCTAATCCAGTTTCCTAAGTCTGAACCTTCCTCACTCCGCTTACCGTTTGCTATTGCTTGCTATAGTCTTTCCGCGCTTTCCGGCATTTCATAATAGGTTTTAGTTACTCGAATTCCGACGTTATTATCCTATTGTTTACTATGTGATTACCGTAGACCCTATGTGTTCTTCTCCTCCCACGATCCGACGTCGAGACCTGACGAAAACACTTAAAATTAATATTTCCGCGATAATTTACTTCTTTCCTCGAAATTCGTGACAATTCTATGCTGCATCTCCAAATCCGCGATAATTTTACTCTTAGAACGTAATCCGCACTTCGAGGATTTTTCGCGACAATTTTACTCTTGTTCCTATTTTCCGCGACAGTTCTCTTCACCAAAAATCCGCGATAATTCTCTTCATCACCCAAATCCGCGACAATAATGGCCTGTGCAGAATCCGCGATAATTTTCCTTCCTCGTGGCAATTTTCGGATTTTCGTGTTTTAATGATGATTAACTCGTTTTTGGGCCTCCCCACCCCTATTTATAGACATCCTAACTTTTCTAATTCACACTATAACCCCTCCTTCCTTTAATTTTGACCTCTCTTCTATCTTTTACTTTACTTTTCTATTTTTCGTTTCTTTTTAAGTTCTTTCGTTCCCGTATCCCTCGTTATCCCTTGTTTCGACTTTATCGCTACCTTCCCTACTATTTGTTCCATCATACCTTTTTCCTGGCTATTACATCCTTCCCCACTCATTTTGAGTTTAGTCCCGAAACTCGTGCGTACCAATCTTCCATCAATTCTGGCGCTCTCTGTCTAATTTCTCGTTCCGTTTCCAAAGTGGCTTCCCTTTCTCCTTGATTGGACCATTGAACTTTCACCATGGGGATTTGTTTGTTTCTGAGTCTTCTTTCCTCCCTGCCTAGGATCTTTACTGGGACTTCCTAGTACGTTAGCTCCGGGGTTATTTCTATGGGTTCCCCCACACATTCTTGAATTCCTTCAGTCACCCTCCTCCTTAGTTGGGATACATGGAACACATTGTGTATCCCCCTCATCTCTTCCGGATGCTTCAGCTGATATGCTAGGTTCCCGATCCTTCGTTCCACCTCGTATGGTCCGATATACCGGGGCTCAGCTTCCCTGTCCTTGTGGTCCTTAGAATCCCCTTCATAGGTGATACCCTTAGGTATGCGTGATCCCCAACTCTTAACTCTAAGGGTCTCCTTTTTGTGTCTGCCCAACTTTTGTATCGGTCCTGTGCCGCCTTAATGTTCTTTCGTACCACGGCTAGTTTTTCAATGGTGACTTGCACTAATTCTGTCCCCGTGGTCGTTCTCTCTCCCACCTCATCCCAACATAGCGGTGTACGACACTTCCACCCGTACTGTATTGACCCGCCTTTCCGCTTGCACGATATTGTCCGCTTTGGACTAGGCTGACCCTAATGACACCCACCTAGTCCTCATTGCTTTACTTTTTCCCTAGCTCCCACACTTCCGAGTGGGTCACCCATCCTTGAATTACTCCAGGGTGAGCAAGCTTAACTTTCCAGTTCTAACGTTCTGCTTGCCACTTTGCTAGGGAAAAGGCCTCGTGCAATGGAAGACGAATCATTATACTTAACATACGATCGTTCCCCGTCTATAGACGATGTAGGGATTTGCCTAAGGTGCCCTCTCTCTCGCACCCCCGAGGGGACCTCACACGTACAATGCCTCATATGGCGCCATGCCAATGCTGCTCTGAAAGCTATTATTGTACGCAAATTCCACTAGCGGTAGGAAATTCTCCCAACCTCCCTTAAACTCCAATACACATACCCGTAACATATCCTCCATAATTTGGTTGGTTCTCTCGGTCTGACCATCTGTTTGTGGATGATAGGCTGTGCTCATGCATAACTGAGTTCCGAGCGATTTCTGTAAACTTTGCCAAAATCTAGACGTGAATCTCGGGTCCCTGTCTGACACGATATTTACCGGAACTCCATGTAACTTGACTATGTTATCCACATATATTCTGGCTAGCATGTCCACTCCGTACATTGTCTTGACTACTAAAAAGTGAGCCGCCTTCGTAAGACGGTCCACCACCACCCATTTCGCGTCGTTCTTTCGTGGGCTCTTGGGTAGTCCTACCACAAAGTCCATGACGATGCTATCCCATTTCCACTCTGGAATTTCTAAGGGTCAAAGTTCACCCCCCTGGCGTTGGTGTTCGGCCTTAACTCGTTCGCAGTTTTCACATTTGGCCACAAAGTTGGCAATCTCGTTTTTAATTCCATTCCACCACCAGTGCGTCTTTAGGTCCCGATACATCTTAGTTCCTCCTGGGTGAACTGAGAAAGCTGAACTGTGTGCTTCCGTCATAATCTTCTTCCTTAGCTTTGTCCTGTTTGGTACCCTTATACGTTCATTCATTCGGATTAGCCAATCGCTTCCTTTGCTTATTTCTATTTTATCGGTTCAGTTTCCTTCTTTTCGCGTTACGGGATTCTCAGGGTCTGATATATGTGCTTCTAGTACCTCCTCCAGTATCACTGGCTTCGCGGTAACCGTCCTAACATGACTGTGGTCGATTCTACCACTTCCAGTTGAAGGTTCTCCATTTCCCTTACCAATGTGATGGCTAGCGCGCCATGAGTCTACCTGCTCAGTGCATCGGCTACCTGGTTTGCCTTTTCAGGGTGGTACTGAATGTCCAGATCATAATCTTTTATCAGTTCTAACCATCTCCGTTGTCTCATGTTAAGCTCCCTCTGAGTGAATATGTACTTCAAACTCTTGTGGTCGGTGAATTTCTCGCACTTCACACCGTACAAGTAATTTCTCCAAATCTGGAGTGCAAATACCACCGCGGCTAATTCCAAATCATGTGTTGGATAGTTCAACTTGTGTATCTTCAATTGACGGGATGTGCATGCTATAACTTTCCCCCCTTGCATCAGTACACACCTGAGTCCTTCTTTCGATGCGTAGCTGTATACCATGAAATCCTGTCCTGGTGTAGGTAATACTAGTATTGGAGCATATGTCAATTTCGTTTTGAGACAATCGAAACTCTCTTCGCATTTCTCATCCCACGTATACCTCGTTTCCTTTCGGGTCAAATTTGTCAACGGTTTAGCAATCCTTGCGAACCCNTTCTTTCATTCCGTATCCCTCGTTATTCCTTGTCTAGACTTTACCGCTACACTCCCTACTATTTGTTCCATCATACCTTTTTCCTGGCAATTACAAGGGGTCAAAATGTAAATTAGGGAAGTTAAAATGTCTATAAATAGGGGTGGAAAGGCCCAAAACCAAGTCATTAGTCACTTATACACGAAAACACCCCGGAAAAGCAATAAACACGAAATTGTCGCGGAAGCATAAAACTATCGCTGATTTTCTGGAGTAAAAAAAATTGTCGCGGATTTCTCCCAAGGTAGAAAATTATCGCGGATTTTTCCCAGGCAGCACATTTGTCGCATATTTTAACCCAGGAAGCAAAATTGTCGCGGATTTCTCCCAAGGCAGCAAATTATAGCGGTATTTTCCCCAAGCAGCAAATTATCGTGGATTTTTCCCGAGGCAGCAAAATTTTCGCGGATTTCTCCCCGACAGCAAATTTGTCGTGTATTTCGAGGTAGGAGATTAGTTTATCGCGAAAACATCAAACTATTATGTTTTCGTCGCAATTCAACGTCGGATCGTCATAGGGAAAGGATATGTAGGGTCTACGGTAACCACATAGTTCATAATAAGATAATAACAACGAAAATGAAATACTACGATATGTTACGAAATGCAGAGAAGCACGAAGGGATTGTAAAAAGTGAAAGCAACATGTAAGCGGAGTGAACACAAAATAGTAAGGGAAGGTTTCGATGTAGGGAAACGGGAAGGGCTAGTAAGAAAGAAAGTAAAAGACACGAATGAATGAAGCGAATGTTAATAAGAATCGGGGTGAGGTAGGATGGACCGTCCGACAAAACCCGGCATCGTGCTTAGTACACGATTCGCCAAAGGAAGGTCATGCATGATGAAGGAAACGATAAGTTCCAGAATGGACAGATACGTACGAAAGGGCAGAACGGATCCGGGTGAGAAAACGGGTAGTGCCTGAGTACTCCCCCGGGGAAGGGAAGCAAATGGTCCGTCGAGTCAACCAACAACTAACGGTTAGCTTGGGCAGCACATGTACCGAGCATGTTACACTCGGAAACAGTAAAGTTAAAGGGATGAGGGGAAGGCGAAAAGAGTGATAAGGGTAAAGGAATAATAAGAAGAAAATAAGTATACGTTGAAAAGAAACGACTTACGTGTGTGTGTACATTTTATTTAAGTAATGGAAGGACAAATAAAATATGCGCGAATTTTCCTTAAATAGATTGTGATCGCTTTACAGATTTTGTAGATGACACGGACGAGGTATGAGAAGGGCATGGGAATTAAGTCATCGGTTGTACGGTGATAGAGTCCGGACTTTTGAGAATACTCTAAATTATGTCGCTAGACTTTAATGCTTTTGAATTATGTTTTTATTTACGCTCAAACGCTCAAAAGCGGATTTGTTACGGGCATGCGTGTTGGAATTCAAGGGTGGTTGGGAAGATTTCCTATCACTGGTAGAATTTACGCATAATAATCGTTTTCGGAGCAGCATTGGCATAGATTCATAATAGGAAGTGTCGAACACCATTATGCTGGGACGAGTTTGGAGAGAGAAATTCCACATGAAAAGAGTTAGTGGAAGTCACCGTTGAAAAGGTGGCCGTTGTACGAAAGAATATTAAGGCGGCACAAGACCGATACGAAAGTTGGGCAGACACGAAAGGAGACCCATGGAGCTGGATGTTTGGGATCACACCAATCTAAAGATATCACCGATGAAGGAAGTACTAAGGACCACAAGGATAGGGAAGCTGAGTCCCCGGTACATCGGAGCATCCGAGGTGGATTGTAGAATCTGAAACCTATTATACCAGCTTAAGCTTCCTGGAGAGATGAGGGGGATAGACAACGTTTTCTACGTGTCCCAACTAAGGAGGAGTTTGACTGAAGGAATCCAAGAATGTGTGGGGGAACCCATAGAGATAACCACGGAATTGACATACGAGTAAGTTCCAGTGAATTTCGTAGGCAGAGAGGAAAGAAAGCTCAGGAACAAACTAATCCCCATGGTGAAAGTACAATGGTCCAATCAGGGAGAAAGAGAAGACATATGGGAAACGGAACGAAAGATTATATAAAGATCACCATAATTAATGGAGGATTGGTACGCACGAGTATCGGCACGAAACTCAAAAGATGCAGGGAAGGATGTAATACCCCAGAAAAAAGGTTTGTTAGAACAATATTTGAAAATATAGTGATAAGGTCTAGATGAAGAATAACGAGGGATATGGGAATGAAAGTACTTGAGCTTCTAGGTTGGTCTAAGCTCTCGAGTTTCTAGGTTACCGCATCAACTGAACGATTCTTTCCGGAAGTTGATATGGGAGTTTGCCGTACAATCTCCAACCTTCCGGAATTTGGCGAGCCTAGCAAGTGCAAAAATGCATCCGGTACATCTTGAGAGGGAGTGTTAAGACTCATAAAATTCTGGGCATATCGTTATCACCGGTGGATAATAAGATGTTAGATCCGAGCCTCTCCGGGAAGTTCGAACCTATCCTTGCGGCTCATAAATTAGATTGCTCACAAGATCCATTTGGGGCTCTCCAGTTTATTCTGGAAGAGGATTTGCACCGACAGTTTTTCTCGGAGGAGATTGAGACCGAAGAGGGCCCACCACCGGATGCATTTATGAGACTGGCTCTGCTATTTCCGGAAACCGTGGGTCCTCTTCTGGTGATCACTCAAACACGAGGAGGTGATCACTCAACACGATCCTCCAATATATATCCCCGTTAGCGTGATAAGAGCCCGGGAGCGCCATCAAACTGAAATGGCGGGTTTCCTTCCGAAAAAACTGACTGCTGTGGAGATTTTAGAGGATGTTCTTGATCCTTCTCCCTCGACGATAAAGATAATTAGGAAGCACCCGAGTGGACCCAGTGAAAGCTCAAACTCCCAAAAGAAGAAGAAATAAACTTCCCCGTAGGATTTCTTTGCTTTTTTAATCTCTCCCTTTTTGTTCTCCAAAGTATAGTACTATTGAAATTTCTTCTCTTTGAAATGATAATAATGTCTCCTATAATTATTTTGTTGATTGGAACAAATAATCTTCCAACATGATTTGGTAGGCAATTGATACCTCTTGCCATTAGCAAGTCGGGATCTTGATTTACAACAAGAATGGATTCTTCATCTTTAGTCGTTTCATGATAACTAACAATAGGGGTTAGAGTCCCCAGTGATAATGAAAACATAGTTCATATAATTACTGCTTTGATCACCTTTCCGATTGAAAACCATGGATATGACTCGATGGCCATTCATAGATAGATAATCCATTCAGGCTTCAACTCCTCGAACAATGATCTCTGATCCCATTGATCGTAAATGAAACTACCCATTCATAAATAATAGAATTTGATGCCATTAGGCTTTCACTTGGTCACTTTGATCATAATTGGGATTCCTCAAATCTTGGTATTGGACATAAACAAGCGCCAAACATCACTTACTTAGATAGACCTGTCCCGCTCTCCTCCAAAAAATAAGTGTAGGAAGCCTACATAGTCCATGTCAAAGTAGCGTCAGGTTCATTGTACAATCCTTAGACTGACTTAAATTTTTCACTCCCACCTAGATAAATCGGTTACCTCGCACCAGAGAGAGCTTTCTTCGCCTATACGAAAGAAGCGTTAGGTTCATGGTACAATCCTTAGACTAATGTAAATTTATCACTCCCACATAGGAAGATCCATAACCTTGGCTTATGTGGCCTTTTGAGGGCCATGGAGGAGGGGATGTCTTTACGCGGATCTCAACGAGCATCCAACATCACTTCCATTTCAGGGTCTAAACAAACACCCACTACTAGTGTAAGGTCTCAACAAGCACCCTAACTAATCACATCTTCTGGATCTTAACAACAACCCACTTGTCCATGGCCTCACCAAGCACCTGGACTAATAACATATGGTCGGGTCTGAATAAGTACCCGTGGGACTAACGTAGAGCCCTTCACATTTTCTTTATGGGTATAAACTTTCACCCATAATCGTCTATCCTTACTAGGCCTAACCTTTCGCGTTCTCCACCGCAAAAGAAAGTAAATGTAGGAAAACTTCACTGCCCGAATAGAAGTAGCGCCGGGTTCAAGGTACAATCCTTAGATTGGCAAAAATATTTCACTCCCGCCTAGATATATCCAATCCTCTGGACTAAAAGGTCTCTATGGGACAACGGAGAAGACGGATGTCTTTCTGCCTCACATACTATCCTGAACCGCAACAATTACATGCATCTCAATTGAACATTTCCCGTTCTCTACCGAAAAGTGTTGGGGGCTATCAATATCTTGGCGGAAGTAGCGTCAAGTTCAGGGTACAATCCTTAGACTAACGAACATTTTTCACTTCCGCCTAGACGGATTGAGTCCCTCGCGTTAGGAGGTTTTACCCACTTAACCATCGGGAGAGGCGGACGTCACTATGCTTTACACTTTCTAGCACGCTAAACCATCCTCATCAGACTTTTCCTATCCTCCTCCGCAAGAGTGAGTAAACGTAGGAAACCTATGTTGGTCGAGTAGAAGTAGTGACAGGTTCTGCGTACAATCCTTAGACTGGCATAAATTTTTCACTTCTACAAGGGCAACTGGAGTGCCTTCCACGAGAAGACTTTCACTATCTATATGAAAGTAAATTTTTCACTCCCGCCTAAAGGGATCCGATCCCCCAAACTAATAGGTCCCATTAGGACAACAGAGGAGGTGGACGTCCTTCTTTATTGCGCTGCGGATTGTGACCGACCTCCGGCAAGGGCGCGACCCTCGACGTCGTGTCAACATGGTGTTGAGCACAAAGGCTCTCGTGTGCTACAGATTCATGTTATAGAGTAATCAGACCCCTTGACATATTCAGACAAAATACATGTATAGACGATTTTGCTGCAGACAGAGACTCTTCGGTTTAAAAATGTTTTTACCCAACATCCAATTCTATTACACGATAGGCGGTAAATTGCATTTCTAAACTACCCTATGTAATAAATTTTCCATCATCCATCGTACTATATGCAATGAACCTAACTCCTATTACCAGTCCCCTAGTCGATTTACCTCATGTCCTCGAAAAGGATACACAAAGAATTCAGAATATGATAAAAAAGAGGGGAATTTTTATGTTTCAAAAATATTGAAAAGTCACGTCTATACATAACACTTGTGCAAATTGGAAATATGCCAAGCCGTGGCAGCCATCTCCCCTCATATTCGCAATTTTATACGTTTCTTCTTTCACCACAGCAGTTACTTGGTATGGACCTTCCCACTTATGATCCAACTTACCAACATGCTTTGATACTTCGACTTTCTTTAGGACCAAGTCCCCAGCCATTAATAACATCGGACGGACCTCTTTGTCATTTCTTTGAACCATCCGCTTCTTGCATACTTCCACCCGGATAGCAGCTCTTTCTCGCATACCATCAATGCAATGAAGATCTAGCTTTCGCATATCCACATTAAATACCCTGTCGTAAGCGATGACTCTCTCACACAGAATAGTTACCTCTGCTAGAGAAATAGCCTCAGAGCCATACACTAACAAAAATGGACTAAAACCGGTGATAGATCTCGGCAATGTTCGATATGCCCACATCACATTTTGCAAATCATCAACCCATGAGGCTTTGGATTTGTCTATCCTTGTCTTTAATTGCTGCAAGTTGATGTGATTAATGACCTCTGTAAGTCCATTCGTCTCTGGATGGGCCTCAGATGTAAACCGTTGTTGAATACCGTAAAATTCACACCATTCGTTTACGCGCTTCCCTGAGAATTTGGTCCAGGTATCTGATACAAAAATCCTGGAAATCCATAATCGACATATGATAGACTCATAAAAGAAACTTCTGTATAATATATTTAATTTGCAAGATTTTATCCCTTTCTCTCTCCTTCTTTTAGCTTACTTATTCTCTTATCTTTTCCTTTCCTTTTTATATCCCCTCTCCTTATCCTTTCTGGTTTTCTACTGTGATCGGTTTTTACATGCCCTACGACATGAGTCGCCCAAACCAACCTTTAGCTGTTAGATGGCTCGACGAGAATATATGCTTCCCTTCTCTTGTCAGGAACTCGGGCGCTACACCGTTCCTATCCGGTTCCGTTCGGCTCTGTAGTACGCACAATTCTGTTCTGGAGAACTCATGTATTCGTTCCTCGGACATGTCCTACTTGTGGCTGGCCGTGCTCATCAACACGATGCCGGGTTTGGTGTTCTCAACTCACCCTGAGATTTATGTTTTTAGTTCACGCTACTTTCGATTCGATTTAGTATTCGTTTATATTCCTAACTCTGATCCTTCTTTTAATTTACTATGCTTGCTCCGCTTGTCTGGTCGTCCTATCGCCTGGTGCTTCCTTGTTCCCTACTCCCTGCATATACGTATTAGCATGTTATACCGTTGTGTGACCTTATGACTTACTCTCGTTAGTTAATCAAATTATGCGGCAATTTGCAACCTTACGCTAGGATATGTGATGAATTACACTATGGTCCACAATTTACGGCAAATCGGGTGTTGCTCTTCGTATTCACGATAAGTTGCATTTTGGTCCTTAATTTCAGCGATAATTTGCATAAGGATTCATTTTCGCGATAATTGCACCACAGCCATCGAATACACGACCATATGCACGTAATTCCTTGAAATTCGCGATAATTCTGCAACTCAGTCCATTTCCGCGACAATTTTGCAAACTGCTCCCGGAATCGCGATAATTTGCTTCTTGGTCCTGAATCCGCGATAATTTGCTCCTTGACCCTGATTTCCGCGATAATATTGCAGTAGTCCTCTGAATTCCCGAAAATTCCTCCTTTACCCCGATTTTCGCGATAATTCTCTCTGTGATCCTGATTTCCGCAATAATTCTCCCTTTGCCCCAATTTCCGCGATAATTTCAATTTCTCTCAAATTTTCTCACGTTTTTTGTGCCAAATGACTATTCTTTTCCCATCCCACTCCTATTTATAGGTTTCTTAACTTGTTTAAATGACCATTTAATCCCTCCTTCTAAAATTCCCTATTCTTATGTTAAATTACTAAACTACCCATCATTTCATGTTTTTAACAAGAATTTATGCGAGTCTAACCTGTTCGAATTCCGTTTGTGCCGCCTTCTTGGGTCGTTACAAGAGTCATGATGCTTGGGCCAAGATGACCCCATATAGACCCTGCCTCTTCAATAATTAAAATAGGCTTACCAAGATTCGGGAAAGCATGAGGAGAAGGAGGTGGTTGTTAGTGGTTTCCTTGGACTGGCTGATGATCCTCCCGCCTATAGCCTTGTTGATTTCTGTGCTGATTTTTCCTACTGCGACCACGGTAGTTCTCCCTCTTCGCATCTCTGCGGTTTTGCCGACCAGCATTAAAATTTCCCCTTTGGCCACCCCTGTGATTAGCGCCACGCTATCCTCCATTACCACACCCTCTTGTATTGGGTCGTGGCAAATCAATCTTAGGAAGCTTCTCTGTCTTCCCTGGCTGAATATCCAAACATACTTTTCCCGATTCAAATTCGGGCATTCTCTCGACCGTGCTTATCAACTCATCTAGTTGACCAAGCTCCAACAATCTTTCAACTTCGGACATCAATTCTCGACAATCATTAGTTGCGTGTCCAAAACTGCGATGAAAACTGCAAAATATATGAGACTCATGAGTCCCTCGTGTTGGTGCCTACAATTGGGGAGGATACCTTAGAGATCAACCCTTCTTTTCTTCAATAATATCGAAAATTTCCTCGTAGCTATAAGCCGGAACAGTCCTTATCCTGGGCTTTGTCAATGCAACATTCTTATCTTTTACTCGATTTGTAGCGATATTCTGTGATCCATAGGCGTGAACTTAAATTACCACATGTTCGCGCAAACCTTCATCTTCTCGGATATACTGTGTACATCGCAAGGCCATCTCTTCCATATTCTCCAGGGCATCCATATTTAAAGAGTTACACAAAGGATGACTAGTTAAAATAAGCTGCAGCACTCTGACTTTTTCACTAACAGTAATCCAGGGAATCTTCCTGCACTCCGCCTCAAAACGAGTAACAGAACTCAACAGCATTTCAGAAGAGTCATAACATAACGCATTCAAAGATGTAATAGACTTCACTGGTGCATTAAAGGGCGCAAACGCCGAACATAATTGATCCTTAAAGTAATGGTACAAAACAATAGAAAACTTCGGCAATCAATTGAACCATCAGAGAGCTGACTCCTTTAAAGAATCAGCGAAAATAAAACACATGGCGGCATCGCTGAAATTCATCAAACAAACGTGATTCTCTAGATTCGATGTATGAGCATGGGAGTCAGTCGATCCCCGGTATTGTGGAATGTCCTTCAGCATTTCGATGTATTCGGACCTTGTAGCGTTAATAAATGCCATGGAAAACGGAGACAATACATTAGAAGTATTCCATGGACGTTGTAAAACCTCCATTGAAGGCATCACCTTTCCTCTAACGTTGTAGGGCTCGATCACGCTCTGTTGACCAGCGCAGTCACTCTAAAAGGCAGAGGAGTGATGAGTGTCTCGGTTATGCACACCGTATACGCGCCTTCTTTCGTATCCGAGGCCAAAATTGGCCTCCAACTGACTCATTCTAGCATCATTCTGCTCGATCTTATGGCTCATCTCTTGGAACATTGATTCAATCAAGTTCCCAATTCTCTGCAGTGTGAAAATACGTTCTCCCCCCAGAGTGACAGGTGGCGCTAGGGGGTTTCGGGTGGGAGCTATATCCTCGAAAGTAATTTCATCGTCAACAGGCTCGAGGATAACATTACTTCCTCAAGACCTCCGTCGGTCCTCCACTTCTTCCAACTGAGCGATTAAAATACGTTTTCGCTCCTCTATATCCCCATCTTCACAATTTTGGTCAGCAGATTTAGCTAGTGCCGGCGGGGAGAAGTGGGCATTATTTCAAACTACAAGTCGGCCAGTTCTTCCAAATTCAAAAATCTTGACATAAATCGAGGAGATGGAGGAAAAACCATAGCTGCCTTCCCGGACAAATACACACCCCGGGAAGGTTGAGTGGTAACTTCTTGAGCTAGGGGCTCTTCCGGGAGTAATAACTGAGCCCCAAGTTGTAACGACCGCAAACTGGGCCTTAACATTGTCTATGCGCTAGTGAAATCAAGTAAGACAATTTAAAGAAACATAATTCAAGGTCAATGAAATATCATCGTCTTTCAAAGTACAACTACACAAATTAAAAACAAAAACAAAAACAAAAGGGTTGACTCGTACAGTGGACGATCGATGAACTCAGTTCCAATCCCACCTAAGCCTCCTGTCCTCCCCCTACAAAATCTGTTAAACGGTCATAGTCTATTAAAAGAAACTTCTCCAAAATATTCTTAATTCGCTAGATTTCATTCATTTTTCTCTTATTCTTTTAGTTTGCTAATTCTTTTGTCTTTTCTTTGTGTTATTTCCTCTCCCTATCATGCCCTGGTTTTCTACTGTGGTTGGTTTTTATATGCCCGACGACATGTCTCGTAGAAACCGACGGTTAGCTGTTAGTTGGCTCGACGAGAAAATATGCTTCCCTTCCCCGGTTAGAGACTCGGGCGCTACCCCGTTTCTATCCGGTTCCGTTCGGCTCTATAGTGCTCACAATTCCATTCTTGAGAACCCATGTGTTCCTTCCTCGGACATGTTCTACCTGTGGCTGACCGTGCTCAAGAACACGATGTCGGGTTTGGTGTTCCCACCTCGTCCCGAGACTTCTGTTTTTACCTTACACTCCTTTTGATTTAGCTTAATATTCGCCTAAGCCACTAACTATGAGCCTTCTTTTAATTCACTATGTTTACTCCCCTTACCTAGTCGTCCTATTGCCTGGTGCCATCTTGTTCCCTACTTCCTAAATATACGTATTAGCATGTTATACCGTCGTGTTACTCTATGACTTACTCTCGTTAGTTAATCGAATTATGCGGCAATTTGCGACCTTACCCTAGGATTCGCGGTGAATTACACGATGGTCCAAAATTCGCAGCCAATTCGAGTGTTACTCTTCGTATTCACAATAAAATTGCATATCAGTCCTTAATTTCCACGATAATTTGCATAAAAGTTCGTTTTCGTGATAAATTTCACATCAGTCCCTGAATCTGTGATAATTTGCAAGTCAGCCCCTAATTTCGCAATAACTTGCTTCTTTACCCCAATTTCGCGATAAATTGCAAACATCTCCCAAATTCGTGATAATTTACTTCTTGGCCAGAAATTCCGTGATAATTTGCAAGTCAGCCACTAAATTTCGCGATAATTTGCTTCTTTGCCCCAATTCCATGATAATTTGCAAACAGCTCCCAAATTCGCGATAATTTACTTCTTGGCCCCAAATTCCGCGATAAATTGCAATTTAGTCCCAAATTCGCGATAAATTGCTCTTTGATCCCAAATTCGCGAATAAATCTCAATCTCTCGGGTTTCCTTTAGATTTTTGTGCGAAATAACCCTTCTTTTTCCTTCCCAATCCTATTTATAGGCTTCTTAACTAGTCTAAATGACCCTTTAATCCCTCCTTCTAAAATTCATTCTTCTTATGTTAAATTGCTAAACTACCCCTCATTTCATGTTTTATAACAAGAATTTATGCGAGTCTAACCTGTCGGAATTTCGTTTGTACCACCCTCTTGGGACGTTACATCCATCCCACCTTAATTGGAGTTTCATCTCGAAACTCGTGCGTACCAATCTTCCATCACCTCGGGTGCTCTCGCAACTATTTCGTGCTCTGTTTCCCAGTAGCCTCCCCTTCCCCATGGTTCGACTATTGTACTTTTACCATGGGAATCACTTTGTTGCGTAGTCTCCTCTCCATCCTATCCAATATCTTTATCGGCATCTCTTCATTTGTTAGTTCCGGAGTTAGCGTTACTTGTTCCACGAAGCGTTCTTGTTTACCTTCCATTAAGCTTTTCCTTAGCTCGGAGATGTGGAATACATCATGTATGTTCCTCATCTCATCGGGAAGTTTAAGTTTGTATGCTAACTTCCCGATTCTCTTCAATACTTNCTTATTATCATTTATCTCGTTCATTCGTATCATTTCTTCCTTCGTTATTAACCCAATCCCATTCCTTAAGTCTGAACCTTCCCTTACTATATTGTGTTCACTCCGCTTACCGTTTGCTTTAGCGTATTATAATCTTCCCGTGCTTCCCCTGCATTTCATAACAGGTCTTAATTATTCGAATTCTGACGTTATCATCTTATTGTTAACTATGTGGTTACCGTAGACCTCACGTGTACTTTTCCTCCCACGATCCGACTTCGGGACGTAACGAAAACA
Organism: Utricularia reniformis; assembly: GCA_009725065.1. NCBI lineage: Eukaryota > Viridiplantae > Streptophyta > Magnoliopsida > Lamiales > Lentibulariaceae > Utricularia > Utricularia reniformis. The sequence goes on along the minus strand of RWGZ01001825.1, from coordinate 676,164 downwards.
CTCGAACTTAGTATTTTCGCGACAATTCTACTTCTGCCCTGAAATTCGCGATAATAATACCCTAGGATTAAAATTCGCGACAATATTGCACTGGGATGAAATCCGCGATAATTTATGCCTTACTGGAAATCCGCGACAATTTTACTCTTCGTGAATTTTCGCGACAATTTTGCCTTCGTAAATTTTCGCGACAATTTTGGTTCTTCAAAATTCTCGCGACAATTCTTGCCTTCAACTTTTTCGCGATAATTTTGTGCCTTGGAGATTTGCGCGATAATTTTCCTTCTTCAAAATTTTCGCGACAATTCTTGCATTCAACTTTTTCGCGATAATTTTGTGCCTTGGAGATTTTCGCGATAATTCTACTTCTTTGCGGGAATTTTCGGATTTTCGGGTCTTAATGATGATTAACCCGTTTTTGGGCCTCCTCACTCCTATTTATAGACATCCTAACTTTTCTAATTCACACTTTGACCCTCCTTCCTTTACTTTTGACCCCTCTTTTATCTTTTCTTTACTTTTCTATTCTTTATTCCCGTATCTCTAATTATCTCTCGTCTAGACTTTACCGTTACATTCCCTACTATTTGTTTCGACATACCTTTTTCTCGGCTATTACAGGTCTCCTTTTCGTGTCTGCCCAACTTTTGTATCGATCCTGTGCCGCCTTAATGTTCTTTCGTACGAAGGCCATCTTTTCAACGGTGACTTATACCAATTCTATTCCCGTGATCTTTCTCTCTCCCACCTCATCCCAGCATAGTGGTGTACGACACTTCCTCCCGTACGGTGCCTCGTATTGGGCCATGCCAATGCTGCTCTGAAAACTATTATTGTATGCAAATTCCACCAGTGGTAGGAAATCTTCCCAACCTTCCTTAAACTCCAACACACATGCCGATAATATATCCTCCATAATTTGGTTGGTTCTCTCGGTCTGACCATCCGTCTGTTGGTGGTAGGCTGTGCTAATGCTTAACTGAGTTGCGAGTGATTTCTGTAAACTTTGAAAAAATCTATACGTGAATCTCGGATCTCTGTGTGACACAATGTTTATTGGAACTCCATGTTACTTGAATATGTTATCCACATATATTTTGGCTACTTTGTCTACTCCGTATGTTGTCTTGACTGCTAAGAAATGAGCCGCCTTGGTTAGGTGGTCAACCACTACCCATATTGCGTCGTTCCTCCGTGGGCTCCTGGGTAATTCTACCACAAAGTCCATGCCGATGCTATCCCATTTCCACTCTGGAATCTCCATGGGTTGTAGCTCCCTTTTGGGCGTTGGTGCTCGGCCTTAACTCGTTGGAAATTTTCGCATTTGGCCACAAAGTTTGCAATCTCATTTTTCATTCCATTACACAACCAGTGCGTTTTTAGGAATCGATACATCTTAGTACATCCTGGGTGAACTGAGAAGGCCGAGCTGTGTGCCTCTGCCATAATATTCTTTCTTAACTCTGGCCTGTTTGGTACCCATATCCGTTCATTCATTCTGATTAGCCCATCGCTTCCTTTGTTTCTCTATGATTTATCGGTTCCGGCTCCCTCTTCTCGTGTTACAGGTTTCTCGGGGTTTGATATCTGGGCCTCTAGTACTTCCTCTAGTATCCCTGGCCTTGCGGTAACAGTCCCCAATATGACTGTGGTCCACTCTACCACTTCCAATTATAGGTTCTCCATTTCTTTTATCAATGTGTTTGCTAATACGCCATGAGTTTTCCTGCTCAGTGCATCGGCTACTTGGTTTGCTTTTCCGGGGTGGTACTGAATGTTCAGGTCGTAATCTTTTATCAGTTCTAACCATCTCCGTTGTCTCATGTTAAGCTCCCTCTGGTGAATAGGTACTTCAAACTCTTGTGGTCGGTGAATCTCTCGCACTTCACACCTGATCTAGTGTAAAAATATTTTGGGTGTTTATTTTTAGATCAGTCAATTTAAAAATTACTCGAAATTAAATTGTTGTGAGGACACGAGCGATATACGAGGTTGGGCCCACAATGTGTGAGCTTACATCCTCGGGAGAGCAAAGCTCTACCTTGGTTTCCACTATAATTATCGAGCGATACAAGTACAATGAGGTAACAATGATAATACGGGCAAAAACGGCTCGAAAAACGATCGAAAACGCTCAGTCGGGCTCGAAAAACTGGCAGTCGCGAGTGGTCAACAACTCGCAGAAAACACTGTACTAGCAACGCAGCCAGCACTGTACAAGCAAGAACTCGCGAATAGTAACCCAGATGAGGGTGGCCACGAGATTTGGTACGAATTCTCGCGAATAGTATCCCAGATGTGGGTGGCCGCGAGATTTGGTACGATTTCTCGCGAATAGTGTCTATAGAGGGGAAATCTCGCGATTTCGAGCGAAAGTCTTGCCTTGGGAGATGCGTAAAGGGTCTCAATCCTTTTTCAATGTCTTGGGGCTCCTAATTATAGAGAAATCCAGCCCAAAACCCACTCACATGAGCCCATAAGCCTAGTTCACCTCACTTAGCCCAAAATGATTAAATATTCCCAATTATGATATAATAAATGTCATGTTGATCTCGAAGCCTCGGGAACCAACCCGGACAAGATATTAGTCGGAAATACGATCAGAAAATTCCCGAGAACCTCGTATGTCAGTTCTTTGCCTTCGGATAGCGAATACGCAGCCACATAACATCATTGCACCCGACCGGTGCGCTCCCGGGTGGCAAATTTTGAAAATACCCCTGGCCCCGTCCGGGGCTGAAATGACCCGAAACATCTCAAAATGCTTACAGAGACTTTATACGAAGCCCAGCGAGCCAGAATTGCGAGAATACCACTTGAGAATGCCATCCGATAAAAATATGAAAATACCGAAAATACCAATAACCACGTCGGACGAGCCCCCGGGTAAGGATAAATACATGAGAATATACCCGGGTAATATCAATAGTCCCCTGGTTTTCAGATTCAGTGTCTGAGTCGTAAACCATATATCATCAGCTCGTCCCGAAAGCCGATTATAGTTCTGGAGCCCCGCCGGGGAGATCCTTAGCATGGTTGAAATTCTCTCGCCAATACGATCGTTTTGACACTAAGAACATCAGATTCCGAGGTCGGGCAAAAATCTTGGGATTTTTTGGCTCGGGGTAACTCTCTAAAAATACAGGATCCACGCCCTGGTACAGTACACATCACTGCATTCTCGTTACATTTCGAACGAAATCTTGCGATTACTTCCAGCGTACAGTAACTCTCGCGACATTTTGGAACGAAATCTCGCGACTGCATTGAATGCACAGTCCCTCTCGCGACATTCGGTACGAAATCTCGCGACGGAAAAGTTAACACAGACTTTAAGACTGAAAACGAAACCTCGCGACGGAAGAGTTAAAACAGATTTAAACCTCTAACGAAATCTCGCGACGAAACAGTGCAAACAGACTTGAGACTTAAACGAAATCTCGCGACGCCATCCTCTGCACAGTGACTCTCGCGACATGTCCTCCGACTCCGCTCGTTCCTCGAACTCCGCTCGGATGCCTCGTCTTCTCATTCCTCGGACTCCTCATCCAACTCGGGGAGTTCAAATTCGAGTCTTTCTGCTTTCCGCTCTCCAATTACGAACCCTTATCCACATTTTTTCGATCGACTCACACATCTCGAGAATACGATCGGTCCTCGGAGTCCTGCTGTTAGTGCCCTAAAGTCTTTTGATCGGCCCTTCACCATGCACCCTTGAAAGTGGAAATCTCTAGTGGAAGATTACCACCTCCCTTCCGACTGTTCTCTATCAACCGGGTCCCTCTGATCGGATCCTACGTCCACCGGTTGGTACCCACACTGTCTGTCTTGAGTATCTAGAGTGTGGTCTCCGCTTTCCGCTCCACCCGTTCATTTCAAATCTCCTAACTCACTTAAATATCCACCTCTTTCAGCTGAATCCAAACTCGATATCCTTGGTGGTTGCCTTTATCATTTTCATGGAGACCAATGGGTTTTTGATGACCGTTGACGCCTTCTTCCAAATATTCCAAGTCAGTTCCACTATCCATTATGGGGCTCACGGCTGTATCTTTTTCCGTCTAAGGCACAAGAAGAGCCCCTTTCCATTCTCAAACTCCCCATCCAACCATGACTGGAAGAAACACTTCTTTTTTGTCACTTGCCTAGGCTCCACCAGATTGTCTGCACTTAGCCTTCCTTGGCGGTTCCCAACTGAGGGGGAACCTTTCCTTCCGGAGTCTTGTTATCCTATTCCACGATCCGCGACTCCAAAAGCTCTAGATAAGATTCTTATCGCGTGTGCTAGATCGGATGGCACCGATTGGACCCCGAAAACGCTTTTCTATGCCCCGATCTTGGTTGCCTCCAACGTCCTTCCGGTTCCTGCCCATTTCAGTAAGGAACTTTTAGATATCTGGACCACGCCATAATACTTAATCATCTCAACAACTCTTCCTTGATAAGAAAACCTTTCCAAACCAGCGCATATATATACCTATAGTTTTTCAACAGTTTTTCTCACGCTATTTGCTTATTTTGCAGATAAAATAATGGCTCCCCCTGAAGGTCGTTCGAGATTAGGCGATAAACTGAGATCACTCCGTAACCTTGTTACGGAGAAGGATGAGCTGATTTTCGAGATGGCGCCCGGATCTCGGAACCGCACTGCCGCGGACGAGTTGGCACGGAGCTTGCAAGAAACTGTGCCGCAAGCAGAAGAGGCCCGACCGGCTACTCCAACACCACCTGCTCCGGTAACTGAGAATCAGGAGTCCGCAGGACATGAGCCAGCTACAGAGGCCCCCGAGAGCCCTGAAGATTTAATTCCTGTGTCTCGGCGGTTAGAGCTTACCGCTAGAGAGTTTTCCCCCGACGAAGGGATGTACGACTTCGCCGAGACACTAGTGGACATTGTCGGAGATGACGAGGAGGGCGAAATAAGCGGGGGTCAATCGATAGACCCGCTGGTGGAGGAGATTGTCCTGGAGGCCCGTCCGAAGGAAAGAACAAATCAAGGAGCTTCTTCGGACAGAGGGAAAAGACCGGTGGAGGGCCCCACTGTTTTGGAGATTGCGGAACCCGTTAGGAAGAGTGGGTTAACCGCCGAGTTCCTCGACGCCTTCCGAATAAGAGATATACCGAAACACGTAGTGAAGGAATGGCTCGAGATGGGACGTCAGGCTGGCTTGGTACTAATAAAAGATGGAGTCACCTTTCGGATTCCGAGGGGTGATAGTGTTTCCAATAGACCAGCCTTGACGTATTTTGAAAGAAATCCGTCACTACCGCCGCGTGGACGAGATGACCACACGGTATTTACCGACTTCGATCGGTTGATGAGCCAGTTTGCGACCGCGCGTCGCATGATGGGAGAGGTTTGTAATCAGATCGGCCATTGTTACTTACTCTTTGTTTCATTCGTATCTTACATGTTTTTCGTTGTTTTTGTTGTTCTTTCAGATGGAGCGGACGGTTGTGGAGATGAGCACCGCAGCCGCAATAGGGGAGTACTGTATGCTCAGGCATTCGGAGCTTGACAGTCCGGATCTAATAGGAGAGCAGACGAAGAAAGCCGCTTAAAAGTTGATACAGAATCAGCGGGAAAAGCATGCCCAAGAAATGGCGGCGCTCCGGGAAGAACATAACAAGGCGATCGATGCCCTAATTCGGGTTCATTGCAGTGAATTAACGGAGTGTGCGGCGTTTCACATTGGGAAAAGGCATGCTCTTGAGCAATCGATCAACACCCTCAAAATTTAACGAAAAATTTGCTCAAGACAAACTGAAAGAGGTTAGGGCTGAGACCGAAGACAAGTTGAAAAAGGCCAAAGATGCCAATGCTGCTGATAAGAAGGCTCTCGGGAAGGCCTTGGAGGAGAACATGGAATTAAAATCAAAGAATGAGTCCCTCCAATCCACCGTGGACAGTCTTCGGGCTCGAGCCGCTAGGTTGCCGTCAAAGATCAACGATTGTTTCCGGAAACTGATCTGGGAGTATACAGTGTATTCTCCGACTTTAAGAAACCTGGCGGCCCTAGCTAATGCGACCTCGTTTGCTCTTTATTTTTTTAGAGGGAGTGTCCAGACACAAAGAATCTTGGGCATATCCTTAACTCCTGAAGAGAGGGGAAGACTTGATCCCAGTCTATCCGGTAAGTTCGAGCCTGTGGATGCAGAAGATAAACTAGACTGCTCGGGGGATCCGTTAGGGGCGCTCCAATTCAACTTGGAGGAAGACTTGCACCAGCAGCTATATTCAGAGGAGGTCAAAATACCCGAGGAGGGCCCATCGGTGGACGCATTTCGAAGGTTGACCGCATTATTCCCGTAACCGGTGGGTCCCCTCGTGGGAGACCTTCTTAAAGACGAGGAGGTGATGGGTCAACGTGACCCCCCATTATACGTTCCTGCTAGTGTGACAGGAGCTCGGGAGCGCCATGAGGTCGAGATGGCGAGCTTTATTCCCGAGAAGTTGCCCATTGCGGGGACTAAAGAAAAAGAAACTCATCCTCCCTCCTCGACAATTAAGCTGGTAAGGAAGCGCCCTAGTGAAACCGGTGAAGGTTCGGGCTCCAAGAAGAAGAAATAAACTTCCACATCTGTTTTCTTCAGTTTTGTACTCTCCGCATTTTGTATTCCCCTTTTTATATATGAAATTGGTCTTCGTTTTCCTTTTAATTTCTCCACTGTATTTTCGAATAAAGAACCATACTCTGAATAATGCAAACTCTCTTCTTCTCAATTTTATTTTCTCGCCACATTCTTCAAGAAATATATAATTCCGGATAATCCACATCAAGAAAATAACCCTTCGAGTTAATAAGAATATATGTGAATCTCCGATATGGATGCGCAACAATAGCGCATATAATAATAATCAGGATGCGCAGAAGTCTCCAGTGTGGCGGAGCTTGTATAAGTCTGCGATAACTCTAAGGCGAACGCCTCTTTAAAATGAGTAGGTACTCAAAACAAGTTCAACGTTATGCATTCACCAATCTATCTTTGCCACCGGTATACACTTACACCCGGGGTCATCACACTCTCGCCACCGGTATATACTTGCACCCGGGGCGGTCATACTTTCGCTGCCGGTATATACTTGCACCCGGGGCCATCATACTTTCGCCGCCGGTATATACTTGCACCCGGGGCCATCACACTTACTCGGCCCGTCCATAAGACGGCTCCGTCGTACATTTGACCCGTTTATAAAACGGTGTCATTCGGCCCGTCCATAAGACGGTGCCATCGCACTTTCGACCCGTTCATAAAACGGTGTCATTCGGCCCGTCCATAAGACGGTGCCATGCGGAAAAGGACCGGCCTCTGGCGAGGGCGCGACCCTCGTCGGCGTGTCATGGAGGAGTCAGGTATATACTTGCACTCTGATTTGCCACGGAAATATACATCACAACAAACATGCCTCTTAACATATTCCAACAGTCATTATGTATAGACGGTTCTGCCGCGGACAGGAAGACTCATCATGTTCAAAATATTTTGACACAGTATTTAATTTGACGAGTTTGAAAATGATCGACTATAAGACAGGTGGTACATTGCGTTTCTAATCTAACTTATTTAATTTATTCCATCCTCCTTCGTACTAAAACGCAATGGACCTACTCCTACCTTACCAGTCCCCTAGTCGATTGAATTCATGTCGTCAAAAAAGATACTTAAAAAATTAGAATATGACCACAAAAAGAGGGAAAATTTTTATTTTCAAAAAGATCGATGAGTCACGTCTATACATAATACTTGCGCAAATTGGAAATATGCCAAGTCCGTGGCAGCTCCTCCCCGCTCATATTTGCGATTTTGTACGTTCCTTCCTTCACTACGGCCGTTACTCTGTACGGTCCTTCCCACTTTCGATCCAACTTGCCAACATGCTTTGAGACTTCCACTTTCTTAAGAATCAAGTCTCCAACTTTTAACAACATAGGTCGAACGCCTTTGTCGTGCTTCTTAGCCATCCGCCTTTTACATACCTCCATTCGTATTGCGGCTCTATCGCGGATATCATCAATACAGTGAAGGTCCAACTTTCTCATATCCTCGTTCAACACCTCGTCATAAGCGATAACTCTTTCCGATAAAATAGTCACTTCAACCGGAGACACGGCCTCAGAGCCATATACTAAAGAGAAAGGGCTGAATCCGGTAGTGGACCTCGGTGATGTCCGATATGCCCACATCACATTATGCAATTCATCCACCCAAGAGCCTTTGGATTCATCTATCCGTGTTTTCAGCTGTTGTAGGATAATACGATTGATAACCTCTGTAAGCCCGTTTGTTTCTGGGTGTGCCACGGAGGTAAACCGCTGTTCAATTCCATAACTCTCACACCATTCATTAACCCTCTTTCCTTCAAATTGCGTTCCGTTATCTGATACCAAAATCCTAGGAATTCCGAATCGGCACACAATGTACCTCCAAAGGAAACTGATAACTTCCTGTTCCCGAACGCGTGATACAACTTCAACCTCTATCCACTTAGAGAAATGCTCCACAGCCACGATGCAGAACTTCTTTTGGCTAGGTGCCTTCGGAAATCGTCCTAAAATATCGATGACCCACATATCGAAAGGGCATGTTGTCGGTAAAGGCTTCATATTAGCTCTCGGTACATGATGCACGTTTGAGTAGAACTGACAAGCGGAACAAGCCCGAACGAAATTCACACAATCTTTCACCAGTGTTGGCCAAAAATAACCGGTCCTCTTAACCTTGTTCGCCAAGGATCGAACTGTTGAATGATCACCACAATCCCCAGCGTGAACTTCCTCTATAACGGCCTTTGCCTGTACTGGGGACAAACATCGAAGATATGGGCCTCCGAAATTCTTCTTATAAAGCTTATCATCCATATAGACAAAATTTGTAGCTCTTTGCATAGTTCTTCGGGCCTCGCCTTCGTTGGTAGGCAATTCTCTCTTGATTAGATAATTCACAATAGCATCCTTCCATGATGGCTCGTCGTTTACGGCATCCAATAAAAACCATGTCTCATTCGAAAGTTCCAAATTAGCCACCTCGGCCGTCTGTTTCTCCAATGGACTAACAGAGGGCTGGTAGTGGATCATTGTTGTTATCTTCGACTCATCCGAGAGTTCTAAAATCGTCGCCGCCTTTGCAAGACCGTCTGCACGCGTGTTTTCCTCCCTTGGGATATGCGTGAGCGTAAATATCTTAAGATTCTTAGCCGCCTCTTTGAGCTTTTCCAAATACCTGCACAAATGGTTCCCCTTGGTGGAGTAAGTTTCTGCAAATTCGTTCACCACTAACTGCGAATCAGAATGAGCATGCAAACGAACGATTCCAATTTCCACTGCCAAGTTAATACCAAATATCAAGGCTTCATACTCGGCGACGTTGTTAGTTGCAAGGAAGCGCAACTTTACAGCATACTCATGTTCTTCACCAGATTTCCTTTCTTTAAAATAAACACCAATACCGGCATCGACAAAGGCGTCCCAATACTCCTGAATACCCAATTCCTCCGACCGAGTCATCTCTACTATGAAATCCACTGGGGGGCCTTTAATGCTCGCCTGGAGATATACTCTATCTGATACTGGCCCAATTCGATATTCCACTTCGCTAGCCTACCAGAGGCATCAATCTTTGATAACACGCTTCGGATAGGCTGATCTGTCAAGACTGCAATATGATGTCCTTGAAAATAGTGTCAATTTCCTTGAGGCGACAATCAGGGCTAATACGAATTTCTCTAAATCAGTATATCGGGACTCCGCTCCCTGCAATTTCCTGCTCACATAATATATCGGTCTGTGCTCTTTGTCGCTAAGTCTGACCAACGCGGCGCTCACTGCCTCTTTTGTCACTGACAAATATAAACCCAACGGTTCTCCCGGAGATGGAGGAGACATAAACGGTGGTTTACTCAGATAGTCTTTTAAACTCTCAAAAGCCCTGCTACATTCGTCGTCCCAATACAAAAGATTCGTTTTACGCAAAACCTTAAAAAGGCAAACTTCTCTCTGCAGATCGCGAGATGAAGCGATTTAATGAGGCTAACCTTCCAGTTAGCCTTTGAACTTCCCTAACAGTCGTCGGAGGGGTTATTTCTTGGATAGCTGTTATCTTATCCGGATTCATCTCAATTCCTCTTTCAGATACCATAAAGCCGAGGAATTTGCCTCCATTCACACAAAAAGCACACTTGAGTGGATTCAATTTCATTCTATAGTTTCTCAGCACCCCAAAACAATCATTCAAATACTGGATGTGATTATCCCCATGTTTACTCTTTATTAATATATCCTCCAAAGACTTTCCGATCATATCTTTGAACATCGAATTCATTAAACGATGATAGGTGGCCCCAGCATTTTTCAACCCAAATGGCATAACTCTATAACAAAAAATGCCTTTGTTTGTCATAAATGAAGTAAACAACTTGTCCTCACAATGCATGAAAATTTGGTTATATCCCTTAAAGGCATCTAACATACTAAGCAATTCAAAGCCACAGGCCGCATCCACCATGATGTCAATGGCCGGCAGCGGATACGGATCCTTCAGTCATGCTTTATTTAAATCAGTAAAATCGATGCAAACTCTCCAGCCACCACTCGTCTTTGGGACCACCACTGGATTCGCGACCCAATCCGTGTATCTAACAGGCTCTATGAATCCTGCCTGCAGCAAACTTTCCACCTCCTCATCAATCGCCCTCTCTTTCTCAGGGGAAAACTTCATCTTCTTCTGATGAACTGGTCGCACATATGGGTTAACATTGAATCTATGAGAACAGACTTGGGGATCAACCCCCACAAAATCCAGATAAGACCAAGCAAAAACATCTACATTACTTTGCAGAAAAGAAATTACCTCCTTCTCAACCTCTGGTGACAACTCGGAACCGATTGTCACTGTCTTTTCAAGAATGCCGGGAAATAAAGGCACTGTCTTGATTCCCAAAGGCTCCATCTTCATGTCGTTCCTTTAAACTTCCTAAGAGAGCGTCAGTCATTTGTTTCAATAATTTCATCAGACGAGAATTCCACCATACAAACATGTGACTTTGCTTTCGATCCATCCATACCACTCCTGCACATCACATTATAACATGATCGCGCCAGCTCCTGATCTCCCTTCATCTTCCCAACCCCTAATTGTGTTGGGAACTTCATCATCAAATGTGGTTGAGACACCACAACTCCGAATAAGTTTAAACAACTCCTCCCCAGGATTGCATTATATGGGAGTATAGGGAGATCCACCACCACAAACTCCACCATCAAAGTTCTTGAAATTTCGGGATCGCCCAAAGTCACCGGCAGAAAAACAGATCCCTCAGCCGCAACAACGCTATTATTAAAACCAACTAGTTTTGTGTGCACAGGTTGGAGTTGGGTGGTTCCTTTCAATGCCATCTGTTCAAAAGTTGCAAGAGTCAAAATATTGGTAGCAGCTCCGGTGTCCACCAACACTCGTGAGACAGGATGATTAGCAGTAATAAGAGAGACGACTAACGCATCGTCTTGTGGGGAGAAAACCCCAGATATATCCTCCGGTCCGAAAGAGATTGTCATCTTGTCCAAATCTGTCAACTGGACCATGTTCACTTCCATAAAACGCCCCTTTTGATGTAATGTCTGATATGAACGTTTGCGGGCGCGATTCGAATCGCCGACACTTTTTCCCCCGGCGATAGTCATAATGTTGGGGCCTAAGTTTCCCCATCTCGGTTGGGTATTTTCAACATTCAAAATAGGTTGACCCTGGTTGGGGTCAACCGGAGGAGGAGGAGGTAGTGCTTGCTGATTCGCCGGGGCTGGTGGGTAAGCATCATACCCATACCCCTGCTGATTCCTTTGCGGCTGATACCTGCCGCGACCACAATAGTTGTTTCCTCTCCTTCCACCTCTCTGATTCTGTCTACCGCCATTAAAGAATCCTCTCTGGCCACCACCTTGACGTTGGCCACGCTATCCTCCATAACCGCGTCCTTTTACATTTGGCCGTGGCGCGTCGGCCCTTGGGGGTTTGGGTGCCGCCTCTCCGGAATCTCGATTTTTCCCAGCTTAGGCTCGGGTAGAGCCTCCACAGTACTGATAAGTTCATCATGCTGACCCAATTCCAGCAACCTTTCCACTTCACACAGTAATTCTTGACAATCATTCGTTGTGTGTCCAAAGCTCCGATGAAAACGGCAAAATACTTGGGACTCGTAAGTCCCCTGCGTTTGTTCTTGTAAGGGAGGGGGATAGCGGAGAGATCCACCCTTCTTCTGCTCAATGATTTCGAAAATTTGTTCGTAGTTGTATGTCGGAAACACTCTCAACTTAGACTTTGTAGGCTGGGCAATCTTATCCATCCCACGACATGCAACAATATAGTGGGACCCATAAGCCCGTACTTCAATCACTCCGTGATCTCGCAAACCTTCATCTTCTCGGATGTATTGTGTGCATCTCAAAGCCAAATCCTCCATACTTTACGGGGGATCTCTATTCAAAGAATTACATAACGGATGCCCAGCTAGAATAAGCTGCAGCACCCCAACCTTCTCACTAGCAGTGATCCGAGGTATTTTCCTATACTCGGCCTCGAAACGGGTAATAAAACCCAACAATCTTTCCGAAGAATCATACCGCAACGCGGTCAAAGAAGTAATAGATTTTATCGGCGTGTTAAAAGGCGCGAAAGCCGAATAGAATTGATCCATAAAATCCTGATAAGAAACGATCGAACGTTTCGGCAACCGGTTAAACCATCGGAGGGCTGATTCTTTAAGAGAAGCGGCAAAGACGAAACACATAGCCGCATCACTGAAATTCATCAAACTTACATGAATTTCCAAATTCGACGTATGAGCATGCGGGTCAGTCAACCCGCGATACTGTGGAAGATCCTTAGGCATTTCAATAAACTCAGAGCGAGTGGCTCCGATAATTGCCATGGAAAAAGGAGATAGGGCATTCGAAGTATTCCATGGACTTTGCAAAACGTCCAAAGATGGTGACGCCTTTCCTCGATTACCGATGGGCTCATTAGCCCTCTCATTCTCAAAGTAGTCTCCCTCGTAAGCTGAGGTTTGATGAGTATCCCGGGTGTGCTCCCCGTACACTCGCCTCCTTTCCTGGCCAAGTGTCAGATTGGCCTCCAACTGGTTCATCCTAGCCTCGCTTTGCTCCAACTTCCCGCTCATCTCCTTAAATTTTGATTCTATCAATTTTCCGATCTTTTGTAAAGTGTTGCTTTGCTCTTCGGATGCTGCAGTATTTGCTCGTGGTTCCGGAACACGATCAATATCATCCTCTGAGGCCACGTTATTAACAGGTTCCCGGGTGGCATTGTTCCTTCGGGCTCTCCTTTGAGCCTCAACTTGCTCTAATTGGGCGACTAAGGTACGCCTTCGCTCTTCCAAATCCTCATCGGTTTCTGCCTGATCAGCAGATCTAGAGCGTGCAGGTGGCGGCAGGTGGGGGGTGTTACGGACCGCATCTCGGCCAACTCGTGCGAATTCATAACATTTGGACAAACATTCGCGTGATTGAGGATAAAAACTTGGTGCCCTTCCGGATGAAAATCCGCTCCGGGAGGGCCGAATAGTTACATTTTGAGCAGGGCGCTCCTCCAGAACTGACGACTGAGCCCCCGGTAACACAACAAAATCATCATTAATTTGAGGAATAGGATCAGCCTAAATTTCTTCATCAAAAATATCTTCATCAGAATTCCGAGTAGTCATGATAATAGAAATCCAAACTCAACAATAAAGCTCTCAATGGGATAAAAATCTTGGTCCCCACGGACGGCGCCAAACTGATCTAGTCTAAAAATATTTTGGGTGTTTATTTTTAGATCAGTCAATTTAAAAATTACTCGAAATTAAATTGTTGTGAGGACACGAGCGATATACGAGGTTGGGCCCACAATGTGTGAGCTTACGTCCTCGGGAGAGCAAAGCTCTACCTTGGTTTCCACTATAATTTTCGAGCGATACAAGTACAATGAGGTAACAATGATAATACAGGCAAAAACGGCTCGAAAAACGATAAAAAACGCTCAGTCGGGCTCGAAAAACTGGCAGTCGCGAGTGGTCAAAAACTCGCAGAAAACACTGTACTAGCAACGCAGCCGGCACTGTATGAGCAACGCAGCCGACACTGTACGAGCAACGCAGCCGACACTGTACGAGCAACGCAGCCGGCACTGTACAAGCAAGAACTCGTGAATAGTGACTGCAGAGAGGAAATCTCGCGAATAGTATCCCAGATGAGGGTGGCCGCGAGATTTGGTACGATTTCTAGCGAATAGTGGCTGTAGAGTGGAAATCTCGCGATTTCGAGCGAAAGTCTTGCCTTGGGAGATGCGAAAAGGGTCTCAATCCTTTCTCAATGTCTTGGGGCTCCTATTTATAGAGAAATCCAGCCCAAAACCCACTCACTTGAGCCCATAAGCCTAGTTCACCTCACTTAGCCCAAAATGATTAAATATTCCCAATTATGATATAATAAATGCCATGTTGATCTCGAAGCCTCGGGAATCAACCCGGACAAGATATTAGTCGGAAATACGATCAGAAAATTCCCGAGAACCTCGTATGCCAGTTCTTTGCCTTCGGATAGCGAATACGCAGCCACATAACATCATTGCACCCGACCGGTGCGCTCCCGGGTGGCATATTACGAAAATACCCCTGGCCCCGTCTGGTGCCGAAATGACCTGAAACATCTCAAAATGCTTACAGAGACTTTATACGGGGCCCAGCGAGCCAGAATTGCGAGAATACCACTTGAGAATGCCATCCGATAAAAATATGAAAATACTGAAAATACCAATAACCACGTCGGACGAGCCCCCGGGTAAGGATAAATACAAGAGAATATACCCGGGTAATATCAACACCATACAGATAATGTCTCCAAATGTTGAGTACGAATACCACCGCGGCTAGTTCTAAATCATGTGTCAGATAGCTCAACTAATGTATCTTCAGTTGGCGGGATGCGTATGCTATGACCTTCCCACCCTGCATCAGTACACACCCGAGTCCTCGCTTCGAGGCGTCGATGTTTACCGTGAAGTCGTGTCCAGATGTGGGTAATATCAGTATTGGTGCAGATGTCAACTTCGTTTTGAGACATTCGAAACTCTCTTCACACTTCTCATCCCACGTATAACTCGTTTCTTTTCGGGTCAAGTTTGTCGACGGCTTGGCAATGCTTGCAAACCCCTCGATAAATTTCCGACAGTACCCGGCTAATCCTAAGAAACTCCTCACTTCTAGAGCGTTTGTCGGTCTTGGCCAATTCATCACTGCTTCTATCATTGTTGGATCTACCGTCACTCCTCTTGCTGATATCACATGTCCTAGTAAAGCTATGCTGTCCATCCAGAATTCACACTTGCTGTATTTGGCATACAAATTCTCTTGTCTGAGAGTTTGTAATACTATTCTCAGATGTCGCTCGTGTTCTTCGCGCCTTGTAACTGATCAAATAAGTCGTCGATCCTGGGTAACGGATACTTGTTCTTTATCATGACCTTGTTTAACTCCCGGTAACCGTAACACAGTCTTAACTCGCCGCTTTTCTTTCTAACAAATAACACCGGTGCTCCCCAAGGGGAGTTGTTTGGCCTAAAAAATCCTTTTTCCAATAGCGACTCAATCTGTTGTTTAAGTTCATGCATCACTCTTGGTGCCATTCGGTATGGAGCCTTGGAGATTGGTTGTCTTCCGGGGAGCAGTTCTATTTCCATTTCCACTTCTCTCTGAGGTGGTTGACCCGGTAGCTCGTTGGGAAACACGTCATTGTATTCACAAATTACTGGAACTAACTCCATTGGTGTCCCTTCCTTCTCAGCGATGACAAATACTAGCCAATTCGACCGATCACGATTCTCTCCATCCTCACCCATAATCGGTTTTCCGACCATGACCCTTTTCCCTTCCTGCGGCGTACTAAAAGTGATCATACGTTCTCGACATTTCACTTGCGCATCGTACTTAGATAACCAATCCATTCCTAGTATAGCATCGAATCCCATATCCCCTAACTCAATCAAGTCTGCCTATATTCGCACCGTATCCACTTCCACCGCACATCCTTTATAGATTCTGTTTGCCTCCATAGCTTCAGATCCTGGTGTTTTTTCTTTGATTTTAGCGTTACTTCCTAAACCCTAACTTCTCCGACACAAACGAATGTGTCGCCCCACAATCAAATAATACGAAAGCTGTAAAGCCATTTAAAGTTAGTGTACCTGCCACGACGTCTACGGCCTCCAAGGCATGTTCCTTGTTCACAACGAACACTCGAGCATTTCCAGTTATGCTTTCCCTTGCCCTGTTTTCGGTAACTCTGGTATCGATCCTTCTCTTCTTTGGCCATTCTCTGGCAAAGTGTAATAGCCAGAAAAAAGGTATGATAGAACAATAGTAGGGAATATAGCGGTAAAGTCTAGACAAGGGATAACGAGGGATACGGGAATGAAAGAACGAAAAAGGAAACGAAATGATAGAAAAGTAAAGCAAAAGAAAGGAAGTTAAAATGTGAATTAGGGAAGTTAAGATGTCTATAAATAGGGGTGGCAATGCCCAAAAATGGGTTAATTATCATTAAGACACGAAAATCAAGAAATTATTGCGAAATAACGAAATTGTCGCGAATTTTGGGAATGCAAATATTGTCGCGAATTTTCAAGTAAAGAGCAAATTGTCGCGAAAATTTCAAGAGATCAAAATTATCGCGGAATTCCTAAACCACAAATTGTCCAGAAAAACCTAAACCACGAAAATTGTCGCGGAAATTGTGAATGCCAAAATTATCGCGGATTTGCCCTTTAACTTCATTTTATAGCGGATTTCGAAAACTGAGTAAATAATCGCGGAAATACCAATTTGGGGTATTTACGTCGAGTCTCAACGCCGGATCATGAGAGAGAAAGGATACGTAGGGTCTACGGTAACCACATAGTCAATAATGAGATAATATCACCCGATATCGAGTACTAAGATATATTACGAAATGCAGAGAATCACGAAGGGGTTGCAACAAGTAAAAACAACAGGTAAGCGGAGTGAACACAAAGTAGTAAGGGAAGGTTCCGACTTAGGGAAACGGGATAGGTTAGTAAAAGACACGAATGAATGAGGCAAATGTTAATAAGACTGGGGTGAGGAAGGATGGACCGTTCGACCGAACCCGGCATCGTGCTTAGAACACGATCCGCCAAAGGATGGGCATGCTTGATGAAGGGAACGATAAGTTCCAAGAATGGAAAGATACGTACGAAAAGGGCAGAACAGATCCGGGTGGAAAAAGGGGTAGCGCCTAAGTAACCACGCGGGGAAGGGAAGCATATGGCCCGTCGAGTCAACCAACAACTAATGGTTGGCTTGGGCGGGACATGTACCGAGCATGTTACTCTCGGAAACAGTAAAGTTAAAGGATAAAGGGGGGATGATGAGGGCAAAAGACTAAGAAAAAGGAAAAATAGAAAACGATTAAAAGAAACGACTTACGCGCGTATGTATGGTTTATTTAAGAAACGAAAAGATAAGTATAGCATGTGTGAAGTTTCATTTAATAGATTGTAACCGCTTTACAGATTTTGTAGGTGACGTGGACGAGGTGTGAGATGTGCATGGGAAGGATGCCGTCAGTTGTCCGGTGATAGAGTCCGGTCTTTTGAAAAAACTCTAAATTATGTTACTAGACTTTAATGTTTCTGAACTTTGTTTTATGTTTACATTTGAACGTTTCGTTTTATTTAGCACGTTTTTACCAAATCAGCTAGGCCCAAATTATTGTCGTTACACAAAGTGTCCTTAGTGGCCTCACTTGAAACAATTGTTTGTTCCTGCCCGGCATTCTCCAAATTGGTTTTTCACGTATTTGGCGGACGCAGGCTTGATCGGTGTTCCTTGTGCAGACCCGAAACTCTCTGTAGTGACCTTTCCTTTCCATTCTCCCCGTCCCTGAAATTCACTCCTCGTGGAGCTCCTGGTGCGTTCCTTATCCATTCTTCGCATTCCGCATCAACACGGACTGCTGCTGCCACTAAACATGAAAATTCTTCATCGTCACGGCCATACATAGTCAATTTCACCCTTTCATTGAGCCCTTCTGTAAAACGGTGCATCTTTTCATGTTCACATCCCATAATCTCGGGGGCATACCTACCCAATTCTATGAATTCCTACATATACTCCATTATGGGGCGATTCCTTTGAGTCAGTATGTCGAACTCGGAACTGTTTTCCGTCTTAAACCCTTTTGGCACATAATAATCCAAAAACGCATTCTTAAACTACTCCCAAGAGATGGGTCCATCCTTCAATAGTGATGCCGACACGCTTCCCCACCATCGGGCAGTAGTACCGTCGAAGCATAGCGGTGCCAGTCCTGCCTTAAGTTCCTCCGGGGCTTCGATCAGTTCAAACTTCTCTTCCAAGCGAATAATCCACGCCTCTGCGTCCCCCACATATTCTTGGATTCCTTCAGTCACACTCCTCCTCAGTTGGGATACGTGGAAAACGTTGTGTATCCCCCTCATCTCTTTCGGAAGCTTCAGCTGGTATGCTAGGTTTCCGATTCTTTGTTCCACCTCGTATGGTCCGATGTACCGAGGACTCAGCTTCCCTGTCCATGTGGTCCTTATTACCCCCTTCATCGGTGATATCTTCGATAAGCGTGATCCCCAAATTTTAGCTCCATGGGTCTCTTTTTCGTGTCTGCCAAACTTTTGTATCGATCCTGTGTCGCCTTAATGTTCTTCTACCAATTCTGTTTCCGTTATCATTCTCTTTCCCACCTCATCCCAGCATAGTGGTGTACGACACTTCTTCCCGTACAGTGCCTCATATGAGGGCATGCCGATACTGCTCTTAAAACTATTATTGTATGCAAATTCCACCAGTGGTAGGATATCTTCCCAACCTTCCTTAAACTCCAACATACAAGCCCATAACATATCCTCCATAATTTGGTTGGTTCTCTCGGTCTGACCATCCGTATGTGGATGGTTGCTGTGCTCATGCTTAACTGAGTTCCTAGTGATTTCTGTAAACTTTGTCAAAATCTTGACGTGAATCTCAGAACTCGGTGTGACACAATATTTACTAAAACTCCATGTAACTTGACTATGTTTTCCACATATATTTTGGCTAGTCTGACTACTCCGTATGTTGTCTTAACTGCTAAGAAATCAGCCGCCTTTGTTAGGCGGTCAACAACTACCCATATTGCGTTGTTCTTCCGTGGGCTCCTCGATAATCCTACCACAAAGTCCATGCCGATGCTATCCCATTTCCACTTTGGAATCTCCAACGGTTGTAGGTTGCCTTCTGGGCGTTGGTGTTCGGTCTTAACTCGGTGGCTATTTTCGCATTTGGCCACAAAGTTTGCAATCTCATTTTTTATTTAATTCCACCACCAGTGCATTTTTAGGTCGCGATATATCTTAGTACTTCCTGGGTGAACTGAGAAGGCCGAACTGTGTGCCTCTGCCATAATCTTCTTTCTTAACTCTGACCTGTTTGGTACCCATATCCGTTCATTCATTCTTATTAGCCCATCGCGTCCTTTGTTTATCTCTGATTTATCGGTTCCGGCTGCCTCTTTTCGTGTTACAGGTTTCTCGGGGTCTGATATCTGGGCCTCTAGTACTTCCTTTAGTATCCCTGGAATTGCGGTAACAGTCCCTAATATGATTGTAGTCCACTCTACCACTTCCAATTGTAGGTTCTCCATTTCTTTTAACAATGTGTATACTAATACGCCATGAGTTTTCCTGCTCAGTGCATCGGCTACTTGGTTTGCTTTTCCGGGGTGGTACTGAATGTTGAGGTCGTAATCTTTTATCAGTTCTAACCATCTCCCTTGTCTCATGTTAACTCCTCTGGGTGAATAGGTACTTGAAACTCCTGTGGTCGGTGAATATCTCGCACTTCACACCATACAGATAATGTCTCCAAATCTTGAGTGCGAATACCAACGCGGCTAGTTCTAAATCGTGTGTCGGATAGTTCAACTCGTGTATCTTCAGTTGGCCGGATGCGTATGCTATGACCTTCCCACCCTGCATCAGTACACACCCGATTCCTTCCTTCGAGGCGTCGCTGTATACCGTGAAGTCGTGTCCTGGTGTGGGTAATACCAGTATTGGTGCAGATGTCAACTTCGTTTTCAGACATTCGAAACTCTCTTCACACTTCTCAACCCACGTATACCTCATTTCTTTTCGGGTCAAGTTTGTCATCGGCTTGGAAATCCTTGCGAACCAATCGATAAATTTCCGATAGTACCCGGCTAATCCTAAGAAACTCCTCACTTCTCGAGCGTTTGTCGGTCTTGGCCAATTCATCACTACTTCTATCTTTGTTGGATCTACCGTCACCCCTCTTGCTGATATCACATGTCCTAGAAAAGCTATGCTGTCCATCCAGAATTCACACTTGCTATATTTGGCATACAACTTCTCTTGTCTGAGAGTCTGTAATACTATTCTCAGATGTCGCTCGTGTTCTTCCCGGTTGCGATAGTGAACTAGTATATCGTCAATGAATACCCCTACGAAGTTGTCTAAGAACTGGGAAAATACCGGATTCATCAAATCCACGAAGATCGATGGGGCACTAGTCAATTCAAATGGTGCTACCGTATAATCGTAATGGCTGTATCTCGTTCGTATGGTTGTTTTTGGTATGTCTCATTCCCTTACACGGACCTGATGATAGCCTGACCTCAAGTCTAACTTTGATAATATATCTGTGCCTTGTCGCTTATCAAATACGTCGGCGGTCCTGGGTAACGGATACTTGTTCTTTATAGTGACATTGTCTAACTACCGATAATCATAACACAGTCTTAACTCGCCGCTTTTCTTTATAACAAATAACATCTAGGCTCCCCAAGGGGAGTTGCTTAGGCAAATCCCTACATCGGCTATAGACTGGGAACGATCAGAGATTCATCTTCCACTTTCGAGTCCTTTTCCCTAGCAAAGTGTTAAGCTGTAATAGCCAGGAAAAATGTATGATGGAACAAATAGTAGGGAATGTAGCGGTAAAGTCTAGACAAGGAATTACGAGGGATACGGAATGAAAGAACGAAAAAGAAACGAAAAATAGAAAAGTAAAGCAAAAGATAATGGAAGGGTCAAAATGAAAAAGAAGGAGGGTTAAAAATGTGAATTATGGAAGTTAAGATGTCTTTAAATAGGGGTAGGAAGGCCCAAAAACGAGTTAATTACCATAAAACCACGGAAAACTGGAAATTGTCGCGAATTTTGGGAAGGCAATTATTGTAGCGAAAATGTCACCTTTGCAAATTGTCGCGAATTTGATGTCAAGAGCAAATTGTAGCGAATTTCAACATTTGTAAAATTGTCGCAAATTTCGAGCAAGAGAATTATCACGAATTTCGACGCAGAGAGCAAAATTGTCACGATAACGTTGAAGAGCAAATTATCGCGAAAACGTTGAAGAGCAAATTATCGCGAAAACGTTTGAAGAACAAAATTGTCGCGAATTTTTTTTTAGCACAAAATTGTCGCGGATTTCAAGGAAGAAGTGAATTATCGCGGAAATACAAATTTTGAGTGTTTTCGTTGCGTCACAACGTCGAATCGTGGGAGGAAAAGGACACGTAGGGTCTACGGTAATCACATAGTTAACAATAAGATAAAGACGTCGAAAATCGAGTATTAAGACATGTTACGAAATGCAGGGAAGCACGGAAAGATTATATCAAACGAAAGCAAACGGTAAGCGAAGTGAACACAATGTAGTAAGGGAAGGTTCAGACTTAGGGAACGGGATTGGGTAATTAAGAAAGAAAGTAAAAGACACGAATGAAGGAGACAAATGTTAATAAGACTTGGGGTGAGGAAGGATGGACCGGCCGACCGAACCCGGCATCGTGCCTAGTACACGATTCGCCGAAGGAAGGGCATGTCTGATGAAGCGAACGATAAGTTCCAAAGATAGAAAGATACGTACGAAAAAGGGCAGAACGGATCCGGGTGGAAAAAATGGTAACGCCTAAGTACTCACCCAGGGAAGGGAAGCATATAGCCCGCCGAGTAATCCAACAGCTAACGGTTGGCTTGGGCGGGACATGTTCCAAGCATGTTTCTCTCGGCAACAGTAAAGTTAAAGGATAAGGGGAATGTTAAGGGTAAAAGAAGAATGAAATAAGAAAACTATTAAAAGAAACGATTTAAACGTGTGTGTATGGTTTATTTAAGAAATTAAAAGATAAAGTATAGTGTGTGTCAAGTTTCCTTTAATATACTGTGATCGCCATACAGATTTTGTAGGTGACGCGGACGAGGTATGAGGAGGGCATGGCAAGGAGGTCGTCGGTTGTCCGGTGATAGAGTCCGGTCTTTTGAGAACTCTCTAAATTATGTTGCTAGACTTTCATGTTTTGAACTATGTTTAAGTTTACATTCGAACGTTTCGTTTTATTTTGCACGTTTTTACCAAATCAGCTAGGCCCAAATGAGAGTCGTTACAAATGGTATCATAAAATAACTTCGCTAGCAAACCGGTAGTGGTGCGGTCCTATGTAGAAAGGTCTAGGAAACTCATAGGAGGACAACCGACCATAGGAAGGTATAGGCACAGAATGTAGCATACGACATGAATAGTTATAGACACAACGAAAGCTTGATGTAGGAATGGCTCCTAGAACGAGAGCGAATGGAAACCGAGAGGAGGATAGCAATGCATCGGAGCAGGCACCGGTGACAGAGACCCCGGTTGCGGATTCATTGACGCCCCTCACGTTTAGCCAAGAGAGCCTCAGGGATCTGTTCCAAACTATGGCAAGTTCCATAGTGAGCGCAATTAGACAGGGACAGACGGAGAGTGGAAACTTCGTACAGATAGAACAAGTGTCACGGCCCGAAAAGGGTAGAATGTACTACAACGAGGTGTTGAAGAAGGCTGGGATGAACAGTTTCACTAGAGATAAGATGGGGGATGCGGAGGAGTGGATTATTCGCTTGGAAGAGAAGTTTGAACTGATCGAAGCCCCAGAAGAACTTAGGGCAGGACTGGCCCCACTATGGTTCGACGGTAGTACTGCCTGATGGTGGGGAAGCATGTCGACATCACTATTGAAGGATGGACCCATCTCTTGGGAGAGGTTTTAGAATGCGTTTTTAGAATATTATGTGCCCAAAAAGCTTAAGAAGGACAAGAGGGCCGAGTTCGACAAACTGACGCAAGGGAATCGCCCATTAATGGAATATATGCAGGAATTCATAGAATTAAGCAGGTATGCCCCAAGGATTATGGGAAGTGAAGAAGAGAAGATGCACCGTTTTACAGAGGGGCTCAACGTAAGTGTGAATTTGACTATGTATGGCCACGGCGATGAAGAATTTGCAAGTTTAGTGGCATTAGTAGTGCGTGTGGATGGGGGAATGTAAAGAATGGATAAGGAATGCACCAGGAGCTCCACAAGGAGTGAAGTTCAAGGATGGGGAGAGTGGAAAGGAAAGCAATAAAGAGAGTTTCGGGTCCGCAAAAGGACCCCCGATCAGGCATGCGTGCGCCAAATGGGAATAACACCATTTTGGAGAATGCCGGGCAGGAACCAACAGTTGTTTCAAGTGCGGCCAGGAAGGACACTTTGCCAGAGAATGCCCAAAGAAGAGAAGGATCGAAACCGGAGTAACCGAAAACAGGGTAAGGGAAAGGATCACTGGAAATGCTCGAGTGTTAGCTGTGAACAAGGAACAGGCCTCGGAGGCCGAAGACATTGTGGCAGGTACACTACATATTATTCGCTTTACAACTTTCATATTATTTGATTGTGGGGCGACACATTCGTTTGTGTCAGAGAAGTTAGCGAAACGGTTTGGGATAATGGGATGTAGCGCAAAAATCTAAGTAAAAACACCGGGATCCGAAGCCATGGAGGCAAACAGAATCAATATGGGATGTGCGGTGGAAGTGGATACGGTGCGAACAGAGGAAGACTTGATTAGTTAGGGGATATGGGATTCGATGCTATACTAGGAATGGATTGGTTATCTAAGTACGATGCGCATGTGAAATGTCGAGAACGTACGATCACCTTTAGTACGCCGCAGGAAGGGAAAATTGACATGGTCAGAAAACCGATAATGGGAGAGGATGGAGAATATAGTGATCAGTCGAATTGGCTTGCATTCGTCACCGCCGAAAAGGAAGGCACACACTTGGAGTCGGTTCCAGTAATTTGTGAATACAGTGACGTGTTCCCCGATGAGCTACCGGGCCAACCACCTCAAAGAGAAGTGGAAATGGAAATAGAACTGCTCCCCGGAACACAATCAATCTCCAAGGCTCCATACGGAATGACACCAAGGGAGATGTAGGAACTTAAACAACAGATTGAGTCCCTATTGGAAAAAGGATTTCTTTGGCTAAGCAACTCCCCTTGGGGAGCACCAGTGTTATTTGTTAGAAAGAAAAGCGGCGAGTTAAGACTGTGTTACGACTACCGGGAGTTAAACAATGTCACGAGAAAGAACATGTATCCGTTACCCAGGATCGACGACTTATTTGATCAGTTACAAGGCGCGAAGGTGTTCTCAAAATTAGACTTGAGGTCAGGGTATCATCAGGTCCGAGTAAGAGAAGGAGACATACCGAAGACAGCCATTCGAATGAGATTCATCCAGTACGAATGCACGGTAGTACCGTTTGTATTGACTAATGCCCCATCAATTTTCATGGATTTGATGAATCGGGTTTTTAAACAGTACCTAGACAAGTTCGTAGTGGTGTTCATTGACGATATCTTAGTTTACTCTCGCAACCGGGAGGAACACGAGCGACATCTGAAAATAGTAATGCAGACTCTCAGACAAGAGAAGTTGTATGCCAAATACAGCAAGTGTAAATTCTGGATGGACATCATAGCTTTACTAGGACACGTGATATTAGCAAGAGGGGTAACGGTAGATCCAACAAAGATAGAAACAGTGATGATTGGCCCAGACCGAAAAATGCTCGAGAAGTTAGGAGCTTCTCGAAAAGATTGCTAAACCGTTAACAAACTTGACCCGAAAAGAAACGAGGTATACGTGGGACGAGAAATGTGAAGAGTGTTTCGAATGTCTCAAAACGAAGTTGACATCTGCACCAATACTGGTATTACCCACACCAGGACACGACTTCACTGTATACAGGGATGCCTCGAAGGAAGGACTCGGGTGTGTACTGATGCAGGGATGGAAAGTCATAGCGTACGCATCCGGTCAACTCCAGATACACGAGTTGAACTATCCGACACACGATTTAGAACTAGCCGCAGTGGTATTTGCACTCAAGATTTGGAGACATTATCTGTATGGTGTGAAGTGCGAGATATTCAAATACCAAAAGAGTTTGAAGTACCTATTCACCCAGAGGGAGCTTAACATGAGACAACGGAGATGGTTAGAACTGATAAAGATTACGACCTGGACATTCAGTACCTCCTCGGAAAAGCAAACCAAGTAGCCGATGCACTGAGCAGTAAGATTCATGGTGTATTAGCAAACACATTGTTAAAGGAAATGAAGAACCTACAATTGGAAGTGGTTGAGTGGACCACAGTCATATTAGGGACTGTTACCGCGAAGCCATGGATACTGTAGGAGGTGCTAGAAGCCAGGGTATCTACTTTTATATGAAAGTATCTTTATACATCAATTTTTCTATCTTCATATCATTCATTTCACTCCACAATCCTATTTGAACATTTACAATTTTAATTTGATTTTTGTTTAGTCATAGCATTTAAAACAAAATTAATTGTGTAAAATATAATTATTTAATATTTATTGAGAAGATAACACATATTACAAAACACATTGGAATAATAACATTCTTATTAGACTAAGTCATAATACTAAATATAAAGTGACAATTTTTTACTACGGAAATTAGCTCATATATGTTTGACTCGATTACCTATAAGTTGACGATAATCTCTTACTTCTCTAGAAATAATTGATCGTGTGAAATATATCTGAAATGGTAGACCATCTGTGATAGCTTCACAGATATCATAACACGAAAAGAGGAAACGGAACCGATAAATCAGAGATAAACAAATGAAGCGATGGGCTAATCAGAATGAATGAACAGATATGGGTACCAAACAGGCCAGAGCTAAGGAAGAAGATTATGGCAGAGGCACACAGTTTGGCCTTCTCAGTTCACCCAGGAAGTACTAAGATGTATCGAGACCTAAAAACGCACTGGTGGTAGAATGGAATGAAAATAGAGATCGCAAACTTTGTGGACAAATGCGAAAATTTCCAACGAGTTAAGGCCGATCACCAACGCCCGGGAGGCGAGCTACAACACTTACAGATTCAATAGTGGAAATGGGATAGAATCGGCATGGACATTGTGGTAGGATTACCCAAGATCCCACGGAAGAACGACGCGATATGGGTAGTGGTTGACCATCAAACAAAGGCGGCTCATTTCTTAGCAGTCAAGACAACATACGGAGTAGACAGGCTAGCCAAAATATATGTTGATAACATAGTCAAATTACATGGAGTTCCAGTAAATATTGTGTCAGACAGAGATCCAAAATTCACGTCTAGATTTTGCAAAGTTTACAGAAATCACTCGTAACCCAGTTAAGCATGAGCACAACCTATCACCCACAGACGGACGGTCAGACCGAGAGAACCAACCAAATTATGGAGGATATTTTACGGGCATGTGTATTGGAGTTTAAGGGAGGTTGGGAAGATTTCCTACCGCTGGTGAAATTTGCATACAATAATAGTTTTCATTGCAGCATTGGCAAGGCCCCATATGAGGCACTGTATAGGAGGAAGTGTCGTATACCACTATGCTGGGATGAGGTGGGAGAGAGAAAGACCACGGGAACAGAATTGGTAGAAGTCATCGTTGAAAAGGCTGATGTGGTACGAAAGAACATTAAGGCGGCACAGGACCGATACAAAAGTTTTGCAGACACGAATAGGAGACCCTTAAAGTTAAAAGTTTGCGATCACGCCTACCTAAATATATCACCGATGAGGGGGGTGCTAAGGACCACAACGATAGGGAAGCTGAGTCCTCAGTATATCGGGCCATACGAGGTGGAACGAAGAATCGAAAACCTAGCATACCAGCTGAAGCTTCCGGAAGAGATGAGGGGGATACACAATGTTTTCCACGTATCCCAACTGAGGAGGAGTGTGACCGGACGAATCCCAGAATGTGTGGAGGAACACATAGAGATAACCCCAGAATTGACATACGATAAAGTTCCAGTGAAAATCCTAGGCAGAGAGGAAAGAAGATTCAGAAACAAACTAATTCCCATGGTGAAAGTACAATAGTCTAATCAGGGAGAAAGGGAAGCTACATGGGAAACAGAACGAGAGATTAGGCAAAGGTATTATGGAAAAAATAGTAGGGAATGTAGCGGTAAGGTCTAGACAAGGAATAACGAGAGATCCGAGAATGAAAGAACGAAAAAGGAAACGAAAAATAGAAAAGTAAAGCAAACGATAAAAGAAGGGTCAAAATAAAAAGAATGAGGGGTGAAAATGTGAATTAGGGAAGTTAAGATGTCTATAAATAGGGGTGGGAAGGCCCAAAAACGAGTTAATTATCATTAAGCCACGGAAATCCGTAAATTGTCGCTAAAGAAGGAAATTGTCGCGAATTTTGGGAAGGCAATTATTGTTGCGAAAATGTCACCTTGCAAGTTGTCGCGAATTTGATGTCAAGAGCAAATTGTCGCGAATTTTAACGTTTTTAAAATTGTTGCGAATTTCGATCAAGAGAATTATCGTGGATTTGGACGTAGAGAGCAAAATTGTCGCGAAAACGTTTGAAGAACAAAATTGTCGCGGATTTAAAGGAAGAAGTGAATTATCGCGGAAATACTAATTTTGAGTGTTTTCGTTGCAACTCAACGTCGGATCGTGGGAGGAAAAGGACACGTGGGGTCTACGGTAATCACATAGTTAACAATATGATAATAACGCCTGAAATCGAGTACTAAGACCTGTTACGAAATGCAGGGGAAGCACGGAAAGATTATAACAAGCGAAAGTAAATGGTAAGCAGAGTGAACACAATGTAGTAAGGGATGGTTCAGACTTAGGGAACGGGATTGGGTAATTAAGAAAGAAAGTAAAAGACACGAATGAAGGAGACAAATGTTAATAAGACTCGGGGTGAGGAAGGATGGACCGGCCGACCGAACCCGGCATCGTGCCTAGTACACGATTCGCCGAAGGAAGGGCATGTATGATAAAGGGAATGATAAGTTCCAAAGATAGAAAGATACGTACGAAAAAGGGCAGAACGGATCCGGGTGGAAAAATTGGTCGCGCCTAAGTACCTACCCGAGGAAAGGAAGCAAATGGCCCTCCGAGTCATCCAACAGCTAACGGTTCGCTTGGGCGGGACATGTACCGAGCATGTTACTCTCGGCAATAGTAAAGTTATACTATATGGGGAATGATAAGGGTAAAAGAAGAAGGAAATAAGAAAACGATTAAAAGAAATGATTTACGCGTGTGTGTAAGGTTTATTTAAGAAATGAAAAGATAAAGTATAGTGTGTGTGAAGTTTTCTTTAATTGATTGTGACCGCCTTACGGATTTTGTAAGTGACGCGGACGAGGTATGAGGAGGGCATGGAAGGAGGTCGTCGGTTGTCCGGTGATGGAGTCCGGTCTATTGAGAACACTCTAAATTATGTTGCTAGACTTTCATGTTTTGAACTATGTTTTAAGTTTACATTTGAACGTTTCGTTTTATTTTGCATGTTTTTACCAAATCAGCTAGGCCCAAATGAGGGTCGTTACACAAGCGAAACGTTAGAACTGAAAAGTTAAGCGTGCTCACCCTAGAGCAATTCATGGATGGGTGACCCACTGGGAAGTGTGGGGGCTGGGGAAAAATTAAAACCGCGAGGACTATGTGGGTGTCATTAGGATCAGCCTAGTCCGAAGCGGACAATATCGTGCAAGCGGAAAGGCGAGTCGTTTCATTTGGTATCGGAGCAGGACCCGGGTTATAGTCGGTGTGTTGGGGTAAATCTCAGCGAGGACGCTGAGTCCATAAGAAGGGGTGAATGTAAGGACCCCTCGAGGGTGCGAGAGAGAGTTCACCTTAGGCGAATCCCTACATCGGCTATTGACAGGGAACGATCATAGATTCGTCTTCATTCACAAGGCATTTTCCCTAGCAAAGTGCCAAGCGAAACGTTAGAACTGGAAAGTTAAGCGTGCTCACCCTGGAGCAATACAGTGATGGGTGACCCCCTAGGAAGTGTGGGGATAGGGAAAAAGTAAAACCGTGAGGACTAGGTTGGTGTCATTAGGATCAGCCTAGTGGAAAGCGGACAATATCGTGCAAGCAGAAAGGCGAGTCGTTACAGTTGTAGAACGTAAATATAGAACTTTACGAGAAATGGTTTGATCTATGTTAATTGAAAATAAAACTCCCAAATATTTGTGGACTGAGGCTGTAAATACGCGTGTCATGTAGTTAATAGAATCACACTAAGAGGAATTCATAAGAAAACACCCTATGAACTACTATTTGATAAAACCCCAAATATTGGATATTTTCATGTTTTTTGGTTCAAATGTTTTGTACATAATAATGATCAATCAACTTTAGGTAAATTTGATAGTAAGAGTAGGGAAGGTAAATTTGTAGGTTATTCATCAAATAGGAAAGTCTATAGAATATTTTTGATAGAACAAAAAAAAATGTTTGAATCAATTCATGTTGTTTTCTTCGACGAAACTCATAAAAACCTAGAAATTGAACCAAATGATAAACTTGACAATAGATGAAAATGAAGAAAGTATAAGTGAAACACTATATAGGAGCATGATAGGATGTTTAATTTATGTAACTTCGTCTATACTGGATATTATGTTTTTTGTTTGTATGTGCGCTATGTTTCAATCCAATCCAAAAATGTCTCATTTAAAAATTGTTAAACGCATATTTAGATACTTGCTAGGTACTTTGAATATTGGACTGTTTTACCCTACTTTTGATGATTTTGAATTTGGGGTATATGCGGATGCTGATTATGATGGTTGTAAATTAGATAGAAAAAGCACAGTCATTTTTTAGGACCATTCTTAGTTTCGTTGTTTTGTAAAAAACTAAGTACAATAGCTTTTTCATCTAACGTAATTGAATATGTGTCTCTTTCAAATTGTTGCACTCAGATTTTATGGATTAAGTCTCAACTACTTGATTACAATATGCCGATTGAAACTGTAACTGTTAATTGTGATAACACAAGTATTATCAACTTTGCAAAAAATTCAGTTTATCACTCCAGAAGTAAACACATAGAGATTATACATCATTATGTTAGGTATATAGTTGAAAAAAAAATTGTTTGTGTGATATTTGTGCCTTCGAGTGACCAAATTGCTGATATTTTAACTAAACCTTAAGATTGTGCACAGTTTATTCAACTTAGAAATTGTTTAGGCCTAATGTTGTGTCCTTAATATCTTATTAAAGCTTGCATTCTTTTTGTGGTGACGTATATTAGAATATTCTTTTTTGAAACTGTTTTGTACCAATGTGATATATTTGTGTGATTTACTAACCACCTTCATTTTCGGGGCCTGACGTACTTCCATTTGAGGAGCTTGCGCATCTTGACTTAGAAGGAGAAATTCCAACATAGAATAAGGTTATCTTATTGGTTGTTCATCCCTTCCCTACTATACCTTTTCGAATTAAGGGGGAGTTCACCGCCCTCTTAAGTGCGTGTGAGACCGAAACTCTTGAAGGAGTCTGTCTCGGGTGTTACAGGTACATGTATATGATATAACAAAGATTAAGGGAGAGAATGTTGTAGAAGAGATCGATAATATCAGTAATTTTTGTGATGCTCGTTATTAAACTGTATTGGGCCTTGAGCATATTTATTGGGTGAGCCTTAGTGGGCTACCATATGCGAACTGGACTTGAAACTATTGGGCCATGTGTTAAGCTCAACTCGACTATTGGGCCTTGTAACTGCTTAATAGTAAAGTTGTTAGCCCAACCTATAAATACATCCTTCTCTGTGAAAATCGCCTCATGACGTTTCATTTTTTCTTTGTGCTGCTTGTTTACTTTCTCTTTACAATTAGTGTGTGTGCTCTTGTGCTTACTTCTTTGAGTTTCTACTCTTTGCTTAGTTTCTACGTTGTAGTGCTTACTTTTTAAACATTGCGTTTAAGTTCTTTACTTTAAAAAACGTTTTTCAGCGTTTCTTTTACTGCTTACTGAGATATTACTGTTGTGTTCTTGAGAATATCCTTGGATATTTCAAGATCTTGGCTAATAGTTTGAGTTTCAAGAAAATCGTTATCGATTTGAGAAACTGGAAAACTTTGCTAAGAAGAACACTTTTATTTTGTGGGTTAGCGATGTGGTTCTGTGTTCTTGAGCATATCCTTGGATATCTCAAGAGACTTAGCCTAATTGTTTGAGTTTCAAGATCTTCATAGATTTGATAATCTAGAAAACTCTGGGTGAAAGTTCGCTAGTTTACTTTTTGCGTTCCTATGATTACTACTTGAACTGTCCACTTTTAGCCTACTCTTTGGCTCTAAGTGCTTATCTTGAGATTACTTGTTGTTTCGCCTACATCTTTTAGAAAATCCTTGCATTTCTCAAAAACTTGGTTCAATATAATTGTTTTCAAACCAGATTTGTATAGATCTAAGTTTCTGGAAAAATTTTGGACAAGATCTGTACTAACGGCTTGAACATTAAGAAGATCCACTATGATACATTGAGCTTATGCGATAAGAATCACTTTTACAAATTCTTTCGACTTCTAAGGCTGTGAACTATATTGTTTTTTATTGTATGTGTTATTAACGACTATTTTCTTATTTGCAGGTTGCTTAACTAAGTTCTTTGTGATTAAGAAACTTAGGTTCATGCTGCGGTCTTAAAACACTTCAAGGGACATATATTACTGAGCAATTTCTATCCCTATGCTTACTAGTTTAATTCATGTGTATTATTTGTATTATGTGCTTAGTTGTGGTTTTGTTCTTTGTGTGAACATTTCAACTAAAGTAGTAATAAAATATTGCATATGATTGGACAGTGGATTGCCGAAACGATCATGTCTTAGCTAAGACAACGTGATCGAATACTACTTTAAATTCTTGTGTCATTTTTATCGCTTTCAAAATATAGAACTAATATGATTAAAAATACAACACATTAAATATTGAATACTGAGGATTCCTTTTGCAATAATATAAAATTTATGATAAGTGGTTTTTCCAACAAAACTCCTTAATGGAGGATTTAGAAAACTTTGAGAATAAATTTTCCACAACTAGCAAATTGTTGGGATCAAATTTGTGTATCACCTTATATTTATTGATTCATCAAAAAACATGGTTTACTTCTCTCATTCATTCCCATTACTGAATATTAGATATGTACAATTCAATAACATCCACCATGCTTGCTTACATAGCATAATTATCTTTCGTTTCCTTTAGACTCACATACCATATTGACCTCATCATGCCAACTTCGAGTGTATAAGGATCGATATACTTTACATCCCACAACTCCCATCCGATTGAACTTTAAGATCACTCCATTACTTGGAGGAATCTACACTCCTTGATAATCATTCCTTGGACGAATCACAATGTGAGTCATATCTACCCCTCTCATATAGTCTATTTATCTCATGTTGAATCGTGTGAGTCCAATACTACGATTATTGGATCTCAAGAATTCTTGAATTGGATTAATTACTCATACTGGATCCTGATATAACGTTCAATGAATTACTTAAAAATATTTTACCAAAATAAGATATTTAGCAAATTTTTTTTTTCGAACGATGATTGCCAAATTATCCCATCTCAAATTTCCCCATATAATGCATGATTCTAGGCGTTCTCGAGTGTATTCTCGTGATTCAAGCATGCTGGACCCCATATAAGGCTTCTGTAAGTGTTTTGAGATGTTTTGTGCTATTTCGGCCCGGAAGGGGCCAGGGGTATTTTTGTAATTTGCCACCCGGGAGCACATCGGCGGGGTGCAGTGATGAAATGTGGCTGCGTATTCACTGTTTGGAGGCAAAGAACTGATATACGAGATTTTTCGGTATTTTCTCACCGCATTTCTGACTAAACTCTCGACCGGGATGTAGTCTAGAAGTTTAGTGGCGCTGTAACACTTATTCCGAATTAATTGGATATTTTCTAAGTAAGTTGGGCTAATTTGACTAAGATTGGGCTTTTGGACCTTAAGTTCACTTATTGAGCCGAGTTTTTCTATAAATACAAGACCCTAGGCCCCAGAAAAGGGTTCAGACTCTTGGCA
The DNA here is from genome assembly GCA_009725065.1 of Utricularia reniformis. NCBI lineage: Eukaryota > Viridiplantae > Streptophyta > Magnoliopsida > Lamiales > Lentibulariaceae > Utricularia > Utricularia reniformis. The sequence goes on along the minus strand of RWGZ01001825.1, from coordinate 642,834 downwards.
CGCTTCCCAAAGCTCCCGGTATCGCCACTTTTTGCCCCACTTGCGACTTTTTGAACCAAAAGTCGCGAATCCCTCATCTTCAAGGCCAAACTCGCGACTTTTAGCACCAAAAGTCCTGAGAGCATGTGTTCATTGTTGTATTTGCGAGATTTCGTCGCATGGACCTCCGATTCACGTGTTTTCGCCTCCCGGACTCGCGAGTTTTCGTCCCTTAGGCACCAAGACTCGCGACTTTTGGCACCATTCGCGAGTTTATGTCCAAAAGTCGCGAACATCACCTTAATTCGAAAGTTTTCGTCGCCTCGGGTGCGATGGAGTGGAATTGATCGTTTATCGTACCGTTTTCATTCAGATTATCATTATCTCATGATTGTACTTGTATCCTTTGATTATTATAGTGAAAACCAAGGTAGAGCTATGCTCTCTCGAGGACGTAAGCTCACGCATTGTGGGCCCAACCTCGTATATCGCTCGTGTCCTCACAAAAATTAAATTGCGAGTAATTAAAAATTGACTGATCATAAACAAACACTCTAAAATATTTTTAGACGAGATCAACAATGTAGTAAGGGAAGGTTCCGAGTTAGGGAAACGGGAAGGGTTAATAAGAAAGGAAGTAAAGGACAAGAATGAATGAGGCAAACGTTAATACGATTCGTGGTGAGGAAGGATGGACCGTCCGACCGAACCCCGCATCGTGCTTAGTACACGATCCGCCAAAGGAAGGGCATACATGATGAAGGGAACGATAAGTTCGAAGAATAGAAAGATACGTACGAAAAGGGCAGAACATAACCAGGTGGAAAAAGGGGTAGCGTTTAAGTACCCACCCGGGGAAGGGAATCATATGGCCCGTCGAGTCAACTAACAACTAACGGTTGCTTGGGCGGGACATGTATCGAGCATGTTACTCTCAGCAACAGTAAAGTTAAAGGATAAGGGTAAAAAAATAAGAAGAAGGAAAGAAATTAAGAAAACTGTCAAAAGTAACAACTTACGCGCGTGTGTATGGTTTATTTAAGAATGATAAGATAAGTATAGTGTGTATGAAGTTTCCTTTAATAGGTTTTGACCGCTTTACAGATTTTGTAGGTGACACGAGCGAGGTATGAGAAGGACAGGGGAAGGAGGTCGTCGGTTGTCAGGTGACAGAATCCAGTCTTTTGAAAATACTCTAAATTATGTTGCTAGTCCTTAATGTTTATGAACTATGCTTTAAGTTTACATTCGAACGTTTCGTTTTATTTAGCATGTTTATACCAAATCAGCTAGGCCCAAATCAGGGTCGTTACAGAGTGGATGGCTTATGCGTGAAATATACTAGGATATCCACCTTGGGAGCGAAGAGGGCGAAATACGGGAAAATTAGGATAGGAGCCCATCGATAGTGCAGACCCCATCAGATGAAATGGTTCCATCCAACGATCGACGTCGTAGGGGGAAGTGAATTGTCAAAGCCTTTCCTTATCCGCAAAACAATGGTCTATTGTGATAGGGGAATTCACTCAGAGTTCCTTTTGTCTTTCCACATTCAAGAAATCTCGAGGCGACCGTTAAGGATTGGATTCGAAGAGGCCGCGAGATGGGATATGAAATGATGAAAGAAGGAGGATCAAGTATCACATCGAGATAACCAAACTGTTTTCACATATTATTGTAGGGCGATGGTTCATTTTTCGGATATGCGTCACATGGCGAATGCGGTAGGTTACCTATGACGTGAATGACTATTTCACGTGTTATTAGTACAAACGGATTTTTAAAGAACGTATCTTTGAAATTTTTTCAGATGCAAGAAATCTACGAGGATTTAGGTGTTGCAGTAGCCATTGGGGAATATAGCATGCTCTGACATTCATATATTGTCGTATGACTTATTGAAAATCCAACGGGAGAATCATGCTCGGGAGTTGGCCAAATTAAGAGCTGAGCATGATCGCGCTATCTGGGCATTGGAGAGATCTCATCTCAGTGAGCTTACGGTGCATAAGCCGCAGTACGTCCGTATGATGCACGACCTTGAACAGTTACGAGACAAGAAATACCTACTTGATACGTTGGAGAAAACTCGCACTAAGACTAAAGTTATCACGCCCCGAATCCAAGCCTAGCCGATACGGGTTTTCGACATTCGCCACACCGAGTTATGGTGTGAGACAATAAAGTATGTAAACATAGATAGCAAAAGTCATAAACGAAAGCAATGTACGGTCCAAAGCCGCCAAAAATACAAGTATTTTTGCACGACCCCGACAGGTAGTTTGTAAAACAACATCTCACTACTGCCAAAGACTCGACGACACCTAAACCTCCAAGACCAGCCAACGACCATCCATCCCGTCCTAGCTAGGGTTCCTCCTCACCTACGAAATATTTAGAGCGGCCATGGTCTAATAACAAAAACTTTGAACATAGTAAATAACAACCAAAATTTAGTGCATTTCTTACTTAAATTCACTTTATAAAATTCTCATTGAAAATGCATTTTTTTACTTCTCTTCTTTACTCTATGTTGTCGAGTTTTTACATGCCCGATGACATGTCTCGCCAAAGCCGACCTCTCTTTCGAGGGTCAGATCTCGACGAGCCATGTATTTAGGTTGTCCATGGTGTATTTGATGACTTTAAATCCTTGGTCAATTTATGGGGTTTAGGGTAAATCCGAGGCTCTTCTGTATTTAGGTTGCAAATGACTTGATTTTGGCCATGTATTCTCTCATTTATAGACAATTTACTTCACTTAATTACACTTCGACCCCTCTAAATTTTTCTTAACTTTTCCAAATCTTATCTCTTTTTCCCTCATTTCATTCCCTTATACTTTGTTATTTCCATTAACACATTATCGCTATATTTTTAGATTTCGGTCCGTGTTTGTTTTTCCGGGGAAATACACAAAATTGACCAATTGGGACCAACTTTTATATAAATATAAGTCCTTAAGTCGGTAAAAAGGGCTTATATTGTAGGCATGTTTCCAAAGAAAATATTTTATGTGAACCTGATGTTGGGAGTCGCAAGTGTTGTCCCCTGTGTCTCGTGGTTTTTTCCATTTTGTTGGTTGCAGAGTTTCGTATCATTTTTTGTGGAGACAGTGGTAGAATTCGCGTGAAAATGACAACATGCGTGTTTTTGTATTAACAACTCACCTGGAAGTGTCTTCCACAAACATGGAATTTCTATCTCGCGTGGTTTGGCAATACAGAGTCGACTGTGTGGAATCGAACGTTTTCGGATTTTGTTTATTAGAATTTTTGATATCTCTTTATTGTAACTGTATATGTTAATTTGTAATACTGAATCCAAGGTAGACATTTGCTCTAACGAGGACGTAAGCTAACACATTGTGGGACTAACCTTGTATTTCGCTTGTGCCTCCACATGAATTGAATTTTAGATAATAAAGGAAATTGATTGATGATGAATAAAGATAAGAAATATTCTAATGCAAATATTGGCAATGTAGTGATACAAAGCCTATATGTTTCGATGAGGAGATCCCATAGGGAGAGAACAATCGAACCGAAGTTTTGTTTAGCCCCGCGCAAGCTCGTAGAGAGTCAACCCAAGTCGTTGATATAGGGAGAAATCCGACATCTTCTAGCGGGCCATGGAATACCTGATTCCTCGGAGTTGGTATAATGATTGATTGTGTAATAGCCAGGAAAAAGGTATGATGGAACAAATAGTAGGGAATGTAGCGGTAAAGTCTAGACAAGGAATAATGATGGATACGGGAATGAAAGAACGAAAAATGAAACGAAAAATAGAATAAAAAAGCAAAAGATAAAGGAATGGTCAAAATAAAAAGAAGGAGGGGTCATAATGTGAATTAAGGAAGTTAAGATGTCTATAAATAGGGGTGGGAAGGCCCAAAAATTATTTAATTATCACTAAGCCACGGAAATCCGGAAATTGTCGGGATTTTATGCAGGCAATTATTGTCGCGAAAATTTACTTGTGCAAATTGTCGCGAAATTGATGTCAAGAGCAAATTGTCGCGAATTTTTACCTTTGAAAAATGGTCGCGAATTTCAATCAAGAGAATTATCGCGGATTTGGACCCACAGAGCAAAATTGTCGCGAAAACGTTGAAGAGCAAAATTATCGCGAAAAACGTTTGAAGAGCAAATTATCGCGAAAACGTTTGAAGAACAAAATTGTCGTGGATTTTGTTCTAGCACAAAATTGTCACGGATTTCAAGGAAGAAGTGAATTATCACGGAAAAACTATGTTTGAGTGTTTTCGTTACGTATCGACGTCGGATCGTGTGAGGAAATGGACACGTTGGGTCTACGGTAAATACATAGTTAACAATAAGATAATAACGTCCGAAATCGAGTACTAAGACATGTTAAGAAATGCAGGGAAGCACGGAATGATTATAAGAAGCAAAAGCAAACGGTAAGCGGAGTGAACACAATTTAGTAAGGGAAGGTTCATATTTAGGGAACGGAATTGGGTCATTAAGAAAGAAAGTAAAAGACACGAATGAATGAGACAAATGTTAATAAGACTCGGGGTGAGGAAGGATGGACCGTCTGACCGAACCTGGCATCGTGCCTAGTACACGATCCGCCAAAGGAAGGGCATGCATGATGAAAGGAACGATAAGTTCCAAAGATAGAAAGATACGTACGAAAAGGGCAGAACGGATCCGGGTGAAAAAAGGGGTAGCGCCTAAGTACCCACCCGAGGAAGGGAAGCATATGGTCCGTCGAGTCATCATCCAACAGCTAACGGTTGGCTTGGGTGGGACATGTACCGAGCATGTTACTCTCGGTAATAGTAAAGTTAGAGTATGAGGGGAATGATAAGAGTAAAAGAAGAATTAAATAAGAAGACGGTTAAAAGAAATGATTTACGCATGTGTGTATGGTTTATTTAAGAAATGAAAAGATAAAGTATAGCGTGTGTGAAGTTTCCTTTAATATATTGTGACCGCTTTACATATTTTGTAGGTGACGCGGACGAGGTATGAGGGGGGCATGGAAAGGAGGTCGTCGGTTGTCCGGTGATAGAGTCCGGTCTATTGAGAACACTCTAAATTATGTTGCTAGACTTGCATTTTTGAACTATGTTTTAAATTTAAATTCGAACGTTTCGTTTTATTTTGCACGTTTTTATCAAATCAGCTAGGCCCAAATGAGGGTCGTTACAGATTGCACAGTAAACGTTGCAATGGACTTCTCAAAGAGGTCTGCGAGCATTTCTGTTGCCATAGAATATTTGATACTCCCATCATGAGAGGAGATCTAGTCAGTAGGATCGTTTCTAATGCAACCCCGAGCGATTCCCAACTTTTAATGGGGACGTTAACCCGATTGTCTGCAGATTCTGTTCTCCATACTAATCTTGTTCAAAAATTTTTCTTTCCTTTTCTTTATTTTGATCAGTAATTTAGTTGTTAAATGCTTTGCATAATGAGTATGGGATTATGTCCGACACGATGATTTACGTGATTTGGCCCACAAAACGGGACTTACATCCTCGGTATGGCTAGACTCTACCTAGGTGTTCCATATTGATCAAATATGAGGAGTACAACTCACGTCACACAATATAAACCTAATAGAATCAGAGCATCGTATAAACTCGAGTAATAGAAAAATCTCGCGTGTTTGGGAACAAAATACTGTGAATTCCGTGTTACGTACAAAACCAAGTGAGTTCACAACTTAATTCCTCGAATTGGGGGATCGACAACATAACGTCGCCACTTTAAGACAAAATATCGCGAGATTTTCAAACATGTACCAAATGTCACGAGTTTCAACGGTCACGGTGATATTACTATGGTCAAATATTCCTAGTTTCAACTTGGGATTCGTGCCAAGTGATTCCAACATCAAAATCTCCTTTTAACATGTATTTCTAGTCCATGGTTCCCAACTCCACATTCTTTGGGCCAAAGATGAGATAATTATATTAAAAAATGATTCCTCTAAATTTCTTAGTGAAACGTGCATGACGATCTTGACACTGCATTTTCAAGGGAAAAATTTAGTTGGTCGATGTCAATAATCCTTGGTTTTCGATTCCATGGAATGAATTATAAACCATGCTAGATGAGTCAAACTTTGACCGGCATGTTTATCTAGAAATCTTCATGCCGGATAGAATCTCCTTGTCGCTACGATCGTTTTGACACAAAGAATGTTGAATTTGGTGATTGCGTCAAATTCTCGCAAAAAAGCCGAGCAAAGGTCTGCCTCTATAAATACCCCTTCAATTTTAGCCGAACAATACATTTTCGCGTTGTAAAGCTCATTTTCACGACATGTTGATAGAACATCGCGAGTAGAGTGCTCTTTTAGCCTATTGACGAAACATCGCGACCTTTGAATTACAGAACGTTGCAAGTGGACTTAACACTTGAATCATAGCAAAACATCGCGAACACATGAAAAGTAAAAAAACATTGTGAAATATTAACCAAACCTCGCGAAAAATATAAGAGGCAAAAAACGTAATTATAGAACTTTTGTCCCTTGGTACTAACGTAATGTCTTTCATAGCGCTTATCTTACGTAGATCCAGTTTTTTATCATGCCTTGCAATTCTAGTCAATCCTCGGATCAGTCGGGCTATTCCGGTTCTTCCTCTATGTCCACTTCTACTTCGGGGAACCCTAGTTTGTTAGAGTCGTCATCATCTTCTTCAGTCGCCCTTCTTCAGTTGAACCTATACCTGTATTAATTCGATCGTCTCCATGAGTTGGAGAGGACACTATGTTCCGAGCTACCTGCAGTTGTGGCCTTGTGATCCTTAGACTCACCTTTCCACATGGCCCCCGGATGTTGAATAGTATGGTTGAGGACTTCCGATTTCCCTCCGATTGTGTACTTCATCGTCCTCGGTTATCTAACTGGATTTTACGTCCACTGGTCGGTACACATGCCCTTTGCCTTGAGTATTTTAAAACGGTCTTCGACTTCTCTACATCAGTTCATTGTTACTTTTTTGCATTATCTTAGGGGTCCACCTATTCCAACTAAATGCTAATTCAATTTCTTATGAAGGTCAATCGCAAAATCCTCGTGTTTCACATTTCTCTGAGGTTTTTCAGGTTACTACATTGGCTCCATATGGGGGTCAAGGTTGTGTGTTCTTCTGACTTGGGCACAAAAAGGATCCATTTGCTTATTCCACTATTCATTCTAACCATGATTGGAAAAAAAACTTCTTCTTCGTTTCCACCGATTGTTCTACTGATCTCTCTTCTCTTAGCCTCCATGGCATTTTCCTGAGGAACATGGGAGCATACTCTGTGGAAATATATCCCACATCGAATGTGAAAATAGAAAATGTCTAGTTTATAAGAGGAGTGATATCATGGGTAATTGACTTGGCCCAAGTCTTTTCAATATGATTCACTTCACTTATGGATTGGGCTGCACTCCCTGGCCCATTGAATCCTAAATTTCTAGATGGTATCGGAGCTTCAGGGTGGGTTTCGAGCTGGTTCGTACCGATTTAGAAAAAAAAAATCGAGTAGAAAAGCGCATCGAACCTAGGCGACAAAAATAGATCGACCTATGATTCGAGCACAACCGACAATATTGAAGCAAGTCTGAACCGGACCAAGGCCAGTTCTACTTGAGGGGGAGTGTTGAAATATATCCCACATCGGATGTGGAAATAGAAAATGTCTAGTTTATAAGAGGAGTGATATCATGGGTAATTGACTTGGCAGTTCGACTTGAGGGGGAGTGTTGAAATATATCCCACATCGGATGTGGATATAGAAAATGTCTAGTTTATAAGAAGAGTGATATGATGGGTAATTGACTTGGCACAAGTTTTTTCAATGTAATTCACTTCACTTATTTATTGGGCTGCACTCCCCGGCCCATTGAATCCTAAATTTCTAGATACTCCTTGACTCTTGCCTCGCTATTCCTCGGTCTATCATTCCAAAGTCTCTTCATGGTAGGTTAGTGGCGATGCTTGGCCAAATGGCAAGGACAACACTTCGAACACTTTATTCGTTGCACCGATTCTGGATGCATCTTATCTTCTGCCGCCACCTCTTCATTTTCTAGGGAAACATAACCTGTTTTCTTGTTCGTTTTGCGATATGTGTCGTCTTCAGTCATTTCATCACTTCGTTTTCCTTGATGAATCTTGTTCACACTTACTTCTGATTTGAAGATACTTTAACGGCTTCTGATGCTCCTTTCGCAGCTGATCGTCGACTTCATGCTTTCCTACCTTTGAGGGGTGCATGTGAGGTTTTGCTTGATATGGAACCTAGACTGGCAATCGTACCATCGACAATGATAAGACCTTAGAAGCTGTGATGAACGTTCTTAGGTTTGCAGTTATGTTTGAGTCCCCGTTTTCTTCCCTATTGTCTTCTCTATGATGCGATTACTTGAATCCGGCGTTACCCAAAACTTCGAAGACCCGTGTAGCTTCCCCGAGGTTTGGGGCGCTTGAATTGCGTCAGGTGGGTGTATATCCTGAGGAGAGAGTGTGTAATAGCCAGGAAAAGGTATGTTAGAATAATAGTAGGGAATGTAGTGGTAAAGTATTGAGGAGGAATAACGAGGGATACGGGAACGAAAGAACGATAAAGAAAACCAAAAGATTGAAAAGTAAATCAAAAGATAAAGGAGGGGTCAAAATAAAAAGGAAGGGTTAAAATGTGAATTAGGGAAGTTAAAATGCCTATAAATAGAGGTTAAAAAGCCCAAAACCAATTCACTTATCACTAAACCACAAAAACGTACGGAAAACGCCAAAGCAAGAAATTATCGCGAATTTTAATAGCAATACAAATTATCGCGATAATTTGAACAAACAACATTATCGCGAAAAATTCAAGCTTGCAACTTTGTCGCGAAATATCTTTAAAGTAGCAAATTACCGCGGAAATTTCCAGCGTTCAAATTATCGCGAATTCTACGAAGATAGCAAAATATCGCGGAAATGCAGAACTTCAAAATTGTCTTTAAACCTAAACTATAAACCTGTTTTATCGCGGATTTCAAGAGCATAATAGTTTTATCGCGGAAACATACAATTAGGGTGTTTTCGTCGCGTTCCAACGTTGGATCGTGAAGGAGAAAGATATGAAGGGTCTACGGTAACCAAACAGTAAATAACAAAATAATAACATCAATAATCAAGTACTGAAATATGTTACGGATTGCAGGGAAGATCAAGGGATTATTACAAGTGAAAACAACAGGTAAGCGGAGTTAACACAATGTAGTATGGGAAGGGTCCGAGTTAGGGAAACGGGAAGGGTTAATAAGAAAGGAAGTAAATGACACGAATGAATGAGGCAAACGTTAATAAGATTCGTGCTGAGGAAGGACGGACCATCCTACCGAACCCGGCATCGTGCTTAGTACACGATCCGCCAAAGAAGGGCATGTCTAATGAAGGGAACGATATGTTCCAAGAATGGAAAGATACATACGAAAACGGCGGAACGGAACCGGGTGGAAAAAGGGGTAGCGCCTAAGTACCCACCCGGGGAAGGGAAGCATATGGCCCGTCGAGTCAACTAACAGCTAACGGTTGGCTTGGGCGGGATATGTACCGAGCATGTTACTCTCGGCAACAGTAAAGTTAAAGGATAAGGGGGAATGATAAGGGTAAAAGATTAAGAAGAAGGAAAGATATTAAGAAAACGTCAAAAGTAACGACTTAAGCGCGTGTGTACGGTTTACTTAAGAATGAAATGATAAGTATAGTGTGTGTGAAGTTTCCTTTAATAGGTTGTTACCGCTTTACAGATTTTGAAGGTGACGTGGATGAGGTATGAGAAGGGCAGGGGAAGGAGGTCGTCGGTTGTCCGGTGATAGAGTCCGGTCTTTTGAATATACTCTAAATTATGTTGCTAGTCCTTAATGTTTATGAACTATGCTCTAAATTTACATTCGAAAGTTTCGTTTTATTTGGCATGTTTTTACCAAATCAGCTAGGCCCAAATCAGGGTCGTTACAAAGTTGATGGCTTATGCATGAAATATACGAGGATATCCACCTTGGGAGCGAAGAGGGCGAAATACAGGAAGATTAGGATAGGAGTCCATCGATAGTGCAGACCCAATTAGATAAAATGGTTCCATCCAACGATCGACGTCGTAGGGGGAAGAGTATTGTCAAAGGCCTTTCCTTATCCGCATAACAATGGGCTATTGTGATAGGGGAATTCACTCAGAGTTCCTTTTATCTTTCCACATTATAGAAATCTCGAGGCGACCGTTAAGGGTTGGATTTGAAGAGGTCGCGAGATGGGATATGAAATGAGGATTGAAGGAGGATCAAGTATAAGATCGAGATAACCAAACCATTTTCACATATAATTGCATTGCGATGGTTCATTTTTCGGATATGCGTCACATGGCGAATGAGGTAGGTTACCTATGACGTGAATGACTATTTCAGGTGTCCTTAGTACAAACTGATTTTTAACGAACGTATCTTTGAAATATTTTCAGATGAACGAAATTTACGAGGATTTAGGTGTTGCAGTAGCCATTGAGGAATATAGCATGCTCTGACATTCAGATATTGTCGTATGACTTATTGAACAACCAACGGGAGAATCATGCTCGGGAGTTGGCCGAGTTAATAGCTGAGCATGATCGCGCTATCTGGGCATTGGAGAGATCTCATCTCAGTCAGCTTACGGTGCATAAGCCGGAGTACGTCGGTATGATATACGACCTTGAACAGTTACGAGACAAGAAATACCTACTTGATACGTTGGAGAAATCTCGCACTAAGACTAAATATGTCACACCCCGAATCCAAGCCTAGCTGATACGGGGTTTCGACATTCGGCACACCGAGTTATGGTGTGAGACAATAAAGTATGTAAACATAAATAGCAAAAGTCATAAACGAAAGCAATGTACGGACAAAAGCCGCCAAAAATACAAGTATTTTTGCACGACCCCGACAGGTAGTTTATAAAACAACGTCTCACTACTCCCAAAGACTCGACGACACCTAAACCTCCAAGACCAGCCAACGACCATCCTTCCCGTCCTAGCTTAGGGTTCCTCCTCACCTACGAAATATTTAGAGAGGCCATGGTCTAATAACAAAAACTTCGAACATAGTAAATAACAACAAAAATTTAGTGCGGTTCTTCCTTAAAATCTCTTTATCAAATTCTCATTGAAAATGCCTTTTTTTACTTCTCTTCTTTACTCTATCTTGTCGAGTTTTTACATGCCTAATGACATATCTAGCCAAAGCCGACCTCTCTTTCGAGGGTCAGATCTCGACGAGCCATTTTTGCTTCCCCGACCTCGGTCGGTTCGGCCCTCGTGTAAAAGTTACCTTTACTTGGGACATGCCTTGCCTTGTGGCTCACATGAACTAGCACGGTGTCTGGTCGATGCGTCCATCTTCCGCGAGTCTTAACTTGTCCTTCTTAATCATATCTCGAGACACTCCATCGTTTTTAAACTCTCGTCTGTGAAACTAAACTTTAAGTTATTTTACCACTCATCCCCCTTACCTGTTGTGTTGATCCTTCTTCCTAATCGTTTCAATGCATTTAAGACACTTATTAGCACTACATTTCGGGGTACTGTATTAGTGTTTATTTTTATTACGTAGGGTTTCCGGTTACGGTTGTCCCCCGTTAAAGTTCCCCCTTCCTGCTTCGGTATGATTCCATCACGACTCGATCCTTCTCTTCAACTTCCGCAAAATCCGTGGTAAATTGTACGATTTAGCTTTTTCACGGTGAATTCCTAAGGCTTAAATTCCTAGGTGAAACAATGTCCTAAGAAATCCAGGATGAATTATGTAGATTGGGAAATCCGTGGTGATTTTTTCTGATTCTGGCACAAGTTTCGCGATCAATTACGTTACTAGAAATCCGCAGCAAATTCACGTTCTTAGAATCCGTGGTGATTTTACCTTGTTCTGGATTTCCGTGGTGAATTCTTCTTGAAGCAAAATCCACGGTAATTTTCCGTGGTGAATTCGTTAGGCTTAAACAATTCGCCGATGTTAATACATATATTATTATAGCGGGTCAGGTTTTGCGGATCGGGTTACATAGAATAATAAGGCTGAAGTCAATCGGTACATTTTCTCAATTGCATCTGATCGATATCTTGACACTAGCCTCGTGAAGAAGGCGGACGATCGCCATGCTAATCAGAATCGTTAACATCAGATCGGCGTTCAAGCATTCGATCCGTAAATGGATACATGATCGACAATTGTTGGTATTTAATGTCAACAACGGCTGTGCCACCAATTCCAGACAGCGCACAACTTTTAGGCAACTAAAAGTCATTAATCAGCTCGAGGGTGGATGTTGTGGTAAGGGGATATTACATTTAGATTTTCGAATTTTAAATTGTGTCATCACCCCTATAAAAGGGGTTCAAGATACTAGGGGAGGATAAGTTCTCTCCCGTGCTTGGTACACTTATATTCTTAGTGAATTTCTCCTGGGTTTTATGCTCGTGGGTTTTTCTCCCGGTTAAGAGTAAAAATCGACTCACTAAAATTAAATACAGTAAATAGTCGATTTTTACTCTAAACATTTGGCGCCGTCCGTGGGTATAGGTCTGGTAAACCTACTCAGAAGCTTTACCTGCTAGTTTTTCCTTTTTGTACATTAAGGACAAGCCAGAATCGATGGAGGCAATGGAAGCTCACCAGCAGGAGTCGCATAACAGCATTGCTGGGAGAGACGTGATCAACATCGACCAGGAGCCCCTGCGAAAAATGGTGGAAGAAATGGTAGGGGACCTTCGGCAATCATTTCTGGCCTCAGGACAGAAATCTGTTACCCAGCCACACATTCAGAATCCTCCAAACGATAACCCAAATGAAGGAGGCTCAGTGGACGACCGATATGAAAACCAAAGCTCCGACGAGGAGGAGATTCTCGTTCTACAACCCCAGTGCAAGTTGCCACGATCGACTGTTGACCCTGACCAAGCTCGCTTTGAGGAATTGGTGGTGGAACTGGATGCAATAAAAAGGCGACGACCGGGGCTGGATACCGATCGTCGACAAGGATTCTAGCATGAGCCAATGGGTCAACCGATCAAGAGAGATGTTGGAAAAAAATTTCTACTGCATTTGGAATAGACCTATCAGAATCCCCGCGTGTATAATGGAGTTTCAACATTACTTCAGTTACGTCTGCACCCATTCTAGGAGCATTTCATGAAAGCTATACCCGAACACTCGTTCCGAGCACCGGATAAGATACCGACGTTCAGCGGCTCAGGGGACCCTTGGACCATCTATCAGATTTTGAACTAAGGATGAGAACAATCCGAGCTAGTGATGCAATCCAATGTAAGATATTTGCTGCCACTCTTCAAAATGATGCCAAATTGTGGTTCAAGAATCTTCCTTTGGGATCGGTACGTTCTTTCAAAAATTTTGCCATACTGTTCACATAGCAATTCGCTCCCAATGTGGGCCCCTCGAGGAGCAAAGCTAAACTTTATGCTCTTAGATATACTCCCGGAAAAATCACTTTGAGACAGTTCATCAAGAAGTTTAATCATGTGGCAAGAGGGATGGAAATAGATCCCAAGGAAAAGCAAGACATAGTACAACAAGTGCTAGGACCTTGTGGACTTTCCACAAGCCTAATCAAGAATCCACCTACTTCCCTAGGTCAACTGACCCAAAAAATCAACAAATATTTAAAGGTGGAGAAAACATGTGTGATGACCCCGAAAAATGTACCATAAATAATTATCAACGGGGAAAGTTATGAAACTTAAACTAATGTAGACAATTGGTATGGGAGTGGAAAAATGAGAAAGGAATACTTAACGGGAGAAAAGAATAAGAAATTAGGAAGGAATGGTCAAAATGCAATTAATGGGAGTTAAAACCCCTATTAATACATGTTCAAATGGCCCATGGTAGGTCATTTAGCACTTTGACACGAAAAAGACCCGAGAAGGAGCAAATTCAGCTCGAAAATTGGCCCAGGAGTAATTCACCGAAGATTTGTGGAGAGGAAATTCACCGCGGAAAAGTAGCGAGCAAATTCAGCGTGGATTCTGCCCAAGGCATAATTTATCGCGGATTTTTAAAGAAGAAATCATACTTGGAAAATTAACCAGCAAATTCATCGCGGATTCTGCAGAAGGAATAATTCATCGCGGATATGTAAAGAAGAAATTCAGCGCAGAAAAATAACGAGCGAATTCATCGCGGATTCCGCCAAAGGCAAAATTCATCACGGATTTCCATACAGAGGTGTAATTCATCGTGGATTTTGGGTAGAAAGAGGAAGTTCGCCTCGAACCAATCCCGGAACTAGTAGAAAAGTTAGTCTCGTAGACATACGGTGGAGTAACGGGTAACGAACTAATGTTATAAAAATACATGTTAACGTAGGAGAGTTTAATATGATGATTTATGATTACAGGAGGGACAAAAGAAGATTCCGAGCATCGCAGTTATCAGGTAAGAGGAGTTAACACGATGTAGTAAGGGAAGGTTCCAACCTTGGTAAATGGAGGGTTAATAAGAAGAAATCAAAAGATAGAAATGAATGGAATGAATGCTAATAAGACTCGAGGTGAGCGAGAATGGACCGTTCGACGGAGCCCGGCATCGTGTTTAGCACATGGTTAGCCAAAGGAAGTGCATGCTTGATGAAGGGAACTATAAGTTCCAAAGATGAAAGATACGTACAAAGAGGGCTGAGCGAACCCGAATGAGAAAAGGGGTAGCGTGTAACGACCCGCCTTTCCGCTTGCACGATATTGTCCGCATTGGACTAGGCTGACCCTAATGACACCCACCTAGTCATCACGGCTTTACTTTTTCCCTAGCCCCCACACTTCCTAGTGGGTCACCCATCCCTGAATTGCTCCAGGATGAGCACGCTTAACTTTCCAGTTCTAACGTTCTGTTTGCCACTTTGCTAGGGAAAATGCCTCGTGCAATGGGAGACGAATCATTATACTTAACATACGATCGTTCCCCATCTATAGCCGATGTAGGGATTCGCCTAGGGTGCCCTCTCTCTCACACCCCCGAGGGGACCTCACATTCACCCCTCCTTATGGACTCAGCGTCCTCGCTGAGGTTTGCCCCAACACACCGACTATAACCCGGGTCCTGCTCTGATACCAAATGTAACGACCCGCCTTTCCTCTTGCACGATATTGTCCGCTTTGGACTAGGCTGACCCTAATGACACCCACCTAGTCCTCACGGTTTTACTTTTTCCCTAGCCCCCACACTTCCCAGTGAGTCACCCATCCTTGAATTACTCCAGGGTGAGCACGCTTAACTTTCCAGTTCTAACGTTCAGCTTGCCACTTTGCTAGGGAAAAGGTCTCGTGCAATGGAAGACGAATCATTATACTTAACATACGATCGTTCCCTGTCTATTGACGATGTAGGGATTCGCCTAAGGTGCCCTCTCTCTCGCACCCCCGAGGGGAGCTCACATAGCGCCTGAGTACTCATTCGGAGAAGGGATGCATACGGCTCGTCGAGTCAACCAACAACTAACGGTTGGCTTAGGCGAGCCATGTATCGAGCATGTTACACTCGGCCACTTATTGAGAATGAAATGGAACGAAAATATGAAGGATAGTACATGAAATGTAAAAGAAAAAAAAAAGTAGGATACGAAAGAAAGTAAATGAAATTTAAAAGAAATGAAAATAGGACTCATCTAGAAGTTATTTGTTTTATGCCTTTATTTATTGTTATGAGAGGAAGTGGAGAGAGTATGAAGTTTCTTTTAATACATTGTGACCGCTTTACAGACTTTGTAGTTAATGAGAGCGGGATATGAGGAGAGACTTAGGAAGAAGGTCGTCGGTTGTCCGGTTCAGAGTCCGGTCTTTTGGAACTTCTTAATATTGTCGTTGTTGAATTTGGCATTGTTTTGTTTGTTTTGAATTATGTTTTGGAACTTTAATTAATTACTAGAACGTTTTTTCTCAATTCTGCTAGGCCTAGTTTAGGGTCGTTACACCATGGCTGCTCTTCATGGGAAAAAGGAACTCGTTTTTACAAAGCGTGTAGAAAAGAAAGTCCACCCCTGGAACAAAAGATTGAGGGAAGTGATTTTGTGTTATACCCGGGGCATGGATACTGTGAATCAAAGGGTATGATATGAGTTACATAAATCAACTAATCACTCAACAACTGATTGCAACATTTTGGGAAATCGTATCAAAGAATTGGTGAAAGAATGAGTATTGGACAGAGGAGAGGTGAAAGGGATGATGATCTTCGCTATGCTCCTCGTCAGAGAAATGATGAACGGAACGACCGACCTACGCATAACTATCAAGGGCAGCAGAGGAACGATCAACGTGGTGACCAGGTGGGAGACGATGGAATGACTGGCTATATGATTGGTACGAGAATGATTGGTGGGATAACCGACGATCCCGTGCTCCGGAGGCTCTCCCACCACCTCCGGCAAACTTGCCTCCTTAAAGTACTAACTATCAAAATGTAAATTCTATGGATAACAACTTGATGTATCTTAAAATTTTTGTAATTTCGGGTGGCGATCATTGGGACGTGTCTCAGAAAAAGAGGATAAACCATGCGAGGGAAGTGTTAAGTTACTCACAAGTCATGTCGATCAATGGGGCTCGGAAACTGCCGAAGACAGACATTACATTCGACAAAAATGACAAGGAAGGTATCTTTTGAACCACAGAATGATCCTATCGTCATAACTGTTGTTATTGCCAATCGTAGGGTACTTCCAATTTTGGTCGATCAAGAGAGTTCTTGCAACATTGTTTTTAAGGGAGTGGTTGACACCATGGGTCTTAGCGCGGCCGAATTACAACGTGTAGCAATAAATTTAAGGTCCTTTGACAAGCTATCGAACACCCCCCTTGGAAAGATAATTTTGTCCACCACGCTTGTGAGTGGAGAAAAATCCCGATCCTCAATGTTGGAATATGTGGCCATGGACATCGACATGGCGTACAATGTAATTTTGTGACTACCAGGGCTCAACGCGTGTGAAGCTGTGCTTCAACGGTTCATCTAATGCTCAAATTTCCGAACGCTGTTGGGATAGTGACTATACATGTCGATCAAGCTACTGCTAGTTCATCCTATGATTCTGTTTGCCGATCCAGAGTGCATGCTATTGAGGATTAGCGAGAGCCAAGAAGGGCTATTGTAACGACACTAATTTGGGCCTTGCTGATTTGGTAAAAACGTGCTAAATAAAACGAAACGTTTGAACGTAAACTAAAAACATAATTCAAAAGCATCAAAGTCTAGCAACATAATTTAGAGTATTCTCAAAAAGACCGGACTCTATCACCTGAAAACCGACGACCTCCTTCCCTTGCCCTTCTCAACCTCGTCCGCGTCACCTACAAAATCTGTAAAGCGGTCACAATCTATTAAAGGAAACTTCACACACGCTATACTTATCTTTCATTTCTTAAATAAATCATACACGCACACGTAAGTCTTTTCTTTTAATCGTTTTCTTATTTTCATCTTCTTAGTCTTTTACCCTTATCATTCCCTTCATCCTTTAACCTTACTGTTGCCAAGAGTAACATGCTCTGTGCATGTCCCGCCCATGTCAATCGTTAGTTGTTGGTTGACTCGACGGGCCATATGTTTCCCTTCCCCGGGAAACATTTCGTTTTATTTGGTATGTTTTTATATGCGCGAGTGTTCGCAATGAACAAAGAACAGACCTCGGAGGCTTTACAGCTTTCGTATTATTTGTTTGTGGGGTGACACATTCGTTTGTGTCGGAGAAGTTAGCGAAACGGTTTGAGATAAAGGCAAGTAACACTAAAATCAAGGTAAAAACACCGGGATCCGAAGCCTTAGAGGCAAATAGAATCTATAAGGGATGTACGGTAGATGTAGATAAGGTACGAACGAAGGCAGACTTGATTGAGTTGGGTTATATGGGATTCGATGCAATACTGGGAATGGATTGGTTTTCTAAGTACGATGCACAAGTGAAATATCGAGAACGTACGATCACTTTTAGTACGCGGCAAGAGGGGAAAAGAGAGCTGGATGGAAAACCGATTATGGGGGAGGATGGAGAGTATAGTGATTAGTCGAATTGGCTAGCATTTATCACCACTGAGGAGGAAGGGACACTGTTGGAGTCAATCCCGATAATTTACGAATAACGTGACGTGTTCCCGATGAACTACCAGGTCAGCCACCCCAAAGAGAAGTGGAAATGGAAATAGAATTGCTCTCCGGAACACAACCAATCTCCAAGGCCCCAAACCGGATGGCACCAGAAGAGATGCAGGAATTGAATCGCTATTAGAAAAAGGATTTATTAAGCCGAGCAACTCCCCTTGGGGGGCACCAGTGTTATTTGTTAGGAAGAAAACGGCGAGTTAAGACTGTGCTACGATTAACGAAAATAAGGTTACGATAAAAAACAGGTATCTGTTACCGAGGATCGAAGACCTATTTTACCAGTTAAAAGGCACGAAGGTGTTGTCAAAGTTGGACTTGAGGTCGGGGTATCATCAAGTCCGAGTGAAGGAATGGGACATACAAAAAACAGCCATTCGAACGAGATACGGCCATTACGAATGTACGGTCGTACCATTCGGATTGACTAACGCCCCAGCAATCTTCATGGATTTGATGAATCAGGTGTTTCATCTGTACCTAGACAAGTTCGTAATGGAATTCATTGACGATATCCTAGTTTACTCTCGCAACCGGGAGGAACACGAGCGACATCTGAGAATAGTGTTACAGACCCTCAGACAAGAGAAGTTGTATGCCAAATATAGCAAGTGTGAATTCTGGATGGACGGTATAGCATTTCTAGAACACGTAATATCAGCAAGAGGGGTGACGGTAGATTCAACGAAGATAGAAGCAGTAATTAATTGGCCAAGACCGAAAAACGCTCGAGAAGTCAGGAGTTTCCTAGGATTAGCCGGGTATTATCGGAAATTTATCGAGGAGTTTGCAAGGATAGCCAAGCCGCTGACAAACTTGACCCGAAAAGAAACGAGGTATATGTGGGATGAGAAGTGTGAAGAGAGTTTCGAATGCCTCAAAAAGAAGTTGACGTAGGCACCAATATTGGTGTTATCCACACCGGGACTCGACTTCACGGTATACAGCGATGCCTCGAAGGAAGGACTCGGGAGTGTACTAATGCAAGGTGGAAATGTCATAGCATAAGCATCTCGTCAACTGAAGGTACACGAGTTGAATTATCCGACCCACCATTTGGAACTAGCAGCGGTGCTGTTCGCGCTCAAAATTTGGCGACACTATTTGTACGGCGTGAAGTGCGAGATATTCACCAACCACAAGAGTTTGAAGTACCTAATCACCCAGAAGGAGTTGAACATGAGACAACGGAGATGGCTAGAACTAATAGAAGACTACGACCTTAACATTCAGTACCACCCTGGAAAAGCGAACCAAGTAGCCGACGCATTGAGCAGGAAAACCCATGGTGTGCAAGCAAACACATTGTTAAGAAAAATGGAGAACCTACAATTGGAAGTGGTAGAGTCGACCACTGCCATATTAGGGACTATTACTGCAAAGCCAGGAATACTAGATGAGGTACTAGAGGCCTAGAAAATGTACCCCGGGAAACTGGTAACACGAAAAGAGGGAGCACATGGCAATAAACAAGAGATAACCAAAGGAAACGATGGGCTAATCAGAATGAATGAATGTGTATGGGTTCCAAACAAGCCGGAGTTAAGGAAGAGGATTATGGCAGAGGCACACAGTTTGGCCATCTGAATTCACCCATGAAGTACTAAGATGTATCTGAACCTGATAACACACTTGTGGTGGAATGGAATGAAAAATTAGGCTGCGAACTTTGTGGCCAAATGCGACAATTGCAAACAGGTCAAGGCCGAACACCAACGTCCAAGGGTTGAGCTACAACCCTTGCAAATTCCGGACTGGAAATGGGATAGCATCGGCATGGACTTCGTGGTAGGATTACCCAAGAGCCCACGGAAGAACGACGCAATATGGGTATTGGTTGACCGCCTAACAAAGGCGGCTCATTTCTAAGCGGTCAACACAACATACGAAGTGGACAGACTAGCCAAAATATATGTGCATAACATAGTTAAGTTGCATGGAGTTTCAGTAAAAATTGTGTCAGACAGGGATTCGAGATTCATGTCTAGATTTGGCAAAGCTTACAGAAGTCACTCGTAACTCAGTTAAGCATGAGAACAGCCTATCACCCACAGACAGATGGTCAAGCCGAGAGAACGATCCAAATCATGGTGGATATGTTGCGGGCATGCGTGTTGTAATTCAAGGGTGGTTGGGAAGATTTCCTACCACTTGTAGAATTCGCGTATATTAATAGTTTTCAGAGCAGCATTCGCATGGCCCCATACGAGGCATTTTAATGGAGGAAATGTCAAACACAACTATGCTGGGACGAGGTTGGCGAGAGAAAGACCACGGGAACAGAATTAGTGGAAGTTACCGTGGAGAAGGTGGCCGTGGTACGAAAGAATATTAAGGCGGCACAAGACCGATATAAATGTTGGGCAGACACGAAAAGGAGACCCCTGGAGCTGGAAGTTGGGGATCACGCCTATCTAAAGATATCACCGATGTAGGAGTACTAAGGACCACAAGGATAGTGATGCTATGGCCCCGGTACGTCGGACCATACAAGGTGGAACGGAGAATGGGAAACCTAGCATACCAGCTGAAGCTTCTGGAAGAGATGAGGGGGATACACAAAGTTTTCCATGTATCTCAATTAAGGAGGAGTTTGACGGAAGGAATCCAAGAATGTGTGGGGGAACCCATAGAGATAACCCCAGAATTGACATACGATGAAGTTCCAGTGAAAATCCTAGGCAGAGAGGAAAGAAAGCTCAGGAACAAACTAATCGCCATGGTGAAAGTACAATGGTCCAATCAGGGAGAAAGAGAAGCCACATGGAAAACGTAACGAGAAATTTGACAAAGAGCACCGAAATATATGGAGGATTAGTGCGCACGAGTTTCGGGACGAAACTCAAAATGAGTGGGGAAGGATGTAATAGCCAGAAAAAAGGTATGTTAGTACAATGAGAGAAAATATAGAGGTAAGTTATGAATTAGGAATAACGAGGGATACGGGTATGAAAGGATGAAAAAGGAAACGAAAAGATAGAAAAGTGAGGCAATGGATAAAGGAGGGGTCAATATAATTGGAAGGAGGAGTCAAAATGTAATTTAGGGAAGTTAAAATTACTATAAATATGGGTGAAAATGCCCAAAAGCAAGTCATTTGTCACTTAGGCATGGAAAACCCACGAAAAACCCTAAAACACGAATTTATGGCGGATTTTCAGCACTGATATTGTCCTGGATTTTTGAGGAAACAAATTTATCGTGGAAAAATTAGGCTTGCAATTTTATCGTGGAAAAACCTAAACCCCAAATTGTCCCGGATAACCACATAACCCAAATTATCACGGATTTTTCCAAAGACAACAAATTCATCGCGGATTTTACCCTAAACCAGAAATTATCTCGAATTTTTAGAATTTCCTAATTTACCGAGAAAACATAAACCATAAACCTCATTTTTATCACGGATTTCAAGGAATAGAGTAGTTCATCCCGGAAACATCAAACTAAGGTGTTTTCGTCGCGCTTCAACGTCGGATCGTGAGAGAGAAAGGATACGTAGGGTCTACGGTAACCACATAGTTCATAATAAGATAATAACATCGAAAATCGAGTACTAAGATATGTTACGAAATGGAAGGATGCACGAAGAAATTATAACGAGTGAAAGCAACAAGTAAGCTGTAACGACCCTAATTTGGGCCTAGTTGTTTTGTTAAAACATGATAATTAAAACGGAAATATTCTAGAGCAAATTTAAAACATAGTTCGAAACATTAAAGTACGACAGCATAATTTAGAGTGTTCTCCGAAGGACCGAACTCTATCACCGGACAACCGACGACCACCTTCCCCATCCCTATCATATCTCACCTGCATCGCCTACAAAATCTGTAAAGCGGTCACAATCTATTAAAGGAAACTTCACACACACTACACATTATCTTTCTTACTTCTTAGTTACATCATACACACACACATGAACCAATTCACTTAACCGTTTTCTTATTTCCCTCTTCTTTTACCCTTATCATTTCCATCATTCATTAACTTTTCTGTTGCCGAGATTAACATGCTCGGTGCATGTCCCGCCCAAGCCAACCGTTAGCTGTTGGATGACTCGACGGGCCATATGCATCCCTTCCCCGGGTGGGTACTTAGGCTCTACCCCTTTTTCCACCCGGATCCGTTCCGCCCTCTTCGTACGTATCTTTTCCTCTTTGGAACTTATCGTTCCCTTCATCAGGCATGCCCTTCCTTTGGCGAATCGTGTACTAGGCACGATGCCGGGTTCGGTCGGACGGTCCCTCCTTCCTCACCCCGAGTCTTATTATCATTTATCTCGTTCATTCGTATCATTTCTTCCTTCTTTATTAACCCAATCCCATTCCCTAAGTCTAAACCTTCCCTTACTATATTGTGTTCACTCCGCTTAGTTTGCTTTAGCGTGTTATAATCTTCCCGTGCTTCCCCTGCATTTCATAACATGTCTTAATTATTCGAATTCTGACGTTATTATCTTATTGTTGACTATGTGGTTACCGTAGAACTCACGTGTACTTTTCCTCCCACGATCCAACTTCGGGACCTAACTAAAACACTCGAACATAGTATTTTCGCGACAATTCTACTTCTGCCCTGAAATTCGCGATAATAATACCCTGGGATTAAAATTCGCGACAATATTGCACTGGGATGAAATCCGCGATAATTTATGCCTTACTGGAAATCCGCGACAATTTTACTCTTCGTGAATTTTCGAGACAATTTTGCCTTCGTAAATTTTCGCGACAATTTTTGTTCTTCAAAATTTTAGGTTCAACTTTTACGCGATAATTTTGTGCCTTGGAGATTTTCGCGATAATTTTCCTTCTTTGCGGGAATTTTCGGATTTTCGGGTCTTAATGATGATTAACTCGTTTTTGGGCCTCCTCACCCCTATTTATAGACATCTTAACTTTTCTAATTCACAATTTGACCCCTCCTTCTTTTGCTTTTTGACCCCTCTTTTATCTTTTTCTTTACTTTTCTATTTTTCGTTCCCTTTTACGTTCTTTCGTTCCCGTATCTCTCATTATCTCTCGTCTAGACTTTACCGCTACATTCCCTACTATTTGTTTCGTCGTACCTTTTTCTCGGCTATTACATAAGCTGAGTAAACGCAATATAGTAAGGAAAGGTTCCGACGTAGGAAAACGGGAAGGGTTAATAAGAAAGAAAGTAAAAGACACGAATGAATGAGATAAATGTTAATAAGACTCGGGGTGAGGGAGGATGGGCCGTCCGACCAAACCCGGCATAGTGCTTAGTACACGATTCGCCAAAGGAAGGGCTTGCCTGATGAAGGGAATGATAAGTTCCAGAATAGAAAGATGTGTACGAAAGGGCAGAACGGATCCGGGTGAGAAAAGGGGTAGCGCCTAAGTACTCACTCGGGGAAGGGAAGCATACGGCCTGTCGAGTTAACCAACAGCTAACGGTTGGCTTGGGCGAGACATGTACCGAGCATGTTACACTCGTCATTAGTAAAGTTTAAAGGATGAGGGGAAAAGAATGATAAGGGCTAAGAAATGTAAAGAAGAAAATAAGTATACGATTAAAAGAAACTACTTATGGGTGTGTTTAAGTTTTATTTAGGAAATGGAAGGACATACATAGTGTGTGTCAAGTTTCCTTTAATAGATTGTGACCGCTTTACAAATTTTGTAGGTGATGCGGACGAGGTATGAGAAGGGCATGGAAATGTGGTCGTTGGTTGTCCAATGCTAAATTCCGGTCTTTTGAGAATGCTCTGAATTATGTCATCAGACTTTAATGTTTTTTTTGAATTGTGTTTTAGTTACACTCGAACATTTCGTTTTATTTGTTATGTTTTTATTAAATCAACTAGGCCCAAACGTTCGTTCCAAGCACCAGATGGGATACCCACATTCAGCGGTTTTGGGGACCCCATGGACTATTTATCAGATTTTGAGTTAAGGATGGGGACAGTCCGGGCTTGTGACACTTTCCGATGTAAACTATTTGCTGCCACTCTACAAAATAATGCTAAATCGTGGTTCGAAAATCTTCCTTCAGGATCAGTACGTTCTTTTGAAGATTTTGCCATATTATTCTTACATCAATTCCCTCCTAATGTGGGTCCCCAAGGAGCAAAGCCGAACTTTATGCTCTATCATATACTCCGGAAAAACCACTTTGAAGCAGTTCATTGAGAAATTTAATCATGTGGCAAGAGGGATCAAAATTGTTCCTTAGGAAAAGCTCGACATACTACAGCAGGTTCTAGGGTCGTGTGGACTTTTCATTAATCTCATCAAGAACCCACCTAGCTCATTGGATCAAGTGCCCGAATGATCAACAAGTATATAAATGTGGAAAAAACTATGGCTCCACTTCATGGGAAAAAGGAACTTGTTTTCACAAAACCAGTAGAGAAGTAAGTCCATCCATCGGAAAAAATATGGCGAGAAGTGAATTCATCCAAATTCGGAGTGCGAATACTGTGAATCAAAAGGTATACTGTGAGATACATAAATCTACTGATAACTCAACAACTAAATGCAATGTTTTTTGAAAACGTATCAAAGAATTTTTGAAAGGAGTACTAGAATACAAAAGGGCAAAACCCCTGAAAATGGAATCGGAAATTAGGAGTGTCAAAAGGGATGACGATCATCGCTATGCTCCTCGTCAGAGAAATGATGAACTGTAATAGCCAGGAAAAAAAGGTATGATGGAACAAATAGTAAGGAATGTAGCGGTAAAGTCTAGACAAGAAATAACGAGGGATACAGGAATGAAAGAACGTAAAAGGAAACGAAAAATAGAAAAGTAAAGCAAAAGATAAAGGAATGGTCAAAATAAAAGAAGGAGGGGACAAAATTTTAATTGGGGAAGTTAAGATGTCTATAAATAGGGGTGGGGAGGCCCAAAAACGAGTTAATTATCATTAAGCCATGGAAATTCACGAAAAAACCCGAAAAACATGAAATTGTCGCGAAAGAGAAAATTATCTCGAATTTTCATGCATGCAAAATTATAGCAAAAAAAAATGGTGCAAGAGAATTATCGCGAATTTTGAAACAAAGGCAAAATTGTCCCAGAAATGTGACGAAGATCAAAATTATCGCGGATTTGAAACGAAGAACAAAATTATCGGGGAAAATATCGAAGAAGGAAATTATCGCGGATTTGTCCCTAAGATAGAAATTATCGTGAAATTTTGGTTCTCAAGGGAATTATCGCGGAAATTCTAAGAACCGGGTGTTTTCGTCGCGTTCCAACGCCAGATCGTAAGGGAGAAGGGATACGTAAGGTCTACGGTAATCACATAATTAACAATAAGATAATAACGTCGGGAATTGAGTACTAAGACCTGTTACGAAATGCAGGGAAGCACGAAGGGACTATAACGGGCGAAAGAAAACGGTAAGCGGAGTGAACACAATATAGTATGGGAAGGTTTAGACTTAGGGAACGGGATTGGGTTATTAAAGAAGAAAGAAAAAGACACGAATGAACGAGATAAATGTTAATAAGAGTCGGGGTGAGGATGGATGGACCGTCCAACCGAACCCGGCATCGTGCCTAGTGCACGATTCGCCATAGGAAGGGCATGCCTGATGAAGGGAACGATAAGTTCCAAAGATGGAAAGATACGTACGAAAAGGGCATAACGGATCCGGGTGGAAAAAGGGGTAGCGCCTAAGTACCCACCCGGGGAAGGGAAGCATGTGGCCCGTCGAGTCATCCAACAGCTAACTGTTGGCTTGGGTGGGACATGTACCGAGCATGTTACTCTCGGCAACAGTAAAGTTAAAGTATGAGGGGAATGATAAGCGTAAAAGAAGAAGGAAATAAGAAAACAATTAAAAGGAATGATTCACGCGTGTGTGTACGGTTTAAATAAGAAATGAAAAGATAATGTGTAGCGTGTGTGAAGTTTCCTTTAATAAATTGTGACCGCTTTACAGATTATGTAGGTGACGCGAACGAGGTATGAGAAGGGCATGGGAAGGAGGTCGTCGGATGGCCGGTGATAGAGTCCGGTCTTTTGAGAACACTCTAAATTATGTTGTTAAACTTTAATGTTTTCGAACTATGTTTTAAGTTTACATTCGAACGTTTCGTTTTATTTAACACGTTTTACCAAAAAAGCTAGGCCCGAATTAGGGTCGTTACATGAACAGAATGATCGACCTCGGCAAAACTATCAAAGGCAACGGAGGAAAGGTAGACATGGTGACGGCAGTGAGAGTCGGTGGAATGACGGACGGAATGATCGGTATGAGGAAGATTGACGGGACAACCGACGATCCCCTGCTCCAGAAACTCGCCCGCCACTTCCGAGAAATTCACCTACCGAAAGGACTCTTCAGGAAAATGTTAATTCTGTGGATCATAACATGATGTATCCGGAAATTTTTGTGATTTCTGGTGGCGATCGATGGAATGTTTCCCCAAAGGTGAGGAAGCCTCATGCCAGGGAAATATTGAATTCATCACAAGTCATGTTGATCATGAGGCTCGGAAATTTGCAAAAACGAACATTACATTCGACAACAAAATTGTTTAAATTATTATGTATGAAACTGCATAATTGGTGGCCTCCGGGTGGGTGGCCAATCCTGTGGTGGTGCCAAAATCAAGGGGTAAATGGCGAATGTGTGTTGACTAAAAGGGGCTTTATAAATTCTGTGAGTTCAATCCCTACCCCCTTCCAGACATATTCATGCTGGTCGACGATGTTCCCGAAAGCATACTAATGAGTATCATGGATGCATACTCCAAATATCACCAAATTTTTCTTGCTAAGGATGATAAGAAGAAGTCTGCGTTTGTGAGACCAAGACGCGTATTCTGCTATACTAAGATGTTGTTCGGATTGAAGAACGCTGGGCTACTTACCAGAGTTTAGTTAATTTAATACTCAAATATTTGATAGGAAAAGAAATGGAATTTTATGTGGATGACATGATTGTTAAGTCGATGAATGATGGGGACCATATTTCCAATTTGTCGTTGTGTTTGAAGTGTGTCGAAAATACCAACTAAAGCTCAATCCTGCCAAATGTTGCTTAGGCAATCGTAGTGGGAAGTTTCTAGGGCACTACGTCTTTGAAAGAGGAATCGAGGCAAACCCAGAGAAAACAAAAGCCATTGTCGACATGACCCGCCCAGAACAAAAAAGGGGTTTCAAAGCCTAACTGGTCGATTGGCTGCCTTGAACCGATTTATTTCTAGGTCTACCGATCGAGCTTTAAAATTCTTCAAAGTCCTTGGGCATGGTAACAAGTTGGAATGGACGAAGAATGTGACCGGGCGTTTGACGATTTAAAGAAATATCTGTCAAACCCACCTCTGTTAGTAAGCCTTACGAACAACAAACCTCTGGGCCTTTATTTGGCAATCTCGACCGTCGCAGTCAGCGCTGCTTTGATGACATTCGGTAATTGGATTCACCAACCGGTGTATTATGTTAGTCACACATTGCTTCCTACAGAGACAACAATATTGAAAAATTTGTCTTGGCTTTAAAGAAGGCTTTAGTTAAGCTGAAGCACTATTTTGAGGGCCGCCTTATTCAAGTGTTTACTTATCAACCTTTGGAAGTTGTTTTGTCCAAATCGGATACAAGTACAAGATTGTCTAAATGGGCTCTTCATCATAGCGCAATGAATCTGTAATTTCTGCCTCGAAGGGCCCTAAAATCTCAAGTTTTGACAGATTTTGTTGTAGAGATGATGAGGCCCACGGTGGTCACTGAGTAAGAAGATGATGTATGGGACATGTTTGTCGATGAGTCCACACAAGGAGGGGCTGGAGTTAGAATTCATTTTATCACTTCCCAAGGAGAGCATATAAATGATGCATTGAAGCTTTCTTTCCCGTGTTCTATTAATGTTGCAGAATACAAGGCACAAATTGTAGGAATTCGCCTTGCTCTGGATATTGGGGTAATGCATATCTGTGGGTTTAGGGATTCTATGTTGGTCGCTGAACAGGTTGGAGGGACCTTTGAAACGCATGAGCATGCCATGCAACAATATAAGAAAGAGGTTGTCAAAATTGTGAAATCTTTGAAATCCTTTGTGTTGTCACATGTGCCAGAGAAGAAAATTGTGAGGCTGATGCGTTGGCACACCTGGCAGCAAGTTTTCCAGGTTTGCAAAATGGAATCATCTTGGCCTACCATGATGGCTGATGCGAAAGATTTTTTTAAGTGTCAACCATGTCAATATCATGCCAATTATCATCGACAACCAGGTTCGGAGTTGAATTCCACCCCACTTTCTTGTCCTTTTGATAGTTGGGGGATTGACATTTTGGGCCCATTACATCGATCCGTAAATCAAATGAAGTTTTGTATCGTCGTTGTGGTGTATTTTCCCAAATGGGTTGAAGCTGAACCTGTCTAATCAATTACAGAGGATGCGGTTAAAAGGTTCCTTTGGAAAAATATTATTTCAAGGTTTGGAACACCACGGGTGTTAGTGTCGGATAATGGCACACAATTTACGGGAAAGAAGGTTCAGGATATGTGCCCTGAGCATGGAATCAAACAAATGTTTTCTTCTGTTTCACATCCTAAGACGAACGGTTTAACAGAGGTATCCAATCGTGCGATCGTCAAGGAAATAAAGAGAAAGCTGGAAGACATGGGTGGCATATGGCTCGATCGAATACAAGAAGTACTGTGGGCATATCGAACAACTCTGAGCCATACCACAGGTGAGACCCATTTTCATTAGTTTATGGATCGGAAGCTTTGGTACCAATGGAAAACTTTTTAAAGACACAAAGGGTGCACATGTAATCAGAAGAGCAAAATGACGAATTGAGGAAATTGGATTTGGATCTAATTTAGGAAAAGCGTGAAGATATCTACAATCGATTGTTAATGCATCGTCATACTGTGGAAAAATGATATAATTAAAAGGTAAGTCCTTGATCTTTTATGAAAGGATACTTGGTTCTTCCAAGTGCGGAGGCCAATAAAAATCCTGGCAAGCTCGATCGTCGTTGGGATGGTCCTTATAAAATTAAGGATATATTATTTGGAGGAGCTTACAAAGTAGAAACGTTGGATGGGGAAGAATTCCCACAATCTTGGAATATTGATCATCTGCGAATTTATCATCTATAACTGGGGTAACATTTTCTTCTACTGAGTGTGTGTTGATCGATATAGAAATACTTTAAATCCTTCCAATTTGAATAAATTAAAACACTATCAGCGTCTTTTGCATTTACTTGTTCGCCTATAATAACGAAAGCATGATGTCCAACAACACTTCATTGTGCATCATAGGGGACGAACGTCGTGTTCCAATGACATCTTTGGTTATATCCATAGATAGATCCGAATGTATCGATCATCGATAACCTCTTCAAAAATTTTGTCTTGGCATTCCCCATTCTCGTTGACTCCTAGTCGATCAAACAGCCATTGCACGGTATGGAACGAACGTTCCTTCTGAGGAAACCTCTTCGTCTGTGACTATGTTGAACGTTCCGTTTCAGAAAACCTCTTCGCCTGTGACTATGTCGAACGTTCATTTCCAGGAAACCTCTTTGGCTGTAATTATGTCAAACGTTCCTTTTCAGAAAACATCTTTTGTAACGACCCTCATTTGGGCCTAGCTGATTTGGTAAAAAGTGCAAAATAAAACGAAACGTTCGAATGTAAACTTAAAACATAGTTCAAAAATATTAAAGTTTAACAACATAATTTAGAGTGTTCTCAAAAGACCAGACTCTATCACCGGACAACCGACGACCTCCTTCCCATGCCCTTCTCATACGTTGTCCGCGTCACCTACAAAATCTGTAAAGCGGTCACAATTTATTAAAGGAAACTTTCCACACGCTATACATTATCTTTTCATTTCTTAACTAAACCGTACACACATGCGTAAATCATTTCTGTTAACCGTTTTCTTATTTCCTTCTTCTTTTACCCTTATCATTCCCCTCACATTTTTAACTTTTCTGTTGCCGAGAGTAACATGCTCGGTACATGTCCCGCCCAAGCCAACCGTTAGCTGTTGGATGGCTCGACGGGCCATATGCTTCCCTTTCCCTGGTGGGTACTTAGGCGCTACCCTTTTTCCACCCGGATCCGTTCTGCACTTTTCGTATGTATCTTTCCATCTTTGGAACTTATCGTTCCCTTCATCAGGCATGCCATTCCTTTGGTGAATCATGTACTAAGCACGATGCCGGGTTCGGTCGGACGGTACATCCTTCCTCACCCCGAGTCTTATTAGTATTTATCACATTCATTCGTGCCTTTTTCTATCTTCCTTAATGACCCAATCCCGTTTCCCTAAGTCTGAACCTTCCCTTACTACATTGTGTTCACTCCGCTTACCGTTTGCTTTCGCTTGTTATAATCTTTCCGTGCTTCCTGCATTTCGTAACGGATCTTAGTTACTCGAATTTCGACGTGATTATCTTATTGTTAACTATGTGATTACCGTAGACCCTACGTGTCCTATTCCTCCCACGATCCGACGTTGCGACGCAACGAAAACACTCAAACTTAGTATTTCCCGATAATTCACTTCATCCTTGAAATTCGCGATAATTTTGTGCTAGAACCAAAATCCGCGACAATTTTACACTTCAAGCGTTTTCGCAATAATTTTGTTCTTCACCCATTCCGCGATTATTTTGCCCTTAATCATTTTCGCGACAATTTCCCAAAGAGGACTTTTCGCGACAATAATTGCCTTCCCAAAAGTCCGCGATAATTTTCCAAACGTTAAAACTTCGCGACAATTTTCAAAGGTCAAATTTTTGCGACAATTTCCTTCTTTCGCGACAATTTCCGGATTTTCGTGGCTTAATGATAATTAACTCGTTTTTGGGCCTCCCCACCCCTATTTCTAGACATCTTAACTTTCATAATTCACACTTTGACCCCTCCTTCTTTTCATTTTGACCCTTCCTTTATCTTTTGCTTTACTTTTCTATTTTTCGTTTCCTTTTTCGTTCTTTCATTCCCGTATCCTTCGTTATTCCTTGTCTAGATTTTTACCACTACATTCCCTACTATTTGTTCCATCATACCTTTTTCCTGGCTATTAAATTTATACTCAGCAAGAATGCAAGTTCTTCGAGAACTTATTTTCATGAGAAATACTAAATGTCGTTTGTGCGACAGAGATATCCTTTTTCACGGAATTCATGGCCGATTACCCATATGAAATCGTGTTATTTGTTGTCCAAGAAAAAAAATATTAAACCACATGTTTGTGTGGTTAGCTATCTATCGTCCACTAGGAGCGAAACCTATTAAAAAGTCAAGCATTTTTTCTTGCGATTTGGATAGCCGAGCGATTACCCTACGACTGTGATCGTACTTATGGTTTTCAATTGAATAAACGATTGAAACGGGAAAATACTCGCTTTATGGTTTGCATTCAACAAACGTTATGATTACTGGGGACTCATACATTGGATCGAAATTATCGTGTCAACTTTATGTGATTATCTGGAACCCCTGTCACATTCGTGAAATATCTCTTCGCCAAATCACGCCGAAGAAGTATTTATTCTGAATCGGCGAACTAATCATATGAGAAGCTATTATTATTTTGGAGGTTAACTTCTTGATTTGTATTATTCGAAGTTAGATTTTTCTTAAGGCCATCAGAGAAATTGAAGAGAAATGAAAGGAAGTTTCATTAAATGACGTGGAATATTAAATTATTTACTATCAAGAAAAGAGTGTATTATCGGAGAATTTATGAAGCCACGTTATTACATCACTTCAATCCCAAAACCACCCTAGTACGGTCCTATATCACGGACTTCATTATTTGTGAAGGCGTATTTTCATTGACCGTCAAATTGACCAAGTGATGGTCTTATGGTATCAATTCTCGTTAGTTATGATGGGGCACTCTCAGATATTACAGAAATTTTAAGGTGATACCCCTACAAAAGGGACTATTGGCTCGAAAAACCATCATTTAGGCTTAATCATCTGCACATCGATTTACTTGCCGATGGATCATGTTCATGGATTTCATTCTGAGAATGATTAGAGTAGCCAAATATTCACCCTATGGTATGAATTCAACTTAATTCTTCTACGACTGGGGACTCACAATTATGATCAAAGTGATCGAAGAAGTATCCCACAACAAAGAATATTCTGGATAAAATGTTGGTCGTACAAGGACATTTAATGACACCAATATTTGCCGATTTGATGATTAAGAGGTCTCATTTTTGGTAGCTTTCATAGCTTACGACACGACAGTTTGTTTAGGGGTGAATGAGCAAATCTATACAGAGAAATTCTCGAGAAAGATTGTAAAGCGGCATACGAAGTGGATTTGTTTCGGACAGATGTAGAGAAAGACGTATGTCTCGTCCATAGTACAAAATAGTCATTTGATAAGTTGTGAAAACTGCCTCACATGAAGATGTATCTTTGTCTCGAACAACGTTGTGTCCTTCGCCCGTTCTCCGGATGTCAAGTGGATAAGTCAAAGAGATAGAATCAAGTTATTGCTGGGCGCTTGGTTATGTTAGCGATGAACGTGATGAATCTATGTTAAGTGAATGAGCCAGCATTTTTATTTCGTATAAATAGTGTATCCAGTAATTGTCTCATGACTGTCTCGTATTTTTTGTTATGGTTGAAAGAACCAAGAAACTTGCATGGATGTATTAAGATCTCTCTCTTAAACGAAGTTGCGACAGCCAAGGGTCATTCCTTATGTGTGTCAAGGAAACTTATGTTACGATCTCCTACCATAAGAGATGTCTAACCGAGATCCGAATGGAAGCGATCAAGTAAATATCCTCGAAAGGTCTATGATCTCGTCTAAAAATATTTTAGGCGTTTATTTATGATCAGTCGATTTATTAAATAATGTGAGTTCATTACTTCCTCGGCTCGTCTATAAGACGGTGCCATCGCACTCTCGACCCGTCCATAAGACGGCATCAACACTTACTCGGCCTGTCCATAAGACGACGCCATCACATTCTCGACCCGTCCATAAGACGGCGTCATTCGGCCGTCCATAAGACGGTGCCATGCGGAAATGGACCAGCCTCCGACGAGGGCGCGACCCTCGCCGGCGTGTCATGAAGGAGTCAGGTATATACTCGCACCTTGATTTTCCACGGAAATATGTTCGGTTCTAAGGCGGCTATGTCACAATAAACGGGCCCCTTAACATATTCCAACAGTAATTATGTACAGACGATTCTGCCGCGGACAGGAAGACTCATCATGTTCAAAATATTTTGACTCAGTATCTATTTTGACGAGTTTGAAAATGATCGACTATAAGACAGGTGGTACATTGCATTTCTAATCTAACCTATTTAATTAATTCCATCCTCCTTCATACTAAAATGCGATAGACCAACTGCTACCTTACCAGTCCCACGGACTGGGATAAAGCTCCTACCAACTCCAAACTCAGCAATAAAGCTCTCAATGGGATACAAATCTCAAGCCCCACGGACGGCGGCAAACTGATCTCGTCTAAAAATATTTTAGGCGTATATTTATGATCAGTCGATTTATTAAATAATGTGAGTTCAATTTATGTGGGGGAACGAGCGAAATACGAGGTTGGGCCCACAATGTGTGGGCTTACGTCAGCGAAGCTCTACCTTGGTTTTCACTATGATTTTTAACAAATACAAGTACAATGATATAACAATATAGATGAGAACGGCTCTGAAAATGATCGAAAACCCTCCGCTACGTCAAAACTGCCGAAAACTCGCGAGTGAGGGGGTGGTCGCTAGTTTTCGTACGAAAACTCGCGAATGGCACTATTCCAGTAAGGTCTCGAGAATAGTAAGCGCCTAACAGAAACTCGCGAACAGTAACTCCAAACAAGAACTCGTGAACAATAACTTGTTTGGGTAGTCGCGGGATTTGGTGCAAAATCACGCGAATAGTGCCCAAACGGTGTGGTCGCGAGATTTGGTACGAAATCTAGCAAACAGTGCCTGAATAACGAAGTCTCGCGAGTCCTGACGAAAGTCTTGCCTTGGGAGATACAAAAAGAGTCAGGCCCTCTTTTCAGTGCCATGTGGTTCATATTTATAGAGAAATTCAGCCCAATTAACAAGTTTCAGACCCAGGAGCCCAATTCCACTGGATTCAGCCCAAAGTAAACATATAATATTAAAATAAACTTGAATAAATGACATACTGTAACAGAACTCCGGAAATGCAATTCGATCGATAATTAGCCAAAAATAACAATGAGATAATACCGGAAAACCCCGTAAAATAATTCCTCGCTTCCAGTTATCGAACACTCAACCAAAAACGTCTCCACAACTTACCGGCACGTTCCTCGGGTGCCAAATTACGAAAATACCTTTGGCCCCGTCCGGGTCCGAATATGTCCAAAACCGCTAGAAACGTTGATCGAATGCTCATACGTAGGCCCGGAATGTCCAAATTACAAAAATACCCTCGAAACTATGAAGTGACGTAAATACACGAGAACATCGAAAATTCCACCTAACCACGTCAGACGAGCTCCCGGGATGTCACAATACCGAAAATACTCCCGGGTAATATCAGTCTATACTCTTTCGACATATGGCGAATGACTCTTAAGTATTTTATGGATGCCTCGGGCTCATTACTTATAAGAGGGAAGGATTAGCATGTTGGTGTATAACACGTGCGTCGCAATTTATGGTCATACGGTCCAGAGAATTATTTCGTGCATGACACGGATTATCCTATTTACCATCGGAGATGTCATAAAGTCGTTTTATAGACGGCACGGATTTTCTTACCCGAGATAATACGAATATAGCAACAACTAGCAGGCTTGCTCAAGTTGTGAGATTTTATTAGATACGGAACAAAGCAAAAGCAAATCTTAAATTCACAAATAAAGAGAATCAATTTCAAACTGAACTCGGACTTATTTTATCAACGGAAACATATGGGAGATCAAAATTGGTGAGATAGAAATATAATAGTCATTGGCTTTCTTATAAGGCAATTTTACGTTATTGCCATAACTTTATGTGGTTTCCTATATGATTCTCAGTCGTAGCCCTCGGTTTTCTTTTCTTATAGCCCATAGAATTCAGCTAATATCTTCCGAAGCGAAGTTCTCCGAGCTATAAATTCTTCAGAAAGATTCTTAATTCTTAGATAATATATATGAGAAATAGGAATAGAGGGAAGGTAACGACCCTACCTTGATCGGTATGTCCCCCTACATAATATTCGATGACCGTCCAAGCTATTATACAGTTGAGCCCTACCTTCTATACTTGGATGTCGGCTAAAGACACGTTGTTCTTTATGGGATCGTATGTAAAAGAGACAATAAAGTCATCATATCGCNTTCAGCCCTTTCTCTTTAGTGTACGGCTCCGAGGCCGTGTCTCCGGTCGAAGTGACCATTTTATCCGAAAGAGTCATCGCTTACGACGAAGTTTTGAACGAAGATATGAGAAAATTAGATCTTCACAGTATTGATGATATCCGCGATAGAGCCGCGATACGAATGGAGGTATGTAAAAGGCGGATGGCTAAGCAACATGACAAAGGCGTTCGACCTATGTTGTTAAAAGTTGGAGACTT
Organism: Utricularia reniformis; assembly: GCA_009725065.1. Classification (NCBI taxonomy): domain Eukaryota; kingdom Viridiplantae; phylum Streptophyta; class Magnoliopsida; order Lamiales; family Lentibulariaceae; genus Utricularia; species Utricularia reniformis. The sequence continues at coordinate 607,148 of RWGZ01001825.1, read as the reverse complement.
GGTCCTTAAGAAAGTGGAAGTCTCAAAGCATGTTGGCAAGTTGGATCGAAAGTGGGAAGGACCGTACAGAGTAACGGCCGTAGTGAAGGAAGGAACGTACAAAATCGCAAATATGAGCGGGGAGGAGCTGCCACGGACTTGGCATATTTTCAATTTGCGCAAGTATTATGTATAGACGTGACTCAACGATCTTTTTGAAAATAAAAATTTTCCCTCTTTTTGTGGTCATATTCTAATTTTTTAAGTATCTTTTTTGACGACATGAATGCAATCGACTAGGGGACTGGTAAGGTAGGAGTAGGTCCATTGCGTTTTAGTACGAAGGAGGATGGAATAAATTAAATAAGTTAGATTAGAAACGCAATGTACCACCTGTCTTATAGTCGATCATTTTCAAACTCGTCAAATTAAATACTGTGTCAAAATATTTTGAACATGATGAGTCCTCCTGTCCGCGGCAGAACCGTCTGTACATAATGACTGTTGGAATATGTTAAGAGGCATGATTGTTGTGATGTATATTTCCGTGGCAAATCAGGGTGCAAGTATATACCTGACTCCTCCATGACACGCCGACGGGGGTCGCGCCCTCGCCGGAGGCTGGTCCTTTTCCTCATGGCACCGTCTTATGGACGGGCCGAATGACACCGTTTTATGAACGGGTCGAAAGTGCGATGGCACCGTCTTATGGACGGGCCGAATGACACCGTTTTATGAACGGGTCGAATGTACGACGGGGCCGTCTTATGGACGGGCCGAGTAAGTGTGATGGCCCCGGGTGCAAGTATTTACCGGCGGCGAAAGTATGACGGCCCCGGGTGCAAGTATATACCGGTGGCGAAAGTGTGATGACCCCAGGTGTAAGTGTATACCGGTGGCAAAGATATATTGGTAAATGTAGAACGGTGGACTTATTTTGAGTATCTACTCATTTCATTGAGGCGTTCGCCTTAGAAGTTATCGCAGACCGATACAAGCTCCGCCACACTGGGGACTTCTACGCATCCTGATTATTATTATATGCGCTATGGTGGATTATTCGGAATTATATATTTCTTGAAGAATGTGGCGAGAAAATAAAGTTGAGAAGAAGAAAGTTTGTATTATTCAGAGAATGGTTCTTTATTCAAAAATACAGCGGAAGAATTGAAAGGTAAATAAAAAAACAAATTTTATATACACGGGGAATACAAAATGAGGAGAGGATACAAAAATCGAAGAAATCAGATGTAGAAGTTAATTTCTTCTTCTTCTGGGAGACTGAGCCTTCACCAGGCCCGCTGGGGCGCTTTTTCACCAGCTTTAATTTTTGGGAAGATGGAGGTTTGGCAGCCGCAAACCTCGCCATTTCATGTTCGTGACGCTCCCGAGCTCCAGTCACACTAGCGGGGGTATATATTTGAGGATTATACGTCGCCATTACATCGTCGTCTTTCAGGAGCTCCGCCACAAGAGGGCCCATTGGCTCCGGGAATAAATTAGCCAACCTCCTAAACGCATCCGGAGATGGACCCTCCTCCGTCTCGATATCCTCCGAGTAAAGTTGCTGGTGAAGATCTTCATTTAAGCTGAAATGTAGCGCCCCGAACGGATCCTGTGAGCAATCCAGCATGTCCTCATCGGGTATAGGCTCGAACTTCCCGTTGAGCTTGGGATCGAGCTTCTTTTTCTCCTCAGCGGTCATGGATATGCCCAGGATTCTTTGCGTCTGGACACTCCCTCGTAAGAAGTACAGGACATTCGACTTGGCATGAGCTACCGCCCCCAGGTTCCGGAAAGTAGGGGAGTGAACCGTGTACTCCCATATTAACTTTCGGAAGCAGTCGTTAATCTGGGACGGCAGCTTGGCGATTCGTGCCCGGAGTCGATCGGTGATAGATTGGAGGCCTTCAGTCTTTGTTGTGAGTTCTTTGACCTCCTCCACGGCTTTCCCGAGAGCTTTTTTATTGGCCGCGTTCTCTTCTTTGGCCTTCCTCAGTTTCTCCTTAGTTTGCTCTCGGATCTCCTTCAATTTGTCCTGTGCGTACTTCTCGTTGACCTTGAGGGTTTCTATAGATTGCTCAAGGGCGTGCCTTTGCTTGATGTGGAAGGCGGAGTTCTCCGTTAGCTCGCTGCGGTGAGCTCGAAGCAAAGAGTCAATTGCTTTGCTATGCTCTTCTGGAGTGCTGCCATCTCCTTGGCATGCTTATCTCGCTGATTCTGCATCAGCTTCTCCGCCGCCTTTTTGGTTTGCTCCCCGATAATGTCTGGCGAGTCGAGCTCCGAATGTCTGAGCATACAGGATTCCACTACTGCAGCTGCGGTGCCCAACTCGATTATGGTGCGCTCCATTTGAAATGAAAACAAGAAGGGTTAGTACATATGGCGTAAAAGATAAAGTTATAAAGAAGTCGTTATTAGTGTCGCGACGAACCTCCCCAATGGCACGACGCATCGTCGCGGTCTGACTAATTAACCGACCAATGTCGGTAAACACTGTGTGGTCATCCCGACCACGAGGCGGCAACTCTGGGTTCCGCTCCAAGTATGCCAGCACCGCCGACTCGAAACATTGGCACACCTCGGAATTCGGAAAGTGAGTCCATCCTTTATCAACACAAAGCCGGCCCGGCGTCCCATATCGAGCCATTCCTTGACCGTCAGCCTCGGGATGTCATGTATACGGAAGGCATCGATAAAATTGGCGGTTAACCCACTCTTTCTGTTGGGTTCCGCGATCTCGAAGACGGCGGGCTCCTCNGGTTATTTCTTGATGTGGATTATTCGGAATTATATATTTCTTGAAGAATGTGGCGAGAAAATAAAGTTGAGAAGAGGAGAGTTTGCATTATTCAGAGTATGGTTCTTTCACATATATTCTTATGTGAAAGAACTGTTATTTCATGAGGTGGATTATTCGGAATTATATATTTCTTGAAGAATGTGGCGAGAAAATAAAGTTGAGAAGAAGAGAGTTGCATTATTCAGAGTATGGTTCTTTATTCGAAAATACAGCGGAAGAATTGAAAGGTAAATAAAAAAAAAAAAAATTTTATATACACGGGGAATACAAAATGAGGAGAGGATACAAAAATCGAAGAAATCAGATGTAGAAGTTTATTTCTTCTTCTTCTGGGAACCTGAGCCTTCACCAGGCCCGCTGGGGCGCTTTTTCACCAGCTTTATTTTTTGGGAAGATGGAGGTTTGGCAGCCGCAAACCTCGCCATTTCATCTTCGTGACGCTCCCGAGCTCCAGTCACACTAGCGGGGGTATATATTTGAGGATTATACGCCGCCATTACATCGTCGTCTTTCAGGAGCTCCGCCACGAGAGGGCCCATTGGTTCCAGGAATAAAGTAGCCAACCTCCTAAACGCATCCGGAGATGGACCCTCCTCCGTCTCGATATCCTCCGAGTAAAGTTGCTGGTGAAGATCTTCATTTAAGCTGAAATGTAGCGCCCCGAACGGATCCTGTGAGCAATCCAGCATGTCCTCATCGGGTATAGGCTCGAACTTCCCATTGAGCTTGGGATCGAGCTTCTTTTTCTCCTCAGCGGTCATGGATATGCCCAGGATTCTTTGCGTCTGGACACTCCCTCGTAAGAAGTACAGNTTTTTCTTGAGGCCTCGCAGTGGCCAACTTCTTGGAGGCAAACCTCGCCATTTCATCTTCGTGACGCTCCCGAGCTCCAGTCACACTAGCGGGGGGATATATTTGAGGATTATACGCCGCCATTACATCGTCGTCTTTCAGGAGCTCCGCCACGAGAGGGCCCATTGGTTCCAGGAATAAAGTAGCCAACCTCCTAAACGCATCCGGAGATGGACCCTCCTCCGTCTCGATATCCTCCGAGTAAAGTTGCTGGTGAAGATCTTCATTTAAGCTGAAATGTAGCGCCCCGAACGGATCCTGTGAGCAATCCAGCATGTCCTCATCGGGTATAGGCTCGAACTTCCCATTGAGCTTGGGATCGAGCTTCTTTTTCTCCTCAGCGGTCATGGATATGCCCAGGATTCTTTGCGTATAGACACTCCCTCGTAAGAAGTACATGACATTCGACTTGGCATGAGCTAACGCCCCCAGGTTCTGGAAAGTAGGGGAGTGAACCGTGTACTCCCATATTAACTTTCGGAAGCAGTCGTTAATCTGGGACATCAGCTTGGCGATTCGTGCCCGGAGTCGATCGGTGATAGATTGGAGGCCTTCAGTCTTTGTTGTAAGTTCTTTGACCTCCTCCACGGTTTCCCGAGAGCTTTTTTATTGGCCGTTTTCTCTTCTTTGGCCTTCCTCAGTTTCTCCTCAGTTTGCTCTCGGATCTCCTTCAATTTGTCCTGTGCGGTACTTCTCGTTGACCTTGAGGGTTTCTATAGATTGCTCAAGGGCGTGCCTTTGCCCGATGTGGAAGGCGGAGTTCTCCGTTAGCTCGCTGCGGTGAGCTCGAAGCAAAGAGTCAATTGCTTTGCTATGCTCTTCTCGGAGTGCTGCCATCTCCTGGGCATGCTTATCTCGCTGATTCTGCATCAGCTTCTCCGCCGCCTTTTTGGTCTACTCCCCGATAATGTCTTGCGAGTCGAGCTCCGAATGTCTGAGCATACAGTATTCCCCTACTGCAGCTGCGGTGCCCAACTCGATTATTGTGCGCTCCATCTGAAATGAAAACAAGAAGGGTTAGTACATATGGCGTAAAAGATAAAGTTATAAAGAAGTCGTTATTAGTGTCGCGACGAACCTCCCCAATGGCGCGACGCATCGTCGCGGTCTGACTCATTAACCGACCGATGTCGGTAAACACTGTGTGGTCATCCCGACCACGAGGCGGTAACTCTGGGTTCCGCTCCAAGTATGCCAGGGCCGGCCGACTCGACACATTGTCGCACCTCGGAATTCGGAAAGTGAGTCCATCCTTTATCAACACAAAACCGGTCCGACGTCCCATATCGAGCCATTCCTTGACCGTCAGCCTCGGGATGTCATGTATACGGAAGGCATCGATAAAATTGGCGGTTAACCCACTCTTTCTGTTGGGTTCCGCGATCTCGAAGACGGCGGGCTCCTCCGCCGGTCTTTTTCCCTTGTCCAAGTGAGGCACCTGACTCGTCCCTCCCTCCGAGCAAGCTTCCTGGCGTGTTTCCTCCACCATCGGATCCGTCGGTTGATCCCCACTTATCTCACCCTCCTCATCATCCCCGATGATATCCACTAAGTTTTCGGCGAAGTCGTACATGCCGTCATCAGGGGTGGGCTCCTCAACCGTGTATCCTAATCGCCGAGACAACGGGATTAGGTCTTCGGGGCTCTCAGTAATTGTTGCAGCCGGATCCTCTTNATAGAAATTAATTTAAAAATATATTTTTTGACTTTTTTTAATTTTTACGCACCCGGTGCGTTAGGTTGCACAAATCCGAGCGAATCGTGCAACCTAATTCTAAATTTCGTTGAAATTTAGTTATAATTACAATAAAATTCATTTTGGTACAAATTTATGAAATTCGGATTAGATTTTTTTCAATGGAGTTTATTTACTATTTTATTAATATATTACAAAACTTTGAATAATGATATTTTAATATTTTAGGAATGCTTATTTATTATATTATATTATAATAAATATAGATAATCAATTCTAAAATAAAATTTGTACCTAATTATTATATTATATTATCAAGAAAATAATGGTGAAAGTTTATAAAATATTCAAAAATCAACATAATCCATAAATTTGTGTTTTAAATAATGTGGCTGAAATTTTTATCGCTTTCCCGAAATTTCAGTTTTTATTTCAATCCTAAATCCGAATGTACCTGAAATTCAAACGTTACTTTGAGGATAAATTTCAAACTTTAAAGATGAAATATTTCAACTTATGTAACTTTGAGGACTAAAGTTAGGAAATTTGCAAATTTTGGGATTTAAAATGCTCAATGTTTGAAAATGGAATAAGCTCTGACATAAATCCTAAGATTTAGGAATTACAAAAATATTTTTCTCTAAATATTCGCATTTCATCATATCCAATTAAATCCGATTAGTTGTTAAACCACCAAATAATTGAATTATAATTAAATCATCGAACTTCTTGAAAAATTGTAAAAAAAATTTCTAAAATAATGGTACGAATTATTTAGTTTTAAATAAAAAAATAAATAATTTAACCACTCCATTCTTTTGAACATATATAGGTATTTTCATTGAGTGGTATTGTAAGAATGGTATGATCTTTAAAATAGCATTAAAGTCATATTCACTTGAAAATTGAAAAAAAATATTATAAATTATAACCCCTAAGTTTTATATATGAAAAATTCCGTGATGAAAACTTTTGACATTAACGTTTATTAATATTTTAAATATATTATTAATGTATATTTAATTTATTAATATTAAAATATATAATGATGAAATAACAAATATTAAAGTTAAAATACATAAATTCTAAAATGTGATCATTTTTAATTAGCCAAAAAATTGTTCATAGAGCTTCTCATCTAGTGGTGTATATTAGCCTCATAAGAGCGAATTAACTAAAGAATACGGTGGGCATGTTTTACTAGAAGAGTTAGATCAGCCACAAATATGTACATTTCTTGATGCCAACTCATCTGTCCGGTATTTGATTGAGGAAAGAGAGTTTCATCTCTTCTATCTTCAGTCAATTTAAAAATATATATTTTAAAAATAAGAATATATTATTTTAAAAATGAAAATATAATATATAAATTGGAATTGATAAATTGTAATAAATATATAATATGTAATATTGTAATTCATATATTAATATTATTGATAATATTGTAATTGATTGATATATCAATAGTGTCGGTAATATTAATGTATATCGTTCAATATAACGAGTATTTTTGTAGTACCATTGATATTTAATCCCATATAAAAATTTAATTGCAAACATTGATATAATATTTATTACGTTTTTAAAATATTGCAATATACAATATTGTATATTACAACATTTAAAATTTAGAAGTGTATGAATTAAAATGAAAGTTATTTATAAAAATATTGATATTAATATAAAAAGTAAAGAAAATGATGTGCGAAAACTGATGTGTATAGAGATAATTAAGTTTCATGGACAGAAATAGTTGGAGATGATCTTAGAGATCGATGTCAAACTTACCTATTATGCCCTCAACAAATTTATTTTCACTTTTGGCCCAAACGAAATGACTATTATCGATTTGACCACAAGATATTATACATATTACACTGAGGGTATCATGCTCTCAAGTCTCATCGGCCCTCTTCCTTTCGTCTCTAGAGGATAATCTCATTTCGCAAACAAAAAGAGCAGGAAACTGAAATGGTGTCAACGAGGCGAAGTGGATCTCTGCCGTCGAATAATAGTAAGAGATCATCTTCCCCGTCTGATGATAATATCAATAAACCTTCTTCTCCAAAGCGTCAAAAGGTATTCTACTATTTCTGAATCTGTGTTTATTGGTTCGAAAGTGAGGAACTAGTTATTGGGTTCTTCTTTTTTGGTTGATTTCGAATGTTAATATTGATTATGGGTACAAATTATGGATAGGGGGAGAGCTCAGGCGCCAATGTCAACAGTAATAATCTGAAGCCTCTGGAGGATTCTCCGTTAGAAAATCCAAAGGAATCAGGCTCGACTGATCAACCGGATCTTCCTGTCACCTCTACCACAGCGGCGGCTGAAACCACCACTCCTGCCTCCGCGCCTTCCATTTCTGTTACGAACCCATTGCTCGGAGAAGGTCCTATTTATATATTGTGTTCTCAATATGTCATAATTTTGCTACAGATCCCTCTTTTTATTGGTTTCTTGAATGCGCGAAAATGATTGGAGTTTGAAATTTAGTTGCAGCGGCAGCCATATTGGATAAGCCGAGGAGTTCATTTTCTTCATTAAAACAACTGCCATGTTATGAAACGAAGTCCCCTTGGTGCAGGCTTCTTACAGAATCCCCACAGGTATTTTTTGCTTGTCTTCATGTGCGTATTTTTGTAAGGATCTGATTTACTCATCTAAAACAGTAACAATTTATTTTAAATTGGTTGAATTTTAACTACATTTAGCTGTTGCATGAAACACTTTGTGCTGTTTCAGAATGACACTGTTTCAGTGTTTGCGACCACTTTCATTGTGGGTTCAAGCAAACAGGCTAATCTCTCGATTAGAGATCAGACGATTAGTGCGATCTTGTGTTACATAAAACTCCTGCAGGTATTTATTATTTATTTGTTATCCTATTTTTGTGTGCGTGGTCTTGTGATACTAGATTTACCAGGATGTAACTTGAAGGGCATGCAATTGTTTCTAAAAAAGAGGATTTTGTTTGCATGCAATTGTGCTTTTAAATCTTTGATTGCTATTGTTTCATGAGCCGCAAGTTTCCGGAGAGAGGGGAGGGGTAGGTGTGTTTATGTTGGACTAATTGGAGGTTTGGAGAACTTTTTGTGGTATTTATTTTTCTTTCTTAATGTGCATATAATTAGCGTGATGGAAAAGCTGTTGCGGTGTTGGAATGTCGTGGTAGCAAAGGATGTGTGCAAGTCAATGGGAAAACGATAAAGAGAAGCTCTACTTGTGATCTTAATTCCGGAGATGAACTGGTTTTTGGCTTTCTTGGAAGCCATGCTTATGTATATTTCGAAGTCCAAGACTGATCTTTTTATTTTTCCTCTGTTATTTAAATTCATGCAGTATTTCTGATCTATATCTCCAGGTATTCCAGCAACTCCCTTGTGATAGTATTGTAAAGTCGACTCCTCCAGATATCAATACTGGTATAGGAAAAATTGTTCAAGTTGAGAGACGGGCAGGAGATGCATCAGCTGTTGCTGGTGCTTCAATTCTGGCCTCTCTTTCTAACATGCGGCCTGACTTGTCACGTCTTAAGCCTACATCACTGACCAGTGGTAAAAAGTACCAAGGAAGTGAAGATGAACTTGATGGCCAGGAGGCTCAGTCTGCAACAAATTTAGGCGTAGAAACACCTACTGAGGCTGCTACCTCCAACAAGAACTTACATCTTGATTTAAATGTAGAAACTGGTCTGGAGGTAAGTCGCATTAGCCGCTCATATTTTTCTGGTAATTAATTGTGGGTTAGCCATATTCAAGTGTGGTGCAGGATTATATGAGTACTATCTTGTGAAATCTGAGCAGTATTCACTGAAAAAACTTTATTATGTCCTTGCCTTTTTAAAATTTTTTTTTTTGTTCTTCAGCATTTTACTTTTGTAGAATGCTCATAATGAAATCCCCTGTTGTAACAGCTTGGGAAGCGTTCCCATGAACTATTTCTTTCTTTAATACATTATCTTTTTTCTGTATTTTCAATTCATGCTCAGTTTTTCATGTTTTCATTGGTGTGCGATCCTTGATCCTCTCAGGTCATTAGCACCCCCCTGAACAATCCAACATTTTCTCCTTTTATTTCCTGTTTAACCAGTATCAAACCTGAAAATGATGGTGGTGTAAATTCAGATAGATGATCAATATGATGTTTAATGTTTTATGTTCTTTTACAGATTGTTCAAGTGTGTCAGTTTTGATACATTTTTAGAGAGGGATTACCTATAAATAGCTCATTCTATGCTCAAAAAATAATTTTATTTTTGAAGGATTGGGTATCTATCATGAAATGCACTCAGGAGTAAATAAAGTTATTTATGCATGCAGGAGGAAAGGGAATGGCATGACCCTGCCTCCTCTTCCGCATCTGGGATTTCCTCTACCAAAGCTTCAGCATTTAAAGAGGAAATGCTCGCAGCAATTCTAGATGGGCGTGACCTAGAAGTTTCATTTGATGATTTCCCTTACTACTTGAGGTTTTCAAGCCCTTTTGAGTTGCATAAGCTATAAAAACGTTTAATTTCATTGTGGAAGTAATTTCTCTCGTAAATTTTTATTTCTGCTGATTTTATGATTATATTATGCAAGAATTGCATGATGTTTACGAATAGTTTTCTTGTTACTCAACATGCAGTGAAAGCACGAAAAATGTGCTAATTGATGCTTCACGTATACAACTGAAGCACAAGGAGCAAGTTAAATTTACATATGAGCTTCCTACTCTAAATCCAAGAATCTTGCTCTCTGGTCCTGCTGGTATTTGGCTCTTCCTTCTGTATTGGAAAAAAAGAGTTATTGATTGCTTGAAAACCCTTATTATATGTGATGATTATTTTATAGGGTCTGATATATATCAAGAGATGTTAGCAAAAGCACTTGCTCGTTATTTTGGGGCTAAGTTGCTCATCTTTGACTGCCACTCCTTTATGGTAGTAAGTTTAGGCACAGTTAACTATGTTGACTAGTGAATTTATTCTATATGTGTTTTGCCCATTGATAGTTGAAACATCCATTTACCTCATGCTCTAGCATGCCAACTTTCTTCATTGAGAGATATCTTATCCCAATTGCAGTGTGTCTTAATGCTAGTAGTTTTGGTTGAATCATCTTCAACTAGATTAATCAACTTAAACCCTACGGGTTCTATTGTTTGCCTCGGGTGCGGCGGCTCTTCAAGCAAATCCACCCAGGCTTTCTTAACAGGTAACAAAGTTCGGCACGAGTTCATGTAGCATTGTCTAGCTACTTTTTGATCCTCTTTACAGAAATAACTCCATGAATGGAGGGAAATTTGAGCATTATATGATAAGTTGAGTGGACTGCCTCGAACTTACTGAGGCCGGTCCGTCCGATAATGGCGTTGTAAGCCAAGTCGACTTCAACGACAATGAATTCCAATACCTCCGATCGGTCCCTGGATGGTTCTCCAATGGTAACTGGGAATAGAATTTTCCCGCATGGAATGACGCTCCTCTGGTCGAATGCCCAGAGAGTTATATTAGCGATCGGGAGGTCGTGAGCAGCAGCTTCTAACATTTCAGCAACTTCGCGATTCATCAAATTGCACGAAGTCCCGGTGTCCACTAAGATCCTGTGGATCCGACGGTTCCCAATGATTCTAGTGATGATGAGGGGATCATCGTATGGATCGATAATCCCTTCCCGATCGGCCATAGTGAAAGTGATATCCTCCCCGAAGGGAGGGGACCGCTAAACTGGATCATACTTAACAAGCGCCACAGATTCGGAGCTCTTAGCGGAGTCTCCGCGCGCTGTTCTCTTTCGGTCCCGGACCGATTCATTTATTCTCAAACCACCGGAGATAATCAACCGCCTCGTTTTGAGGAGGTTGGGCACCCGTTTCGGCGGGTGGAGGAGAGTCCTGCTCCTGTCTTCCATCTTCGTTCTGCGGGGCTCTGCCACCACGGCCCCGCCATCTTCTTCTTCGGTCCTGACCACGGTTATCTCGACCGTGCTAGCCTCTGTCTTGCTTTGGAGGAGGAGACCGTCGGTCCTCCGTCCGATCATTATAGTTTCGGGGTTGTCCCCGATTATCCCTTCCTCACGGCCTATGACGATCGTCACCCTGATGACCCCTCTAGGGGGATTCAGTTCGCTTGCTCTTCTAACCATTCCGGTCGGGTCTTTATTTATTCATCGTCGCACTGTCTCTTTCAACAGCGACCACTTCAAAGTTGGGTGATCACGGTTATGATGTAGTTCGCAATACACCCGATCGTCCTCCTGCTTCGAGGGAATGTCTTTCTCAGTTACATCCGCTACTTCTCGCAGCTGCTTCTTAGGGTAGCAAACTCTATGATCACCTGCGGGCTCAGAGTTCCTACTAGGTTTCCCATAGCCTAACCCCAGTGCTTCATCCATCTTAATATACTTGCTGATTTTCTGAAGAAGCTTTCTCAAGATGGATGGCGGGCTCTTCACCAAACTGGTCGAAAGACCGCACGGTCCCAAGACCTGCTGCAGAATATCAATCTTATCCCGGAGCTCCAGTTTGATGCCACAGGCGGTCCTATTGAATTTCTTCATGAAGGACCGAAGACTCATTTTAGCCGGGATGTATTTCAGCTGATATAGTTTCTGCCTACTTCGGGGTGGTCCTACATTTGGAGCAAACTGCTCAGAAAAAGCTAAAATAAACCCGTCATACGACTGTATGGACCGGGCCGGCAGATTCTTGAACCAGGTTCAGGCATCGCCTTGTAATCCTATCGCGAAGATGCGACACTTCAACGAATCTGAAGCCGGAACTGTTCCCATTCGTAATTCAAAGTCAGCGACGTGATCGATCGGATCACCGTCGCCGCGAAACGTCGGCAACCCCTCAGGGTTGCGATAATACCGATCTGGGACTACCGCCCAGATCTCTTCGGAAAAGGGGAGCATCAAATCTCCCAGGACGGCGGACACGCCTTTAGATTGTTGGGATGACGCATGGACTGCATGTAGATTATGCCACCAATCGTCATCCTTATTCCACCTAATTAGGGCATCCATGGCCTTGTTGAATAAACTGTGATTGTGCACCGGATTGGGCCCGCAATCCTTCAGCGCACGCATACTCTCCAACTCCCTTGTTAGCTCGTCGATTCGTCGCTGCATCTGCTCCTGATCATTTTTAGGAGCAGGAGTTCGAGCTCTGGCTGGGGGAGGGGGAGTGGATCGATATCTCGGCCTCCTCATCGTTACGCCGCGCCTGATGATTTCCTCATCATCAGTGCTACGCTCATCAGGGTAGCTCTCGTACTCTCTACTTCTTGGAACATGGCTTGAAATAGCTGGTGGTTCTGTCCCACTTCTCTCCGATGTAATTTCCAGTACCACTTTCCTAACAACAACTTCCAGATTCTGTAAAGGAATGTTGGTGCTGGGAGACTATCGGGAAGCACGTCACTGTCGTTCGTCGAAGTTCCAGTTGCCATGCCTTTGATTATCCTATCCCTGGTAGAAACCTAAAATGGGATTAGAGAATCGTCCCCACGGACGGCGCCAAACTGTTATGATCCCTTTTTAGAGAGTACCAATAGTCGTCCGGTTCGTTAAGAAACGAACTCAGTTATGATTTGTTTGTGGTGGGAGAACGATTGAAAAAATATAAACGGTAATGAGGCAAAAGAATTTAGAGTGGAAAACCTCAGGAAATGGGGAAAAAACTACTTGACCAATAGTAGGGAATGCTCTCAGTCGATTCAATAATCAAATCAAAGTTCAAGTACAAGAAGAACAGAGGCTTATGAAGATAACGAGGATAAGAAAGCGATAAGAATAATCCCGGCAGAGTAACGACCTATTCTTCGCATCCAAAAGGTCCTGCTTGTTCTGTCGTCGTGATATGTATTTATAGAGTTGAAGGCGTGTGTAATTCACGCCCTGTAACTGACTCTGACAAGTTTGTTAGAGGTTGTTGTCGCGCGATGTAAAACGTGGTCGGGACCGAAGCGTGGTCTGCGTGGTCTGCGTGATCTTGCCCGAGGCATGGTAAACGTGTGGAGGTCCGAAACGTGGAACGCGTGGATTTGTAACAGTTTGGACCGAACTATGGGGCCATCTGTCAGAAGCCGTTTTATTTCGCCAAGTTTATCTTCGGTTTCATCACGGAACATCGGGTCAATTTATCTTAATTGTACTAAGCCGGACTGCACAAGTTCGCTTCTACTACATGGGTCGACCTAATCGTTATTGGGCTTCACCCATTGCAGGGTACCTGGTCCTATGATTCTCATCAGATGGGTTATTAGACCTTATTTCTGGCAACGAAAGAAAAGAAAGTGCAATTAATTATGTGTGAATTATGACTTGTGATGATTATTTGTTTTATTGCTATATGACATCATGTGTATTTTTTTTCTTACTTGTTTCAGACTTTACCCTCTCAGGTACATCTTCGGAGCTTTAGATCGGTGGATCGACTGTCATTGGGAAAGAGAAATACCGTAGATGTGAATTTTGAAGGAAAATATTATGTTATGCTTTTAGTTTAGACTTGTAAAGTACGTGGATGTCTAAAAATGATGTTGTTTTGAATGTTGTGTGAATTGGTGACTTTTGTTATGTAAATAGACATATTTTGGCATATATGTTTTTTATAAGAAATGTGTAAATTGCAAGTTCATATAATAATTATAAGGAAATTAGAATGAAATAGATTTAGTCTTATGTCTTTTTTAGGAAAGACATGACTGTCATACTTCAATTCTAGAGTGAAAATTGGAGTGTGACAACTAAGCTACTTAAGTCAACTCATATTTGTAATATTTTATATTAATATTACAAATTAAGCCAATTTACATAAGAACACATATTAGTATAATTATTATACTTATATGGGATGCAAACGAAATAAATTGATTCAAATTGATTCAAGTGTAATTTTAAGGTTCGAGTTACACTCTAAATCGAGTTCAAAAATTAAGGAATTCATAATTTAAGAATTATAAATTATGAATTCATAATTCATAAACTCTAAAAATTGATTTTCGGGTTTCACTCACGAAAAGAGTAAGCAAGTTCACGAATCAATAATATATATAATCGAGGCCAATCATCTGAGCGGTGAATGAGATGCACATATATTTCCGTGCTACGGAACTCTTCATAACATGGAAATTGGGAAACGGAACACGTATACAATTCTGGAAAGTAGATGGATAGAGACGGATCCATTACAAAATAGATTCCCTAGACTATTTCGTATGGTCGAGAATAAGAATATGGGCGGAAGGCAGTTTTGGTCCCCAAAGTTTGTAATTTTTGGCAATTTTGGTCCCCAAAGTTTCCAATTTTGGCAAAATCAGTCCCTAAAGTTTTCATGTACGCAAAACCGGTCCCCAAAGTTTGCGAATTTTGGCNTTAAAGTTTGACCTTCGGTTACATTGTACAAAAATTCATTTTCATTTCCATGTTTCTAAAACTCTAGATCTAGTATTTTGGTGACTGTTTTTGGTGTTTTGGCCCACAGCTTTAGGGTTTTAGTTAATGTTTTCATATTTTTTTTAGAATTTCTGCTACATGTAATGTGTAACCGGATATTTTGTGCAAGTCCCGCTGTATTTGGACATATTGCTTGTTGTTTTTGATTGTTTGGTCATGCTACTAGTTAGTCACGGATGGCCACTAAATAGCTTAGTGCTGTTTTTTGATTGTTTTGATTATTTTTGATTGTTTGGTCATACTTTCTTCTTGTTGGCTTTTGGTCAAAGGAAAATAAAACAATGTGAAGCTACCGATGAAGGTTCCATCTGACAGATTTTGATAGCAGATTACAAAGTAGATCGTTGAGGTCAATGATCGTTTTTAGGAACGGGTAATACCACGATAAGGAATCTCAGATACCAAAATAGTTTACGGGCTTTGACCCAGTTGTTTTTGTTGTATGGGCCTAGTTCGATAATTAAATATATATAATTCCGGTTGTATTACGATTTGATCTATCGAAACTATTGTTGTGTTGTATCAGTTTCCTCCCTCTCGGTCGTGTGCCTATTTTTCTTCCCCTCTTCTTCTTGCGACTGCACTGTTGCCTTCCACTCATTTCTTCAATCTAATTCTCCCTGCTTTTCAACCTCCATAATATTCGTCCCCTTTTCAACCTATTTTTCTTCCCCTCTTCTTCTTGCGACTGCACTGTTGCCTTCCACTCATTTCTTCAATCTAATTCTCCCTGCTTTTCAACCTCCATAATATTCGTCCCCTTTTCAACCTATTTTTCTTCCCCTCTTCTTCTTGCGACTGCACTGTTGCCTTCCACTCATTTCTTCAATCTAATTCTCCCTGCTTTTCAACCTCCATAATATTCGTCCCCTTTTCAACCTATTTTTCTTCCCCTCTTCTTCTTGCGACTGCACTGTTGCCTTCCACTCATTTCTTCAATCTAATTCTCCCTGCTTTTCAACCTCCATAATATTCGTCCCCTTTTCAACCTATTTTTCTTCCCCTCTTCTTCTTGCGACTGCACTGTTGCCTTCCACTCATTTCTTCAATCTAATTCTCCCTGCTTTTCAACCTCCATAATATTCGTCCCCTTTTCAACCTATTTTTCTTCCCCTCTTCTTCTTGCGACTGCACTGTTGCCTTCCACTCATTTCTTCAATCTAATTCTCCCTGCTTTTCAACCTCCATAATATTCGTCTTTTCTCCACGTTACGATCAAAGATTGTGACAAAATGATGTCCAATCTGAATCACAATATGTAGTAAAAGATAGAGATCCTTCATATGGATAAAATACTCTCTTCATTTGAGTATTTTTAAAGTAGCAGACAATTTGTAAAGCAATATCTCAATGTGCATGATGTGGTTGATACATGGGTTGACTTAGGGTATGTACGTTGCACGACAAATCAAGTAGTGTAAATTAAAATAACATTCCCCCGATTAGTGGGAAAATTTCTCTAAAAATTTAAAACCACCATTGAATGGAGTAATAGATTGATTGGCTCCCGTTAATCTTGTATCTTCAAAGATCCATAGGTGAGCAAAATTGTCCAAAAAATCTCTTAAAACCACTATTAAGAATAAATTTGTGTAGATTGACAAAGATCCATATGTAAACGAAAAATCTCTAATTCTATATAATAACTTGATTCACTAATGCCCTTAATAGTAAAAATGTCATCAAGTACTCATTTCACTGTCTCAATTTCACCTAGTTAAGTACATATAATCAACATAGACAAAAATAATAATTAGCTCAATTCCACCATGTTTGAAAAATAAACATGTATCATTTGCACATTGTACAAATCCAAGATATGCGATCTTCTTAGTGAGTTCCATATTCCATTCCTTATAAGCTTACTTGAACTCATAAATGACTTATTAAGCTTGTACACATTTTTTTCTACCAATCTGATAAAGTGGCCAAGATCTGGATATCCTTTGACCACTAATATGATATTGTGTCAAACGATAGTACAATCGGGATTGAGTTTTAACTTGTAGTCATAGTTGCTGCCAATATCATATTTCCTTGGAGCAAAATAGTCAAATGCCAAGTTTTATTTTTCTATGAACTTCAATTTCATTTTTCATTGACAATATCCAATCTAAGGATACACTAGTCTCAACAAAGTTGTCTGGCTCACTTGGAATTGATACTTGGTCAACCATGTAATGAATATGGGTAGAGAGAGTTGGATTGACATAGTCTGTAAGCCATGATGAGTAGTTCTTGGTCTAGTGCTACGACATGCTACATTTTCAGAAGATGAGTTGTTAGTAATAGATTATGGTCAAGAATGTTACGAGTGTCCATAGTGGTTGATGAGGGTTTTCTTCAAGATGTGTTGCAATTGGAGTAGGATTCAACTCATAAGATGAGAAGTGATAGACTATTAAGTAATGAGTTCAAAATATTTTACATCTAATAGAGGAAAAAAATCATGAATATTGTTTTCAATATGATCGTTGTCAAGAAGCATATAAGGGGAGATATTTTCATGGAATATGACATAGCGAGAGATTTTGATGGTATGAGATTGCATATCAAAAATTTTAAATCATTTTTCCAGGGTGTAGCCAACAAAAACTTCTAGATGAAAACGAGAAATGCCCTTATTCTTGGATTTTGAAGTGTTTTAATGGGGTGTAATCTGGAGGCTTGCGAAACAAGATTTCAAACGGGGATTTGTAACCCAGAATAGAAGATGGAAGTTTATTGATAAGGTATGTGACCATTAGAATAGATTCCCCCATAATCCAATCGACAATTTTGATTGAAACATCAAGCCTCTAGCTATATCAAGAAGATATTGATGCATATGTTATACCCTCCCATTTTGTTCCAAATTTTTGGTGCAAGAAGTTTGGTGAAGAATCTCATGTTGGTTTAGAAGAGATTCGAGAGTGAAGTTGATAAATTCTCCTCCATTATCAGAACATATTATTTTAATTACAGATTGGAATTGTCTTTTTGGCCATGGATATGAAATTGTTGATGATGTCACATGCTTAAGATTTTGTATGAATAAAAAAATTCCAAGTTGTACCAAAGTACTAATCCACAATAGTGAAGAAAACATTTGTCCAATATATAGTGGAAGTGTTATAGAGATCACAATCATCTACATATATGTCAAAAGACTAAGATGTAATAAGATAGCTTCGTTGGAAGAAATTTCGAGTTTGTTTGGATTTATGACATGTATCAAAAGACGATAACACATGTTCATCTTTTTTGCTGTTGAGATTCAATTTTTTGTAAAATGTGAAATTGTGCATGTCCAAGTGTTAGGTGCCAAAGGACTGATAGATGCATAGATTCAAATGAAAAATGTTTGCAAGATTTATTCAATGAAGAAACAACGAAATTATTCAAAGGTTGTGCAACCGAAAAAACATCCATTATAATTGTGGATGCTGAAAATGAAAAAAACAATTGAAAACATAGAGACTTCCTTATCACAACTGTAAGGAAATCGCAGTGGCGCAGCGGAATAATTTTTAATTTTTTTTTTCTTTTTTCGTAATCAACTTTAATAATGTTTGTATTAGATTTATCATATAAACATAATATAAATTGGAGCTAAAATCTTGTCATAATATTTAAAACAATAAATTGGAAATTTCACAAACAATTTTTGTAAAACATCAAGTCTCTAATCAAAATGATTTGAATAATATTTTTCCAATTTCCGATAATACGACAATTCTATTTCGTCCACTCAAACTGGAACTTTCAAATTAAATCATATCAATTATGTCAACACATAAATTGAGATATTTAATCACACAAACTTTACAATAAAGTTTAGTAAACAATTACCCATTACAAATGAGTTTCCAAGTAGTTTATCATTCAACAATTAAATCGACACAATTCCGGGTATTTGAAAAATCAAAATTCGAAACCCTTTAGATAATAAAATACGTAAACTTCTTTTACGCAATACATCTACTTCTAAAGATGTCATAAACATACTTAGAAAAGAGATAACAAAGTTCTTACCAATATTGAAGTGAGTTGTGGCTAGATTATAAGAATGAAAAGAAAAACCCTTTTTTCTTGTCTCCTCCCGTAGCCACTTTCTTCAACCTCACACTCACCCTTATCTCTTTCTCACTTCTTTATATATTTTATTATTAGATCCATTTAATAATTAAATGGATCACAAGATCCAAATTGGGTCAAAATAAATATTGGGCTTCACAAACCCAATTTAGAACATTATTCAATTTAGAATTGAATATTAATTATTTTTACATCAAATGTAAAATTAAACTTGTAAAATTGTGATTAGTAAATAAATAAAATTCAAGACATGCTAGGACCTTTCCGAATTTATTTATTTGCTTACAATTGATTTTCTGATTTTATTGAGTGTGACTAGCTAGGTTCATTTCTAATTGACAATAAGATATAACATTAAAATTTAATGTTATCGAAAACTCTTTCGTAACCAATAGATCAATTCTCATTAATCATATTAGTTCTTATAAGACAAGAGTGATGTCTAGCATTACATATCATGTCTACCCAATTAGAAGTGAATGATTAAATCAAAAACAATGAACCATAATCATAATTATGTACATTTAAATCATTTCATTATTTGATTCCAATTAAAACTAGAGTATGGAAGTCAAACTCTTTTTTGTTTTAATTTTATAATTGTCTTGAATTAATTCTCAAACAAATATTTTAATATTGTAAATTCTTTACAATATTTATTTGAAACTCTTTTTCAAAATAATAATATTTTTCGTCTTGGTCAATACTAAATTTTCTTCTGAGAATAATCAAGGCAATAATGAATCAATTGTCTATTCACCTAGGATAATGAATCATTTCTTGGCAGAACACATATCTTCATATATAATTAATTAGAACCATCATATGTCGGAACTCACACTATTAAGCACGAGTATAAACATTGACAAATTTTAACTACCGACATACAAGATAACCGTGTCTCCTCAAGTCTAAGGATATTATGTACAATTATGATTTAGACGATAATATGTTGACTCGGTGAATACCATGCATATATCATCCAATGTCACGTTTAGTAATTTATCTCATGTATACCCACATGTTTATTAAATATCTCATATCATGTAGTATGAGTTTCACAATATCCATAAATAAACAATGTGCCAATTATCACATTATTGATCTTCTATCAAATATATGATAATTACAAACATATTAGAATATATGTTACCAAAGAATGTAACTTATATTTTCAACTCTTGAAAATACAATTCTTTTAACAAAATATTCTTCAAAATCATATAATAAAAGAACTCTTTCAATTTAACATATGATATATTAAAATGCCAAATTGAGGATTGAATGTGTAAATATATCAAAACATGGCTTTTGGGCATACATATATAACAACAACAACCAAGGTGGTCATAGTATTGTGGTCCTCGATAAAATATTTTGAGGAGGAAAATGAAATAAATGATATAAGTGTTTTTTATGAATTTTTCAATAGAAAGAAGATTATGTTTGAACGTAGACAAATACAATACATTTGAGAGGGTGGATTGTTCGGTTTAAATAGATAGTTCCCACCAATTGTACATTGGAAGAAAATCTATTGGGTAAAAATACAATTACATTTTGAGGGTGACAAGATCCATGTAGGGAAAGATGTTTGTACAACATGTTTGGTGTTGAAAGATATCTTGTTTATCGTTACTCCTCTTGCTGCCTTAGCTGAATGGAGATTTTAATTAATTCTCATCCTTTTAATATGGTTTTGATGGTTCACATTAAGAATCATGGAAAATGTCTCATTTGAATATGGATGAGTTTCATAACCATAATTTGATTCCTTATGGTTTCATATTTTGGATTGATACCAATTAGGAATTGAATTACTTGATTAAAACTGCACATCTTGGCTGCTGATTGTCACCATCCACATTTGCAAATTGTCGATGGAAGTTCCATTCCACAATCATGATGAGTCCCGGTGATACATTAGAGAGATTTTGCCATAAAACATATAATCATGAATGATATTTTGGATTGTCATCAATCCCTGCATCAAGTTAATCAATATCCACTGAACTTCTAAGAAGACGGCATCAGTGCTATGTCCATACCATTGCTCTAGGCTTTCTCACACCTATCGTGTAGATGTGACATATGTATAGATATCACCATGAAATCCTCATGCAACCATAATTCATGCCTTGGATATGTTGGTTTTGGAAAAGTTCCATCTAGAAAACTAAGTTACTTTCTAGTTCAAGTGCAATTTCTAGCGAATCTCTTTTAAGCATTATAATTTTTTTATTTTCATTGGAAAGGAGACTAAGGGAAGATTGAGTTAGTTTGCCCCTATTAAAACAAGTGATGGATCGACGATTTGAACGTCAACCGATATATGTGTGTTCTTGAGTTTCTTGAGCGGATTTGAATCGTCACTACTCATTTTGTTTCTTAGTTCTAGGGCAGTTATTCCGATACTATATTGATGTGGATGAATGAAAAAGGAAAACAATAATTTGATAAAGTTGTATTCTTCCATTCAACTTGTTTCTTATATAGATACAATCAATTGGTAATAAAAGGAAAGTAATGTTATTGAAAGTTAATTTCTTTGTTGATGGAAATTCTCAATATAGTTTCTATAATGTTTAACGTTTTCATAGCAAGGAAGATGGAATACGGTAACCGAATATTTCAACAAGCCGACTCGGTGCGATTCGATTTGAGACGATTCGTAAAGCTTGTAAGAGTTCGATTATCGATTCGCCTTAAATTTTTAAATAATATGATATTATTAAAAGATAAAAGTGATAAAAAATGTTAATAGTTGTTGAGGGGTGTATAAAATGCAAGTATACAACTACAATTTTTTTGCACAATTTATTCTATAATAGAATTTAACTTTATTTAAAACGAGTGTGATTGGACAATTCTACCATATCCCAAAAAATAACTACTCAGTACAACTTGTTTCCATGGATAATCTATTAGTAGATTGAATACATAATAATTTCTTGAAAACATATATATCACTTCTCCGATAAAAAAAAATTAAATTAATGACAAAGTTAAAACAAGATTGTTTTGTGTTATGTGTCAAACATGGAAGTAAACCATACAGTCGTATCCAACACGGGAGCGTAAACAAAATTGAATTGTTGGCCTGCCTACATGGGTTCAGCAGGGGAGAAAAATGGAAATTTGTAAAGGTTCTTGTCGTTAATTCAAATTTCACTTTTATGCTGCTACCAACCAGTTCCAAGCTGAAATTTCCGCCGAAGAAAAATCCGTCACTCGAAACGGCGTTCCCGCGGGAGCTCGCTATCAATACCATAAAAGCAAGGATTTTCCTACACTTTATTCATTTTTTGTCCGATGCCTTCAATAGTTATCAATCTTAGTTGCTGTTAGGGTTTATGAGTCTTGACTTTTTACCATTAAAGATTCTATCTTTTTCTCCGGTGATGGAGAATAGATGCCTGCCGAATTTTGATTCAAATTTGTAACATGTGAATGGTAAATGGGGTTGACTCAAATACTATTTTTCTTCTTCAGCCTTATTGAATAGTAGCTTCCATTGTTGATTGATTTGGAGATGATTTAGTTCTTTAATGGAGTTCATGTGATATGATTTATGGAGCTTTTCTTTTTTCTTCGCAATTTCAGCTTTATCGTGAATGCTTGCGGGCTGAATATTTATATACAAGGTAATTTACTTTTACAGTATTTAGGATGTGAAGATTGAAAACTTTGATTATTGATGAATGATGATGAACAATATGATCTCCTTTCTGATATGCATTCAGAGTTTCACTCCATGTCTTTTAACTAGTTACAGATTAGCATTTGTGCAAGTATAAACTCTGAATACTGGATTTTGCTAATCTTTGAAAGGCAAGCAATAGAAGTTTTGTCATAACACTTGGTGCCCTATTTAGAAATAAATCTAAGTCATCATGAACTGATTCGACCTGCACTTCAATTTCTATACTCATCAAGCAAGCTTTGCTAATTCAAATTTGATTCTAGTTTCCATGCTATTTTTATCCTTCAAGTATCTGGTTGTGGGAAACAAAATCCCGGTGGTTTTTTCGATTCAATAAATGAGGGAAATAATTTAAATTCCTCAGTATTGATTTATCTTGTGATGAGATTTCACCTCTGGGCATTTAATATCACTTGACAGACACTATATATTGCAGTTCACTGCACTTCACTACTATATTCTATTCATTTCCCTGTTTTCATAGATTGAAAAAATTGAGAAAGAAATGAAACATGGTATTTCTCTTCGCAGAAGTATAACACGGAGCTTCATTGTTCGAAAAGCAGTTCAAAAGGCACAAAGATGAGAATTTCAAAAGTTGAAAGATGAGTAAGTTCAAATTTTGCTCAATTTACCCTCTTATTATTTGCATACATTGTTTCATCAGATTCTCCCAACTGTTGTGCTAGAGGCTTTGTCACATGCTATATGAAGCTGAGAACTTGCCTAGCCGCAAATTCAGCAGCAGCTCTTAAATCTCAGGTTTTATTCTCTTCCCATGGCTTAAACCTTATTTTTCTTATCGTAGAATTGAATTTCTTGTTTAAGTTGGTTCTGAATTAAGATAACAATGTTCTCTCAACGAAAATTTGTATTTTAAAAGTGGAGCCTAGTGGTATATACTGGTTTAGAATTTCGTTCCGATCTAGATTGGTACACTATCAGGTACCAAATTTTTTTATTTTTTCGGGTCGATCCAAAAAAACCTAGATTTTGATCCGAAAACTCGATACTGGTCAAAATACCGATGTATTTTTGTCTATTGGTATACCCCAAAACTAGCTATTGGGGTATATGTAGTTTTACTAATACACCATGGATATATTGCTGTGAATATCATTGTTTTAATCTCGGATGAAATTTCGTCCGAGATAACCGAAATTTCGTTTCTACCGGTGTTCACCGAGATGACCGAAATTCCGATATATTACCGGTATATCTGGTATATCGACGGTATACCGGTGTATTGACCAAGACCGATACTAGACTGGTAAGCCGGTATTCAAACACGGGTGAATGTGACTCCTAATTGATATTTTCCGATGTGATAGAATATTGATGCTTAGTTTCAATTTCAAATTGTTGATATTTAATAAAATAGTGGGATAAGAAGAAAAATATGAAGTAATAATTCAAATAAATATTTTATTTACTAAATTTAATATTTTTTTTCCATGAGTGGTCAGAAAGGCTGGCCAAGTCATATTGAATAAAAATAATAATATTACACGGAAGGGACGTGGATTTCCATAGGGTCACGTGAGCGTCGGCGTCACGTGAAGGGTTTTGATATTTCATATTTGGAGACACGTGTAGGCATATGATGCGATATCGAGACCTTAGCCATCGCTAGCCGTTCAATTTAGATCCCTTCTACTTTCTAGAGTTTAATACCAACCGTTGGATTTTGCGGCCATATGATCGACGGTCAAACTCGAGGCAACTCTCGGCTATATAAATAGCTGGATCCATCGCAAACGAAGCGCTTTAGAGATTCCCAATTTCCCTGATTCGTAAGTGCCTCTCTTTCTCTCTCTTTCGTATTTGCCTTTTTTTATTGTCGCGAATATTTTTTGGGGTAATTTCTTGGGAAAATTTTAGTATTTCACACTTAGGGTTCCAAGAAAACGGATCGGACCCGACTAATACTGCCACTCGATCCGAACGATTTCCGATTAGGTTGTGGTGTGATTTTCCGATGTCGGGGTTATTAGGGTTTTGAGTTGATTCAATTTGGGTGGGGTTGATCACTAATATGTTTTTGTTGGGTAGTACTCTGAGTTGAAATCGGGTGGAGAACGGAGTGTCTTTTCTGATTTTTTGGGAGGGTTATTGTTCGCGGCTTGTGGGAAATAATTATTTATTGGTTCTTTTCCACCGGGGGTAAGAATTTGAACTAGGGCAAGTCGCTATGTTTGGAACTTCGGTGATTTATGTATGGCTCCTTATATTCCTATAGATTACACAGGGACGAGAATCAGAATTATTCAAGAGAAAATCTGGGGATATTATGGGGAAGTCTCGCAAAGTTTCTAAGGGGTTATCCAGCAAGTTCATACCAGATTATCGGCATGCTGTCGAGACTGTCGCTGATTCAGATGGCCTTGGGTCCTCGGGATGGGTTGACCCAGAATTTATTCCTATGCAGGACTCCAGTGTCCCTGTCAGGCAGTCCTATAGCTTGAATCTGGAAGGTCTTGATGGTTCTCCTGTCCCTTTTCAAATTTTTTCTATGTCTAAAATGTCCCTGATGGATAAGAAGGAGTTAGAGATGAGGCTTGTAGGTGAGCTTGAACGTGTTAGGAGGCTTCAGAGGAAAATACCTTCTTTCAACACAGATGTAATGATGTATCCTCCTGCAGCTGATGGTCACAATTATCAAGACGAGCAGATGAGACATCTTGATGTAGAATATATTCAGTATAAAGACATTTCGATGTCTGCAGGAAAAAGAAAGTGTCCTTCTGGAAAAAATGGGGCTCGATCTAAAGGTGGATCTATGTTAGCCAGAAGAAATGAGCCAATGACAAATGGTCTTTCACCAAGTGGCAACTTTGACATGCTATTTAAACAGTGCGGGACACTGGTTTCTCGATTGATGGGACATCAGCAAGCTTGGATCTTCAA
Organism: Utricularia reniformis; assembly: GCA_009725065.1. Classification (NCBI taxonomy): domain Eukaryota; kingdom Viridiplantae; phylum Streptophyta; class Magnoliopsida; order Lamiales; family Lentibulariaceae; genus Utricularia; species Utricularia reniformis. Next base: position 581,688 of record RWGZ01001825.1, on the reverse strand, counting down.
CAAGCCAGTTGATGTTGTAGAACATAAAATTCCGGATTATTTCAATATAATTAAACATCCAATGGATTTAGGAACTGTTAAAAATAAATTGCGTTGCAGGCAGTATATGAATCCGTTGGAGTTTGCTGCAGATGTGAGGTTAACCTTCAATAATGCAATGAGTTACAACCCTGTAGGACATGAAGTTCATGGTATGGCAGAAACCATGAGTAAAATTTTTGAGACAAGATGGAAGTCAATTGAGAAAAAGATTCCATCTGTTGCAGATGAATCTGCAGTTTTAAATATGGGAATCATTATGGAACCTAAGAAACAAAGACATTTATCTCCAGATACCAATTTTGACCGGGAAGGGTACAAGCATGCTATGTGTGATGCTGAGAAACAAAGACTTAGCTCAGATATGGATGCATTGTTGGATGAATTACCGGAGAATATTATCAGTTTTTTGAAAGAGAGCTCTTTGAATAATAGTCATGTGACTGAGGATGAGATTGAAATTGACCTTGATAGGCTTAGTGATGGGGTATTGTTTACACTGAGGAAACTTTTAGATGAGTATCTGTCGGAGAAGCAGAAAAGACACACAAAGGTTGAGCAACCTAAAATTGAGGTAGTATGTTCAATTTATATGTCAGTTAATGGTCACTTTTCTTGTACTTCATACTTGGGGCTTGTCTAATTTTGTGGGAAATTATTGGTGCGTCACAGTTGGAAGATGAGTATGGACATAAAAAGAACAAAGGTACTATTGTTGTATTGATTTTCTTGTGTTTCAATTTGGAGGTCCATTTCCTTAAATTGCACATTTTTTCTTCCAATTAGATGATGAGCCAGCTGAAGAGGAAGTGGATATTGTTGGAAATGATCAACCACCTTTATCTAGTTCACCTCCAGCGAAGGATGGTAAAGATAATGCTGGAAGAGGTGACCTTAGCATGTCACGGAATTCCATTTGTCAATCAGCCTCCTCATCCAGTGGTTTGTATTATAAGTTCTAATAATTTGCCTTGCAATATTTTATCTTGCCTTCTGTTTGTCTTGGTCTGTACTCTGTAGTAAAATAAAATCAATCTATTTCAATACAATGTTCAGGACTGTTCTTTGTAAATTTTGGCTTGCTGGTGTCTTTTTTGGATGGCCTTCTATCTCATTGGGTGTCATTGCATCTTAGTTGTGCTGTGTCTTGTGCCCTTATATAATTAGATCATTATAAATCGGTGTTTTCTTGGTGAGTATTTGGTGGTAGTAACAGAGTGGCCTGGTAGAATGGTGATGCAGTTTGATTGCAGCCTGGGTCCATAGTGCCTATATGATAATTTATTTATTTTTCCATCACCAGTTTTCTTTTTATATGTCATAGTTAAGGTTTTGAGATGCTGTGTGAAACTTACCCAGTACCTTGGCTATGACGCTGTTTTTTCCTGCATGGTAGATTGTCAAAGTTCTTCCAGTCAGCAGGATGGTGTTCAGAGCTCAATCCCTGCAGCCGTGTCTGATGTATGATTATTATTTTTTAGCCTTCAAATTTTGTTATTCAACCACAGCCATAAAACTTGTACTTAATTGATATTAATTCTTTATTTCAGGAAATAAATGTTGATACAAAAGGAGGTGTGAAAACTTTGCATTTGATTTATTCTATTTTATTTTCCCCCCTATGATGTTAAATCTCTCGGTTTATGATTTTGTTTTTTGTAATATACTTTGCAGATTTAAATGGAATCATGGAGAAGCAATTAGTGTCAAACTCATCTGTTGAGCACAATTTTCGCCAAGAGGGTAAGGCATCACATGTGGTCTTGAATTTACAGCATAAGCTTACAGACATGCTATAACAATTTAGGGGAGAATGCTCCTCCAGAGAGGCAGGTCTCCCCTGAGAAGCTATACCGTGCAGCTCTATTAAGAGGCCGATTTGCTGATATTATTATCAAAGCTCAAGAGAAAAACTTTGAAAAAGTATGCCAGATTTGGGAATGTACAAGGGAAAATTTAAATCAATCATTCTTCGAGATTGTTGAATATGAGATGTGACAATTTTCAGGGAGACCGTCCAGATCATGAGAAACTGAAGCTTGAGAGAGAGGAGCTTGAAAGACGAAGGAAAGAAGGTCAGACTGAAGGCTTTTGAACTTATATGTCAAATTCCCACATCACATGATTTCTTTCCTACCTCTTGTGTAAGCAGAGAAAGCTCGTTTGCAAGCGGAGGCCAAAGGTGCGGAAGAGGCAAGACGAAAAGCTCAATTAGAAGCAGAAGCAGAAGCCAAAAGAAAAAGAGACCTCGAACGAGAAGCAGCTCGGCATGCTCTTCAACAGGTAATAAAATATTGTTGAAGCAGTAGGAAATAGCATCATCCCCTTTCTATCCTCTCAACAGATGGAGAAAACAGTTGTTATCAATGAAGGGAGCCAATTTATTGATGATTTTGAGATGCTGAGTTCGGCTTCTGCAGCTGCTGAGTTCACAGCAGAATTCGACACAAAGGATATTGAGAATGAGCTTGTTGGTAGTTTCAAGTTTCAAGGGAAGAGCAATCCATTAGAACAGCTTGGGTTGTACATGAAGAATGATGATGATGATGATGATGATGAAGAAGAAGAAGTCCAACCTCCAGCGTATAACTCCAAAGATCCAGAAGAGGGAGAAATAGACTAAACTCTTGTAAAAAGTCAATCCAGTATTCCTGGAATCAAGCTGCTCAAATGCATAAAGGTTTTGCCATACTTTTCTAGTACTTGGTACTTGTGATGTTGATTGAAAACAAGTCACAGAATGTGTTGATCACTTAATTTTTGGCTCATTATTGCAAGTACTACAACCTTAGTGAATGTATGAATGATCCAATATGATAGAAGGTGGGACTGGGAGTGTCATTTACACAAAAAAACGAAGAATCAGTAAAGAGAGTGGATTGCACAGATCAAGAGAGCACCGGAATGGATTCTGTTTCGTTGTGTGTACACCTCGAAAACAAGTTGTTCGTCATTGGAAGAATCAGTACCAACTCGAATTTCATCCTGAATGGGAAGAATGATTAGCCAAAATATGAATTACCACATCAAGATGGGAAGAAATGAGTCTACCTCTTTGGATTGAAAAATAATGGATGCAGAGTCCATATTGTCAAGTGTTTCCCAGTGCAACCATGGGAGAATAACACCATCCATTTCTTTACTTATCCCATTTACTACAACTCCAGAGGAACAACTTCCTTCTCCATCAAAAGAAGACACGTCTGTGTCCACATTACAAATGAAGTCTTCCAAATATCTTTCTGCCTCCTCCACCATTGCATCTGACACGATGCTTCTCTCCTTTTTTTACACATAAAAGTAACAAACTATTATGAAAAGGCCAGTGTCGTATTCAGGCAGTAAACATAAACACACACACCTTTCCCAGTTTGGATTTTTCGCCAAGTTTAGGTAAATCCTCCTCAACCCTCACCGTGCTTTCTATCTGGCTGCTGCACTCTCTCAACTGTGACACGTGCTTCACCAAGTAAGAAAAGAATGTACAAAACAATATCACAACTATTTACTTGATTGATTTCAGATCGAATCTCTTCAACAGCATATCTAACTTCTTTTCGCATTGCCTCATATAGTCCACTTCCCATACCCCCAGCTCGCCGGTCACCCTAGAAACACAATACATAGAAGCATATGTAAGTAATGTTTCACTTCAGAAGAGTACGCAACACAGACACACAATAAACCTTTTCCTGAGAATAAACAGGCCTCACTATCTTCCCTAATCCACTTTTCCCAATTTGAATATCCTTATGTTCATCATCAGTTAAAGCAGAAGATTGGCTCTGAAAGGTCGGTTCATATAGTTAACCATCTTTTCAAGCGGTATTTGAAGTATTTCAAACTGGTACATTTGAAGGACAAAAGAAGCAAAATTTACCGAGTAATCATGGCATGGCAAAGAATGATCAATTCGGCTTCGAGATCTTCCAGTCCGCGGCTGGTTCAAGTCGTTTGCAGTCAATGATGTATGCTTTCTGCTATTATGGCTGATATCGGACTTCACATTTGCTCGATTCCTTGTGCTTTGAGAATGATATAACTCACCCTGTAGTTGTATTGCCAATGACATTAAAAAATTAATCCAAATTAGTTATGAGATGTCAGATTCAGCAACCTGATTGCGAGCCACAGAAAGCGACCTCCGCCGCCGGGAACCCGCACCAGATGGAGCTACATTTTTTCCTTTAGAGGTGGAGCAGGTGGTTGAAGGATCTCCACGGGTAATCGAAACTGATCTCCCCCTTCTTCTGGACGACGCCGTATCACTAGCCCACCTCCCAGTCTCCTCTATACGGGTACCCGGCCGTCTCCCCCGCCGATTCCGATTCACAATAACATCAATCTCGTTATCATTCCTGGAAGTAGAAGAACAAGAAGAGAAGAACTCAAGAGCCAGATCATCCAAGCTTATCTCCGAAAACGGCGTGGTAGATCCCCTCGTAGTGTTCACAAAATTTCCCATCGGCACATTCTTGTTGTAGTCAACTTCCACCTCAGAATCCGGTGCTATTGGACGCGAAAATCTGCTGTGACTACGAGAACGGCGAATTGAATGGGTACTAGAATTCTCAGTGGTGGAGGCTGCAATTGGGGCCCTCCCAGTCGTCGATTTGAACACCGAAGTCGCCATATTTCTACCCTAAGAATCCAGATCGGGAAGGAGACTGAGCAGAAGAGCCACCGCGTCAGCTCGGCGTTGGCGGAAGAATCGAAAATGGAGAACCATTTGAAATGATTTTTAATTTGTCTTAATCATAAAAAAAATTAAATTACGGTAATTGCTAATTATCACCAATCCTTCATCGTAATCTTTTTAAAATTTGGTAATTGCCAAATTTTGAAATGTTAATTTTACACAAATTCAAATAGAGGTTATTCAATAATGATACAACATAAGCATCCCAAAACACACCACTAAAAAACTATAATGATTTTATTACATAAAAATAATGATTAACTGAAAAATAGTGAAACGATTATCATAAATTATAATGTAATTATAGCATATCTTGCATTGACTTTTCAATTTTCCATTCATTCGTGATGGAGCGAGTCGGAGAACACTTGACACAAAAGACTTCGTTTTTATTTCTTCATTAATTCGATATTTTTCTTCATCGGAAACGTATATTATGTGTTTTCACGATATTCTCATGTTGTCGATCCACCTATGAATTATTCGTTCAAGCAATAATGGACCGAAAAGTGGTTTCTTTGATGATATGGTAGAATCAAATAGTGATATTAATTTTTTACAAGTTAAATCTTCTTATATAATAAATTGAAATATTTGTAATTTTAAACTTTCAACAAATTTTAACAATTATTTTATTTATTTTTATTTAATAATTCGAGTCGAGTCGAAAAACTGACTCTTATACTCTTGTCGAGTCGCATCGAGTCGGTGCCACATAACTTATAGCGTATACAAAAAACATGGGATAATTGAATTGAAATTCATTATATAAAGGAAATTTTTGAAATTCAAATCATGTAGATGGTATGAATTTAGGGGGAATGTGTTGGACACTAAAGGTTACATGCTATGTTCTAAAACCGGATGCAAACCATTTTTTCAACGGTTCGTAAGTATCCCGAACCGGTCCGAACTGTTTTTAATTTTTTGTATTTTTAAATATTTGAAATGTGTAGATTATATTTTAATTTGTTTATCTTCAAATGAATTAGTCAACTACCAATTTCAATAAATATCAAATCAATTTCAAATATAAAAACTAAAATAAAAATATAGTATATTATAATATCACGTTAAATTATCATAATCTATTTGATTGATTTTTAGTGTTTAGATATAAAATAAATATTAATTTGAATTATATTTTTTTAAACAAAAATAATTAATAAACTGATCATATCGGTTTAAATCAAAATGAAATTTACCATGTAAAGATGGCTGAAGGTAAATCGGATTGGGTTTTGTATCGGTTTCAATTCAAACCAAATGAACCGACCAAAACCAATCCAATTGTAGAATACATGCTATAAGTAATTCTCGTTGATTAGGAAGAGTTCTGGATCTATCATGAATCAATCCAACCGATAAGAAGTTTAAGCAAAATCATTCAATTTTAACCACAAAAAAAATATTAATTGACTCATAGCAAAATGTTGACATATAGGTTTGACTCATTGTGCATCATAGATTGATTTTTAGCTTAATTATAACTGTATTTCCAATATGCGTGACGAATATCCGCTGCGTTTTGAGGCATGTGAATGAACTTTGGAACTTCACATATAACTTCCAACCTTCGGAATCCGGTATCCAAAACTGGAGGAGGTTCAAACCATTCTAGGCCGATCCATGTGATGGAAGACGAATTCAGAATACCCTAGATCCAATATTTAGTAAGAATTCAGTTTAGAAAAAATAGCATGACCCAAAGCCCAATTGGGCTAAAGAAGCACGCAAGCCCAATAACTAACATGAGTTGTACAACATTCGGCGTTTCGGGGACCAATCTTCTGGATCGGTCTTGACGGAAATAGCAGGCCGCGGGCATGCACATGTTTCCCATTCTTCGGGACTGATCACGCTGTCTACACTTCGAGCTTACTCACGTTTTCTGTCAAGGGAAAATGACTTTGTTAGAGGTGGTTACAGAATGTTTTTCACACGCATTTCTCCCTCTATAAATACAGGGTTTAAAGGCAAGCTGGAGAGGACTTTTTGGATGCGCAAATCAACTATCACTCTGCTGATTTTAATCTTTATGCTTTCCTACTTGCCTTTGTCATTTTCATAAGTCTTATTCGTTTGTAATATGAACTGTTTGATTAATATATCGGCTAAAAGCTTTTCGGGTTCTTAGTCAGGTGGTTTTTTCCATTCTCGATGGATTTTTCCACAATAAATCAATGTGTGCATTACTTGCTTTTCATTTCATAATCACTCACCCAATCTAAACAAATTAAAATCGAGTTCGTTTTATTACAAAACGGACGTATGTTGATACTCCTAATCTTTTGACCACAATATATAAGAAGTTTAAGCAAAATCATTCAATTTTAACCACAAAACAAAAATATATATTAATTGGCTCATAGCAAAATGTTGACATATAGGTTTGACTCATTGTGCATCATTGATTGATTTTTAGCTTAATTATAACTGTATTTCCAATATGCATGACGAATATCCGTTGCGTTTTGAGCTAATTCATTCACATGCCTATATAAATTGTGAAATATGTTGTGTTCAAATGCTTTTTAAAAAAGGAACCATTTTCTATGAAACCTTTGAGCGAAACCATTTTTTTAATTTTATTTATGTTTATTTATTTATTACACATTCAATGTTATGGTTGACCTAAATAATTTCATAGCACCCAACGGCCACTCTATTTATTATTTAATCTTTTTAAAAAATGTTGAAAATAATTAATGTTGTCCCATGCCGTGTCTTTTGGGAGGTGATTAAGCAGAAGACGATAATACCCTTTTATTAGGGATGTCAAAAAAACCAAAGACTAGATAAGCTTGTTTGGCACAGTGTCACTAAAGTGCGGTGACGTGTGGTGGGATAAACTGTGGTTAGTTGAATGTATTTATGATAACATCATTTTAAAAATTGTTTTGTAAAAAACAACGGTGTGATAAATGTGATTTTAGTAAAAATATATATTTATCCTTAAGATCAAAAATATAATTTACTCAAATTAATCAATTTATATTTCGTAACATTGAAAATTATATCAATATCAAAATATAGATAAAATCGATACTTCTTTAGTTATGCATGAAAATCCAAAAATCATAGTTACGGAACTGAAAAATAGAGAATATAAGATAGTATACTCTTAAAAGTTTTTGAGAACGAGATATTATGTCGTAAACCGATAAAATTCGTATAACGGTATATAGATCGCTACTACATAAATTTAAAAATAATAATATTTTGTTTTTATTACTTAAAAAATTTAAAATAATAATATTTTATTTTATTAAGGTTGGACGAAAAACTCAGGATCCGACCATAAAACGTGATACCATATGATAACGATCGATATACCGGCTGGTATGGCGAAAACCGAGCAGCACCGGTATTTCGACCGGTACCGGGTTTCAAGGTCGGAACTCGGGTTTTTTCCAGGTCAACCTTGGAAATTTTTAAAAAATATATTTTTTATAAAAAAAATAAAATATATATACCGGCGGTATATCGGTCCGGATCGATATAAAAACATTAATATAACCCTAAACCTTGATCCCTAAGTAATGTGTAGGATTAATAAGGACATTTTAGTCTTTTACAACACGATTTGTCTTATGTTTTGAAAAATCACGTTTTACTAAATTACGTTCAACTCACTTGAGTTTCAAACGGTATCCCAAACAAACCCAATATCATACCCTAACTTAATTGTAAGAGTTTAATTTTTTGTGGGTTGTATGGGGAGGGACAAAAATTTAAAAATGACAAACCACACTGGGTTGGTGAATGTGAATTTCTGGTCAAATTCAATCTCATGGATTAATATCTAATTTATTTTTCAAACATCTTATATATTATAATGTTTTATATTCATTATATGTAGTTATAAATAAGTTTATCATATATATAAATTATTTTGCCAAGAATTTCTATTATTATCAATTTAATGAAACTATGTCTATTTGTATGTATGAATTTTGGTGTTTATGGTAAAATTTTCATTTATTTGTAACTAAGTATAATGTAAAAAACAATGTCCAGAATTCATACTTTGTATATTTTGTAGATGTTTATGAATGAATATAATGTATAAAATAATTGTTTTCCGTCCATTTTTTGGTAATCGTTAATGAAAAATTAAAGTGATATTTATGTAATATTCAATGTATAAATATATTATTTCAACTATTTTAAAATTTAGATAGTTCACACAATTTAAGTTAAATGGTTAAATACAAAGAATATTAATGCTTAAAATATTAATGGATATGTAAATTAAACCACAATGATTTTGAAAATTTGATGTTAAATATGTACTTATAAAAATCAAAGAATATATTTATGGATTTTAAAAGTTTAGATGTGATTGATTATAACAAATTTGGTGTTATTTTTATAATTTTCAAAGTTTGGTATTATCGTAACACTATTTTAAAGCTTAGATAAGTATTAAAAATATTAGTCATAAATTAATACAATGCATTTTAAATATTCATTTATTTATTTAAATAATTTAGAAGTTTTCAAAATAAAATTGTCGGAAAAAAGTGAACAAAAAACATTATATTTTTTATTATTTGAAACTTTACTCGGGTTTGATTATGTGTCGTGAGTGGATATCCGCAATGGTATGCCATTGAGTTGAATATTCAAATCAAATGTGTATTTAATACATATATGCATTCTAAGTTATGAATGATAGATCAAGTATCCATTTGACCAAATCCCTTGCAAAGGCTAACCAACCATTGTCAGCCCTAATCTTACCTTTTAACATTTATGACTCATAATTAAAAAAATGATGTTATTGTGAAATAAATTCTCTTCATCAATTATCAATTTATTTGATAATGTTTTGTTTTTAATATAATTTGAATATTAGTGTAATATAATATTTAAATTTTATAAACATTTAATATTTATATTGAATTAAAATATTAAATTAAAATATTAGATTTAATGATAAATTTAATAATAAAAAGATAAATTTAATGAGATTAAGATAAACTCAAAAGAATCCAAAATGTGGAGACCACTTGCTAGAGCAGTTGGTGGTGAATAAGTGAGAAATTTGATAAGTTGAAATGGTGAATTAATTTTATGGCAAGAAAGTTATATTTAACCTTAGTTGTTGTTTATATTATTTCCTTTTTGGTTTTAATGTTTTTGTTATTGATTATTCATATCAATTCTATATATTGAGTAGTTTCTATTAATTTATTGAAATATAACATAAAATAGTTCTTTTAATTAAATTACAAATTTAAAAAACTCATAGCTACACTAGAGGAAGAGTGTCATTCCACTCGGCTATGCTATGGTCAACTTTAATAAACTTAGATTGTTGTATGCTCTATTGAAAGATTCATATATTTTGTATGAATTTATTGTTCTACTTATTATTTAAAATGTAAATTTATATTTTTTATGAGATTTTTCTATATTCATTATTTTGATTTGATTTATTGCATACTGCAATATTTTATAAATTAATCTTCTTATATACATTCTTACGATTTCCTTTCTTGCGTTTTTACGTTCGATAATTCATATTCCGGACAACCTGACTTTTAATCTTAAATATTGTATAAATGTATTTGATCACGAGAAAATTGCGTAATTGGTCTCTAATGTTTAAAATAGTGTAAAATCGATGCCTCCAAAGTTTGATAATTTATGCGTTATTTTTAAAATTTTCAAAGTTTGTAGACATAATCATAATATCTTTTCAAGGTTAATGGATCGAATACAAACTTTGAGGGACGTTTAAACTGTTAACGAGTATAAGAGTTAAATATAAACGGTTTTGAAAGTTCGGGGTCAACCACGCAATTCTTAAAATTTGAGGGTACAATGTTTACACCATTTAAAAGTTTGGAGGCCAACTGTGCACATTATATCAACTTTAGGGGTTTTGTATGCAATTTACAAACTTTAGGAGTACCGCTTTTACACTATTATAAAGTTTAGGGGCCAATTACAAACATTACTCATTTGATCACATGTATCTATTCATTTACTTGGATCATTTTGTAAGCAATATTTTTGAGTATGCAATCTTTTCATATCGGTTCAAAATTTTGTCCGGGTCCAAACTGCTAATATTGGTTTTCGGTCAATACAAAATTACTATTTTTAATATTAATTTATTTTTAAAAATACTATTTTATAATTTTTTTATAGTTGAACCCGAAAAAATCCGATCCGACCCATGAATTCGATAGCATGTGATATCATATAAAATACACTACCCCATATTTTACATACTACCCATAGATATAAAAACATTGAATACATATCCATTTCACATGTGGTCGTGATAACATTGTTAGGAATAGAGGTTGGGTGATAGTCGAAGGGCTCGATGGTGAAAGACCGACAGGGGAAAATCTAATATGAAACGGTGATGTTGATCGACTTGATGGATCTCGGATCTATTAAGGATATCGATCGGACGATTGTGATGAGTATATTTGATAGATGTCGGATTAGACTTGGATCGGGATTCGAAAGTATCGAGGGGAAATATTTTTCCTTAATTGACGCATTAAATATATGAAATAAGATATTGATATATGTCTTATTGGTTGCATATATGGAAGATATTGAGATATATCATGATGATTATATATATATGGAAGAAGATATAAATATATATTCTGTTGGCGATATATATAAAAGAAGATATGAAGATATATTCTGGAGATATATATGGAAGAATATATGCAAATATATATTGTTATATATATTTGAAAGATACGGTCAAAGATATGGAAAGAGAATATTGTAGAATATTCTGTAGAATATTTTATAGATTAGATCCTAATTGGACTTTATAAATAGAGACCTCATGAAGACAATTGTAATCAATCAATTATATTCTTCTTGTGATAGTGAGTTCACAGCCGAGGTTTATCGGTCACGTGGTTTTCCCTGTTTTGGGTTTCCACGGTAAATCTTGTGTATTTTTACCTTTCTTCATTTACATTCGGTTCTCATCATATTAATTCGATCCTACCCCGGATAACGGGAGACTCGGATAACGGAAATTATTTTATTCTCCGGGAAGGAGGGAATTTTCCCAACAAACATATCATCTAGAAACTTGGTTAACGTAAATATTATATTGCAAATATATAGTTATATCAATTTACGGAAAATAATTTGCATAAATATAACATGTAATATACATATATATAATACATTAATCTTATTTATTTTACTAACTCAATTACTATGTTTTGGTCTCCAAATTATAAATCGTTTATTCTCAAGGAAATCATATTATTCTTATTTGTATATATTTTGTTATTTTAATTGCACCTTATTTTCTATTTTACAAAATTTCATTCATACATATCCATTCAAAATAATAAAAATGATTAATCTATAGTTTATTTATGTGAATTTTATTTTTTTGATAGAATATAAAAACTCAATTTCATTCTGATTATAAAACAAGATACCCATTATATATTCTAATTAATAGAATAATACATAATATAAGGATAATCCAACTATTTATTTTTCATTTCAAGCATATGATTCATAATCCTAAATAAAGTTGAGTATTTATTATAATTATACTAGTAATAAATCCTTATTATTTGGGTATCTAATTCCTTTATTATCTTGACTATACAAAATTCGAAGGCGAATAAAAGCTATCTCATACTTCACGCTTTTCAAGGCTCTTCTGGGACCCACATTCCGGATTGACTTCAGAACCGCCAAACGCCGTTAACTAACATGAACACCAAGATGCATGACTCTCCTTCAGTCATAGCCGCTAAACTTAACGATAACGACGAACGAAAACCGGCATTCTCTGTCTATTTCCCTCTCGATCGCTCTTCAAAAACCCAGCTCTGCTCCGGTGGTTTCTCATTGACTCTTCTTCTTGTTCTTGATCTCGCTTCTCGTCAATGGGGTCTGAGGTTCAAGGAATTGTTAAACTGAAATGCTCTGTTAAAAACTATGACTGGGGTAAGCCTGGGAAGGAATCCACAGTTGCTCGCCTTTATGGTAATACTGTAGGTTGTGAACCGTACGCTGAGCTATGGATGGGCACTCATGAATCTGGTCCGTCTTATGTGATGTTGAATGGTGGATCGGATCAAGAAGAGGGTGCGCGTAAAGTTAGCTTGAGGGAATGGATCGAGCAAAATCCTTGTGTGCTTGGTGATAGAGTGTTAAAGAAGTGGAGATCAAATCTTCCCTTTCTCTTTAAGGTACTCGGTCTTGAGAATTTGTTTCTTTCTGGATTGAGTATAAGGATATTGTCGCTGTTTTTAGGTGCTTTCAGTGGAGAAGGCGCTATCATTACAGGCTCACCCCGATAAGGATTTGGCCTCTATCCTTCATAAGCAATATCCTGGAGTTTATAAAGATGATAATCACAAGCCTGAGATGGCTTTGGCTCTCACGGAGTTTGAGGCTTTATGTGGATTCATTTGTTTAGAGGTTAGTTTACCTCATCACTATTTCTGCTTCAAAATTGGTTGTTCAATCTGCTTGTCTGTTTTGAATAGGAACTTAAGGATGTTGTTCTTACTGTACCTGAGATAATTGAAGCAGTGGGAAATTCTTTAGCAGATCAAGTTTTGAATTTGAGGAAAGGAGATGAGGATAAGAAATCTAAAGAAGTTTTACAATCCCTTTTTACAAAACTCATGTTTATAAACAAGGATAAAATCTCTCAGTTAATCACCTCTTTGATAAATCGACTTAATTCAAGCCGTAAGGTATGTAAAGTTGTTCAGAATTGATGCCTTAGATCGTTTCTTATACTGTTGTTATCTGATAGGCTAGGAAACTTACAGAGAAAGAGGAATTGGTTATAAAGCTTGAAAGTCAATATCCAGGGGACATTGGTGTGATTGCATCTTATCTGCTTAATTACATTAAGCTTAAACCTGGTGAAGCATTATTCTTAGATGCAAACGAACCTCACGCTTACATTACCGGTGAATGCATCGAATGTATGGCAACATCCGATAACGTTGTACGTGCCGGTCTTACTCCAAAGTATAGAGATGTTGAAACTTTATGCTCAATGCTGACTTACAAACAGGTGATGATGATCAATGAATCATCCATAATTGCTTGTTCTTTGCATTTTGACTGTTTTTCGATGCAGGGATTTCCGGAAATCCTTAAAGGGATACCTTCGAATCCATATACGATGAAATATAGTCCTCCATTTGATGAATTCGAAGTGGATCTGTGCAGTCTTCCTAATGGAAGAGTTAGCAGTAGTGTTTTTGTTGCAGTTTGTGGTCCTACAATTTTCATAATCACTAGAGGAAAAGGAAGAATGAGCGTAAGTTGTTCCTCATCCTCTAGACAAGAGATTAGTGAGGGTGACGTGTTTTTTGCGCCTGCAAATTTGGAAATAACAATAGAAACAAGCATAGGGTTGGATCTATACAGAGCTGGAGTTAATAGCAGTTTTCTAGAGATATCTAATGCTTGACCGTGTGGATGTGGTGTTGTGAAAGTCCATTTCACTGTCTTTTTTTTCTCAATAATTTCATCCTCTATGTTAACAAAACGATGGATTGTAGATCAAAAGTTATTCTTTATTCCTTCCTATCTTTGAACCCTCTTTTCTTTATACTTTTGAGCATACAAAAGGAAAATTGAATTGATTATGTAAGAAAATAGAGTGATTAATAATGAAAATATTCCAATTTTTAAAGTGGACACTATTTTTTCTATAATCATGTGTTAGATTCAGCTTTATCAAAATTGTAGCCCGTGGAACAATGTCGGATTACATGTTTAATTCAGATTGGTTTTATATAGGTTGTCAATAATTGGCTAATTTAAATACATGTTTTATGTCTATTAACCTATTAACAATAAACCTTACTATGTAATACTCTCATAGCCCTATGTAAAACTCAATACTACATACTGCACTAATTTTTACATTCACAAATCAGTTAAACTATAACTGATTTATTGATCAATTATTGTTATATTGGTTTCGGTCAATTACCTTTTTGTTAAACCATTAAATGGTGCGGTAATGGTAAGTAAAATTCGAACCCCAAAACCAATTAATAACATCAATTTAACCATTTAACCACCAAACCGAATCCTATGTTGGGAAATCCAAACCAAAATTCTCTTTATCTAGGGTTGAATTGGTTTACATGATGAGAATAAAGCGCAAATGAAAATAAATAAAAACACAAGGTTTATTGTTGAAACCCAAAAAGAAAAAAACTATATGACCGATAAATATCGATCGTGAAACTAAGCAAAATAAAAATAGAGCATTTGAGGTATTCGATGTTATCCAATTGTATCTATGAGTCACTATTTATAGAGTTGAGAAAGAATCTAATTTGGAAAAAATACAAATATATTACAATATTTGTATCTATTAAAAATATACATTTTTTTATGTATGTAAGACGGTAGCGAGTCGCCTTTCACTTTCATGATATTATCGGTTTGGATAAATTAGTCCTAATGACTCTCATTTCATCACTACGATTTTACTTTTTCCCTAGCTCACTCATCATACCTCTATTATACGATGAACACAAACTTTTCAATTATAATGAGATCTCCGTTACTTTACTAGGGAAAAGACATCCTGTAAGTTGATTTTATTTATGTTAATTAATTAATTTATTGCACATTCAATGTTATGGTTACCTAAATAATTTCATAGCACCCAACGGCCACTCTATTTATTATTTAATCTTTTTAAAAATGTGACAATAATTAATATTGTCCCATGCCGTGTCTTCTCGGAGGTGATTAAGCAGAGGATGATAATACCCTTGTACGAAGAAATTATTAATTTTTATTAGGGATGTCAAAAAAACCAAAAGAAGGAATATCTTGCCCTAACTTAATTGTAAGAGTTTAATTTTTTGTGGGTATGGAGGGGAGCAAAAGATTAGAAATGCCAAACCCTAATTGGGTAGGTGAATGTGAAATTATAATCAAATCTAAACCCATATATCATGTCCGTCAAATTTAATAAAATATTTAAAGTTTTCATTATTATCGTTATACTATTCTAAAGTTTAGATAAATATTATAAAGATTTTTGATAAATTAAAACAATCCATTTTTAAAATATTCATTATTTTTTCATTTTAAATATTTTAGAAGTTTTCATAATCAAATTGTGAGAAAAAAATGAAAAAACATTTTTTTTATTTGAAACTTTACTCAGATTTGATTATGTGCCATAGGGTAAATAGGGCGATGCACAAAATTATGTTAAGTGTGGAGATTGTTATTGTTATCGATCAGTCATACTTGGATGATGATTGACAATGTGGTCGATCAGGGAACACACGGAAGATGAGATAGTTGGTATTGGTACCTATCGGTCGAGGACCGAAGTACGCAATACAGAAGGTGACAAATGGACCGAAGCAATCGGTAAAGGACTAAAGCATGTGACCCGAAGATATGAGATGTAGGCAATTAGCCGAGGACCGAACTGAGATATGATGGGGTCCGCTAGTCTAAGATATCTACAGTTATGGAAGGAGATATTGAAGAAAACAAGATCATATCAAATCAGTATATATGAACGTATATATATGATTTGATCATGGATAATAATATATGGAGATATGATCAAATATTATTAATATTTGTCACTTACCTTAATTACCTCAACCACTTTATTTATATAAAGTGGTCTTATGGTTCATTGTCATGTACTTCAATATTCTTGTATTCCGCGTTTCCTCTTCGTGTGTGTGTTGTAATCTTTTCAAGTAATAGTGAATTTGGTCGTTTCTGTCGATCACGTGGTTTTTCCATTATGGGTTTTCACGTTAAATTTCTTGTGCCGTTGTTTTCTCTTTGATTTAATTCTAAGGTTCTACTTAACCTATCGAGGTTGTTCACACACGTGTTTAATCCCGAACAAATTAGTTATCGTAGTTTCATATTTTGGCAATTTTGGTACTTATACTTTGTAATTGTGGCAAATTAAGTACATAAATTTTATGTGTGGCAAAATTAGTCCTTATATTTTCTTATATTTGACAAAATTGATCATCAATGTTGTATGTATGTGCCAAAGTTGGTCCCTTAAGTTTGTAATTTTTGCAAATGCGGTCCTTCAATTTTGATAATGTCATATTTGATCCTCGTAATTTCATAACTTTGGGAAATTTGATTCATAACGTCGTTAGTAGTCTGTGAAAAAATGCTAAATTTAGAGAACAAATTACTCAGCCCTATCCCTAAAAATTCTAATAACAAATTCTACGATTCGATCCGCACACGAGCAACACTAGTAAGGAAGCGAAAAGATGAAGACAAACCGATGAGGAATGTGTACATTCGGTGGAGCAGTGGCGATGGTAGAAAAGCGAAGATGAATCTGCGTAACTTCGGTGGAGCAATGGCAACGACAAAAATAAGGAGAAGAAAATATGAGACTGTTAGGAGAAGAAAATATGAGCTAACGGTCGAAATTTAAGGCGTTCGGGTTTCTAAGGACTCATTTTGCCAATTTCTCAAAATTACGTGGGCCAATTTTGCCACAGTGTGTAAACTACAGGGACATCTTTTGTTCAATTTAATTTAGAAGACTAAATATGAACTTTGAGAACAAATGTTGCCAAATTTTAAAAGTACGAGGATAAATAGTGAAAATTTTACAATGTCTGGGGACTGAAAACGCTATATATAAACTTGGAGGACTAAATTTACCACAACAATAAAAATACGAGGACCAATGACATCATTTTTTCCTTTTTTAATAATGTTTTCATTTAATAGATTTTAATAAAATTTAATATTTATGTTGAATTAAAATATTAAATTTACATGTAATATTTAATGATAAATTAAATAATAAATAGATAAAATTAATATATATAAAGATAAACTTAAATTTGATTAGAGAAGATGATGTAGATACAAGATAATTAAAAAAATGGTGTGGATAGAGAAATTTGAAATGTAGAAATATAATAAAGTAGGGTATGAAAACATTGAAATTTAAGATAAGTTTATCATATTATTATTTAATAAGATAAACTTAAACTTGTTGGTATCACATTAATAAAGTGAAGTTAGGTATAATGAGGTGTGATGAGATAAACTACGGTAAGCTGAATGTATTTATAATAATATGATTTTCAAAATTGTTTTGTAAAAAAAGCGGTATGATGAACGTTATTTTAGTAAAAATACATATTTACTCTCACTATAAGATAATCTTACATGAAAAGCTTAAGAACGAGAGATTGTGTTGCTATGAAATAAATATAAAACTTTCATATTGGTTAGGATAGTAGTATATTGATCGGTACCATTTTTTTGTTTTTTTAACTTTTAAAAATTTGAAATAATAATATTAATGTTTTCATACTGATCCAAAATTCTGCATCGATCCAGACTGATATGAGCCGTACGATCGGTATACAAGGTGGTACCTAACTTTATTTTAATTTATTTTTTAAATAAATTAATGTTTAATTAATTTCTTAGGGTCGGACCCTGAAAAACCTGGATATTGACCCTAATACCCGGTATCGAGCTATAGAAAAAAAATCATGATATTGCCTGAAATTTGACGGTATACCGTGTGATATGAAAATATTGAATAATATTGATTATTTTTTAGAGTTGGATAAAACCAGGGATCTGATAGTTAAACGGGATACCAGGAGATACCGGTCGGTATAAAATCCTTAAGTGATATGTATGATTAATAATTGCATTTTAGTTTTTTACGAAATCGCGTTGGATTGATATCAGCTATTAGCAGCGGTGGCGAAAACGCAGAAAAATTAGGGTAAACGCACCGCAATTTATCTTATGTTTGAAAAATCACATTTTAGAAAATTACGTTCAACTCACTTAAGTTACCAACAGCAACCCAAACAAATTCAATACAAGATAGATATGAAACAATGATGATATGAGAAGTATAAGGGTGAAAGTGATTTTGGGCTCGAAGAAAGTTATACTTAACCATATGTGCCCCTTAAACTCTTTCCTTTTTTTGATTTTCATGTTTTTGTTATTGATTATCAAATCATTATTTCTTTTAATTTATTGAAATAGAACATAAAATATTTCTTTTACTTAAATTACAAATTTAAAAAACTCATAGCTACACTAGAGGAAGAGTGCCATTCCACTCGGCTATGCTAAGGTCAACTTTAATGATATACCTTTTTGTTATAAACTTAGATTGGTGTATACTATGGAAAGCTTCATATATTTTGTATGAATTTATTGTTTTACTTTTTATTTTAAATCTAAATTTATATTTTTTATGAGATTTTTCTATATTCATTATTTTGATTTATTGCATACTGCAATATTTCATAAATTAATCTTCTTATATACATTCTTACGATTTCCTTTCTAGATTTTTTAAATTTCGAATTGTTACGATAATAAAAATTGGTTTATATATCTTAAATATTGTATACATGTATTTGATCACATGTATCTATTCATTTACTTGATCCTTTTGTAAGTATTATGCATTTTGAGTTTAGCGAGTTGTATGCAATGTTTTTCATATTGGTTTTCCTAATGGAAGGGTTAGCAATAGTGTTTTTGCTACAGTTTGTGGTCCTACATTTTTCATAATCACTAGAGGAAAAGGAAGAATGAGTGTAAGTTGCTCCTCATCCTCTAGACAAGAGATTGGTGAGGGTGACGTGTTTTTTGCACCTGCATGTGTTGAAATAACGATAGACACAAGCACATGGATGTGGTGTTGTAAGAATCTATTTCCTTGTCTTTTTTTGTCAAGTAGAGATAGAGTTCAATAACTTCATCATATCTGTTACCAAAATGATGGAATTGTAGATCAAAAGTTATTTTTTGTTCTTTCCTATCTTTGAACCCTCATTTCTTTATACGTTTGAGCATACAAAAGGAAAATTGAATTGATTCTGTAAAAAAATGGAGTGACTAATAATGAAAATATTCCAATTTCTAAAGTAGACATTATTTTTTCTATAATCATGTCTTAGAGTCAGCTTTACCAAAATTGTAGCCGGTGAAACATTGTAGGTTACATGGTTGATTCAGATTGGTTTTATATAGGTTGTCCGTGATTAATTTAAATACCTGCTTTATATCGATTAACCTATTAACAATAAAACCTACAATGTAATACTCTTATAGCCCTTGGACTACACATTCAAGGGTTAAGGGCTATAAGAGTATTAAATTGTAGGTTTTATTTCAATGTAATATTTCCTTAGTTTTATTTGAATGTAATATTTCCTACTACATATTCATCCATCACATGTAAATAACACACTTGGACTAAGCTCATTAAACATCCGATGCCCCAATATTAAAGCATTAGATCTTGACACTCTCCCTTTATGCTCTAACTGAGCTCATCTCATCATCTAATGAATTGAGAATGCATATTGTCTCAGCATCATATTCCTTTTAAATCCGATGAACTTGTCTAAACATCTAATGATCAAGTGAGTTGTTTCGTCTCATCATCTAATGAATTTGTTGACATCTAAACATAGTTGCCCAAACCCACTTCTTCGATTTCAATAACCACCAAAAGCCGATGGGGGAGTATTTGTGCTTGTCAAATTGTTTGATATGTACTTGGCTTCATATCACATCAAATTGAAGAATGTTCCAAGGTATAAGTGCTTGCCAAGTTGTTCTTTTCATCCTTTCCAACTTAGGTCATATAGAACAAACCTCCACACCATTAGGTTTTTCACTTCGTAAATTTTCACTAAAGTTTTCCATAATTCTTTGGTTGTTTCATAGGTCAATACCTCATTTATCACTGTTTTTTCTAGGAAGACATGTAGAACAACTAATGTTTTGACATATTTGACAACTTGTTCAATATATTGTTTTGCTTGCGTTACATGACGAGGTTTTGGTAGAAGTAGTAACGTTTTTTCTCCCAACTCAACGTAAGCTCACAAGTCTTGTGAGTGTAAGTGAACCTCCATCTACATAGTCTATAAGTGAAAGTTATTTCTATCAAAGAGAGGAGCTCGACTTGTTCTCTCTTCTATTGTTGCTTTTTGAAAATCCAAGAAATACCTAACAACTTCGATACCAATTTTGCAAGATGTTGGTTGTATTTATCTCTTAAATGTTGGGTAATAAACCTCACTTCAACTATGATTATTGTGAATATTCAAGCACAATGATTGCTTCCAAGAGTGAATTTAAAACTTTTTGCGTTCTTGATTCAAAGTCTCTATGAGAAAGCAAATAAAATGAATATAAAAGTAAACAAAAACAAACATTGATCAAATAAGAAAAAAATTATCCAATTAAGATACAAATAAGAAAGGAAATGATCATTACACAACCATAAGATAAAACCGAGTAACATCGCATAATTCATGAGATTCTAAGCATATGTTCAAATGCGATTGTCTAGTTATCGCATACATTGTCATCATCAGCATTTTACACTTGGTTTAATAAGACAAAACAACTAGAGATTAAGTATAATGATTCACCTATCATTTTTCCCTAATAAAGTGATAAGCATAAAATTATATCTAGAAATTTAAGCACCCCGAGTAGAAGTAAAATACGTGACCTATTAGTAAGTTTTATGGCTAGTGAAAATGTAAAACTATGAATAGTGGTGGGATTCATAGGCTACCTCATCTCGTCTAATAATATTTTAGAGCGTTTGTTTATGATCAGTCAATTTCTTATATAGTTTTAAGTTCAATTATTGTGGGGACACGAGCGATATACGAGGTTGGGTCCACAATGTGTGAGCTTACGTCCTCGGGAGAGCGAAGCTCTACCTTGGTTTTCACTATGATAATGAAAAGATACAAGTACAATCAAAGGATAATGATAATCCGAATGAAAAAGGTACGAAAAATGATCGAATCCATTCCGTCGCGCCCGAGATGGGGGGAGTCGCGACTTTTTGCATGACATCTCGCGGATGGGTGCTGGTCGGGACATTTAGATATAATGTCGCGACTACATGGACGAAAACTCGTGACTCCTGCTTGAGAAACCTCGTTGATAGGTGCTGGTCGCGACATTTCGACATAATGTCGCGACTACATGGACGAAAACTCGTGACTCCTGCATGCGAAATCTCGCGGATGGAACAAAATGTCGCGAGTGAGGGGCAAGTCGATGAAAACTCGCGACTACAGCCATACATACATGCTCTCGTGACTTTTTGAGCGAAAAGTCGCGAGTCAGGGGCTTGAGTAAGGTTCTCGCGACTTTTTGTACGAAAAGTCACGACTGGGTCATAAACTCGCGAAAAACGGGAACTTTAGGAAGCGTGTCAAGAGTCTGAACCCTTTTATGGGACCTAGGGTCTTGTATTTATAGAAAAACTCGGCCCAATAAGTCAACTTAGGGTCCAAAAGCCCAGTCCTAATCAAATTAGCCCAACTTACTTAGAAAATACCCAATGAAACCGGAACAAGTTTCACAGCGTCCCGGAACTTCAAAAATGCACCCCAATAGAACATGAATAACACGTAATGCCGAGAAAATACCCGAGAATACTCTTTTACTAGTTGATCGTCTCCAAATGCTTAGGAGGTAGCCAAAAATATCGCCTAAGGTTGCCAACGAGCTCTCCGAGTGCCAAATTATGAAAATACCTTTGGCATCATCTCGATCGAAATCATCCAAAACAGCTCAAAACACCATCAGAATCCTCATACGTGGGCCCGGGATGCCCAGATACGAGATTACCCCCGAAATCACATCGCTCAATAAATATAATAGAAAATCAAAAATACCATTTAGCCACGTCAGACGAGCCCCGGGGTTATCATAATTACATAAATAACCCCGGGCAATATCAATAGTCCCCTGGTTTGCAGAGTCAGATTCTGAGTCGTAAACCACATTATATCAGCTCGTCTAGAAATCCAAAACCCGTTCATACACTTTTTTGAGAACATCATGAATACGGTCGAAATCATCTCGTTGTTACTAATAGTATCAGATTTTTTCAACTCAGAGGGTCTGCTCTTAGACATATCTCTCTTTAATTTGCGTACTGACGCATTTCATTATACATTGGAATTCTGATGCACTGCTTCGATTCGTAAATATTACGCAATCGAACTTAGAAAATATTTTTTAACTGTCTATCAAGAGACTTCAATTTCAGCGTGTAGCTATCACTTTTTGCTTCATCAAAATCTAGTTTTTCACAACTTAGGGGGCTTGTCACACTCCTCAACTTCGCAATTCAACTTTGTTCCCGTCGTGATTGTTACTCTGCGACCTTGAGCTCATATATCTTTTCCCTGCATAAGATATCCCAATGTTTGAACAAGAACATCACTTTCTCACCTCCGCCAGGAGGTCGGTACTTACTCCTTTGTCATTCTCACTATTTCGGGGCAACTATTTTATGCTTACGGTAGATCATGTGCATCTTTTATATGCAGCTCATTTACCGGCTACGTGTAAAGACAATTGTCTATATAGCATGCTTGCTTTCTTAGCAAGGGGCCGTTGAAATAAACAAGGTCATATGTTTAAACATGAAGGGTAACATTTGAATTTGAGGTCGAGTTCCCAATTTTGAGGCGAAATGATGACTTATAGTCTCTTTTAGATACGATCCCATAAAGAACAAAGTGTCTCTAGCCAACATCTAAGTATACAAGGTAGGGCTCAACTGAATAATAGCTTTGACGGTCATCGAATATTATATAGACATACCGATCGAGGTAGGGTCGTTACCTTCCCTCTATTCCTAATTCCCATATATATTATCTAAGAATAAAGATTCTTTCTGAAGTAAATATTTATCGCTGGGAGAACTTCGCCTCAGAAGAAATTAGCCGAATTCTATGGGTTATAAGAAAAGAAAACCAAGGGCTCCGACTCAGAATCATATAGGAAACCACATAAAGTTATGACAATAACGTAATATTGCCTCATAAGAAAACCAATGACTGTTATATTTCTATCTCACCAATTTTGATATCCCATATGTTTCCTTTGATAAAATAAGTCCCAGTTCCGTTTGAAATTGATTCCCTTTATTTGCGAATTTAAGATTTTCCTTTGTTTTGTTCCGTCTCTAATAAAATCTCACAACTTGAGCAAGCCGGATAGTTGTTGCTATATTCGTATTATATTGGGTAAGAAAATCTATGCCGTCCATAAAACGACTTTATGACATCTCCGATGGTAAATAGGATAATCCGTGTCATGCACAAAATAATTCTCTGGACCGTATGACCATATATAGCGACGCACGTGTTATACAACAACGTGCTAATCCCTCCCTCTAATAGATAATGAACACGAGACATCCATAAAATACTTAAGAGTCATTCACCATATGTTGACAGAGTCTAGACCTTTCGTACGAATCCCGGGTAGGCAGCTCTGATGGTAAATGAGATTGTAACATAAGTTTCATTGCCATACATAAGGGAATGACCCTTGACTGTCGCAACTGCGTCTAAGGGAGCGGTTTTAATACATCCAAGCCAGCTTCTTTGTTCTTTCAACCATAACAGAAAATACGAGACAGTCATGAGACAATTACTGGATACACCATTCATACGAAATACATGCTCTAAAATACAGGTTCGTCCACTTCAGAATATTCCTTGTTGTGGTTCGCTTCTCCGATCGCTTTGATCATAACGTTTATCCTAATGAAATCCATGAATATGATTCATCGACAAATAAATGCACGTGCAGATGATTAAGCCAAATGACGGATTTTTCAGACAATGACCCATTTTATAGGGGTATAACTTTACAATTTCAATAATATCTGAGAGTGTCCGGTCATAACTAACAAGAATTGATACTATAAGACCATTACTTGGTCAGTTTGATTGTAAATGAAAATATGCGGTCAAAAATAACAAATCCATGATGTAGGATCGTAACGTGGCCAATCTAACAAATGAGGCCATGTTATAACGTGACTTCATAATTTCCCCGATAGTAAAAACTCTTCTATTGATTGTAAATAACTTAGTATTCCTCGTCATATAATGAAACTTACATTCATTTCTTTTCAATTTCCCTGATAGTTTGAAGAAAAATCTCACTCCGGAGAATCTGAATCGAGAAGTTATCCCCCTAAATAATAACAGCTTTCCATATGATTAGTTAGCCAATTAGGGATAAATAATCCTTCGACATGATTTAGCGAAAAGATATTCGCAAATGTGATAGGGATTCCAGATAATCACAGAAAGCTTTAACGATAGTTCCGAGCATGGGTACGAGCCCCCAGTAATATCATCATTCTGTGGAATGTAAACCATAAGGCGAATATTTGGCCATTTTGATCGTTTACTTAAGTGAAAACCATGAATACGATCACAAAACTCATACCGGCCATTCCAATCAAAATAGAAAATGTGTGATCTTTTAGCAGAATGTATCCCTTGGCGATGATAGGTAAACCAATCATGTAACAATGTAATTTCATAAATTCTTTCTCCGACAATAAATAACAATATTTCTCCCGGGATAATCTGTAATGAATTTCGTAAACAATGATATCTCTATCGCACAAACGACATTTAGTATTTCTCATAGTAATATGTTCTCGACGAACTTGCATTGTAGCTGAGTGTAAATTTGCACTCGAGATTAGTTAAACGAAGCATTTGCATATATGTTTGCACGTTCTCTTCTGGCATAAACTTGCACAGTGACTATCACGCTTTCCCATCGGCATTGCACCGTGGTCATCACATTGTCCCATCGGCATTGCACCGTGGTCATCACGGCATAAACTTGCACCGCAGCATCACCCTGTCTCATCGGCATTGCACCGTGGTCATCACGGTATAAACTTGCACCGTGGCATCACACTGTCCCATCGGCATTGCACCGTGGTCATCATGGTATAAACTTGCACCGCGGCATCACATTGTCCCATCGGAATTTCACCGGGGTCATCACGGTATAAACTTGCACCGCGGCATCACACTGTCCCATCGGCATTTCACCATGGTCATCACAGTATAAACTTGCACCACGGCATCACACTGTCCCATCGACATTTCACCTTGGTCATCACGGTATAAGCTTGCACCGCGGCATCACACTATCCCATCGGCATTTCACCGTGGTCATCACAGTATAAACTTGCACCGCGGCATCACACTCTAGCCGCCGGTATATACTTACACCCGGGGCCATCAAACTCTCGCCGCCGGTATATACTTGCACCCGGGTCCATCACATTCTCGCCGTAGGTATATACTTGCACCCAGGGCCATCACATCTTTGCCGCCGGTATATACTTGCACCCGGGGCCACTGCGGAAATGGACCAGCCTCCGACGAGGGCGCGACACCCTCCGGCGTGTCATAGAGGAGTCGGGTATAAACTTGCACCCCGTTTTGCCACGGAAATATACTTGGTACTAAGCCGGCTATCTCATAACATATCGGGCCCCTTGACATATTCCAACAATATGTATGTACAGACGATTCTGCCGCGGACAGGAAGACTCATCATGTTCAAAGTATTTTGACACATTATCTAATTTGAAGAGTTTGAAAATGATCGACTATAAGACAGACGGTACTTTGCATTTCTAATCTAACCAATTATTTTATTCCATCCTCCATTATACTAAAACGCAATGGACCAACTCCCATCCTACCAGTCCCTTAGTTGATCGAATTCATGCCGTCAAAAAAGATACTCAAAAAATTAGAATATAGTATAAAAGAGGGGGATTTTCATCTTAAAAAGATCGACGAGTCGCATCTATACATAATACTTGCGCAAATTGGAAATATGACAAGTCCGTGGTAGCTCCTCTCCGCTCATGCTCACAATCTTATACGCTCATTCAATCATCACCACCATAATCTCATACAACGTACAACGTGCAACAATGTTCAACCACCGTAATCTCATCTTTCTTTAATCACAAGTCATCAAAAAGTCAATAATAATGAATGAACTTGTGATTAAAATATCTCCACATGAATATTTGCTCTCGTTACGGCGTTATCAATTCATCAATACTTTGAATTCCCATATATCTAAGTAGATTAAATAGCGACTATGAATGCCCATATGTGTGATGCCACATGCGATAATAATTTTCACGCCCTTCACTCGTGATCTTTTCCAAAAATTGTGTAAAGTATCTAACATCGAAAATAGAATGAAACAATAGAGGGAGTGACAACTGTTTCTGCTAGACATAATAATATTTGCATAATTCATTTGTTTGCCTTATGAAGAGCTTCATTGCATTATATGACACGAAGTCCTTGGGAATCCCAAACTAGCAAACAATACGATCATGAGGAAACTTCCCATTTCATGTTCCCAAACTCGGGATACTTATTCAACTTATATACATTGAATGGCTATTTCAATACCATAATGCTCAATTCCTTCATGTCTACAGCCATCACGAAGGCCCATACTAATGTCAGTCCCATGTGTCGACTGGGAAATCATGAACAATTGTTTAATTGTCGCCACATATACTCAGAGCAAATATGACTCAATTTATAATTTCGCTTGCGATATTCACCGTAGATACTTAGGGCAACACTGACCCAATTTCCTATTTAACTTGCAATATTTATCTCACCATCTTCTCGCAATCAACATAGTCCCCGGAATAAACTTCTTTCTTGAATGCACAAAATGATCAGCGGAGATATAAATTGTTTACTAACCGATTCTACTTGCCAGTTTTAATACTTATAAGCAAACTCGGTTGCCAATTACACGGTTTCAAAGATTGACCTTCGTCTTGAGATAATCTCACTAGTGATTTCTCCATAATGATGATAGGCACGAGTATTCTCTTGCTTCGCAATACATTTCACCGTATAAGATATAAATCTTGAAAGCCCATTATTCTGAATATCTCACGAATGCATAGAATACATGTCACTAAACATCTTTGTTTATCGATACGGAGAAAGATAAACTTTTATATGCTGACTTGAGGATAAATCTGTTAGCGCTATCATATTCGAATAAATAAAGAACTCCTCGAGCAGAAAGACATGACTTTCTGTTAATCGATAATATATATCAAGAATTCGAACAATAATGGGTTTCACTCCCGTCAACAAACTCTCATTCTTCCGAGTGAAATAAACTATAGGTTTTTTGTACTCACCCCCTCTTGGTTGCTGGTTCAAAGATCACGATTATATCATCTCCATATTAATTCAAAACTATTATAATGTCCACATATTCTTCCATATTGACCAAACGTTTTTATTCGCAAGTGCCTAGTGTTAAATAAATTAGATTTCCGAATATCGCAATTGTCCGTAATCTCTAATTTGAGAATAAGAAATTCCGCTCATAACAACGTACTAAGCATACTCATTTTTTATCTGGAAAATTTTGGTGTATATCCCATTACTGGGTCAAATAGCATGGATCTTTACTTCACCGGCCATCAAAACATGTCTAGTACCAGGAGTGGACACTGCAAATGTGACAATGTCATGTACTATTCATTTCAACGTTTCCTTGGAATGAAATAATTACTCCACCCCTTCTTGTCAATAGAAGGCTCCGCATATATGATCACTTTAATGAGAATTACTTTCATAAAATCTTAAATCCTCTCTCTTAACCGGTCTAAGGTCGGTTCATCAAAATTCGACCTTTTGTAGTCCCCTACTAACGTCATTATGACCATTCTTTCTCATCATCAAACCCAACTAAAGCAGCACTTACGACTTATATGGATGCGCAAAATATAAACCCTAAGGTTTCTGAGGAGGATTGGGGATTT
This sequence comes from Utricularia reniformis, assembly GCA_009725065.1. Lineage (NCBI taxonomy): Eukaryota > Viridiplantae > Streptophyta > Magnoliopsida > Lamiales > Lentibulariaceae > Utricularia > Utricularia reniformis. The sequence goes on along the minus strand of RWGZ01001825.1, from coordinate 553,237 downwards.
AAACGAATCGATACTTATATATCATTTTAATCCTTCAAAAGCCACCCGACTATGTACTTATCAATTTATATTTCTCTTACAAATATCATCAGAGACCAAGAAAAATTTCCGTCTTTCACCAACAACTCACATATAGAAATATTCCACCTCATTGAATACTTTCACAGTATACTCAATCATTCGTTGAAATATTGGACGTGATTATTTCCATACCACGTCTTTAGATATTGATTCTGTCGATTGCTGGCATGTGGCACCATGATTTCCTTAAACAAAAAGGCATAATTGAGAAACTTTAATCCGGTCGAATAAGCAATATGTCCATTGATGCAGTAGATATAGATCCTCTGAACTAAGTGAAAACAATACAAATTCCGTAGGATCGTTCGTATTTGGAGCCATCAATAGGTCAGTGACCGATAATATGCATTTCATTGGTTCAACGAGCCTTGGTTGCAATACGATTTCCACATCGTCAATAATTATCTTAAGGCCTTGCAAGACCTAAAGATAATTTTGACTCATCTGAGAGTTGTAAGATCGTGGCTGACTTTGCAAGACCGTCAGCATGGGTGTTTTCCTCTCTCGGGATATATCTAAGAACGAATGTCTTAAGGCCTTTCGCCACTTTCTTCAACTTGTCTAAGTACATCCATATATGCTCACCTTTGGTGACAAAAGTTTATGCGAACTGGTTCACTACTAACTGTGAATCGGAGTGAGCATGCAAGCGAACAATTCCAATCTCGATTGCTACGTTAATACCAAATATCAGGGCTTCGTATTCGGCATCATTGTTGGTTGCAGTGAAACGCAGTTTTACTGCGTATTCATGTTCCTCACCAGACTTTCTTTCCTTAAAAAAACACCGATACCGGCTCGCCCAGCAGAAACTGATCCGTCGACAAATGCATCCCAATATTCCTCATTACCCAATTCTTCTGATCGAGTCATTTCCACTATGAAGTCCACTAATACTTGGGCCTTTAAAGCTCGTCTCGAGATATATTCAATCTGATACTGCCCTAACTCGATATTCCACTTTGCTAACCTGTTAGAGGCATCGACTTTTGATAGTACGCTTCTGATAGGTTGATCTGTTAAGACCGCAATATAGTGACCTTGGAAGTAATGCCTTAATTTTCAGGAGGTAACTATTAGGGCTAACACGAATTTCTCCAAATCTGTATAGCGGGATTCCGCTCCTTGCAATTTCCTGCTGACATAATACACTGGTCTATGCTCTTTGTCGCTAAGCCTGACTAAGGCGTCACTCACTGCCTCTTTAGATACAGCTAAATACATACCCAATGGTTCCCTAGGGGATGGGGGAGACATAAATGGTGGTTTACTCAAGTAATTTTTCAGACTTTCGAAGGTCATACTGCATTCATCATCCCAATACAATAGATTTGTCTTGCGCAATACTCTGAAAAACGGTAAACTTCTCTGTGCAGATTGCGAAATGAAACGATTCAATGATGCTAATCGACCTGTTAATCTTTGGACTTCTCTAACAGTTGTCGGATGAGTCATTTCCTGTATGGCCGTTATCTTATCAGGATTCATCTCGATTCCCCTTTCTGATACCATAAATCCAAGGAATTTTTTCCCTTTACACAAAAGGCACACTTAAGCGGATTCAACTTCATTCGATATTTCCTCAATATATCAAAACACTCACTCAGATATTGAATGTGATTATTCCTGTGCCAGCTATTTATCAATATGTCATCAATATAAACTTCCATACATTTTCCAATTATATCCTTGAATATCGAATTCATTAGATGCTCATAGGTGTCCCAGTATTTTTCAAACCGAATGACATAACTTTATAGCAAAAAATATCTTTATTGGTCATAAAAAAAGTAAACAACTTGTCTTCATAATGCATAAAAATTTGGTTATAACCCTTAAATGCGTCTAACATATTAAGAAATTCAAAGCCACAGGCCGCATCCACCATCATGTCAATGGCCGGCAGCGGATACGGATCCTTCGGGCATGCTTTATTCAAATCGCTAAAATCAATGCAAACTCTCCAGCCATTATTCAACTTTGGGACCACCACTGGATTCGCGACCCAATCCGCGTATCTGACAGACTCTATGAACCCCGCCTGCAACAAACTTTCCACTTACTCATCAATGGATCTTTCTTTCTCAGGGGAAAACTTCCTCTTTTTCTGATGAACTGGTCGCACATATGGGTTAACATTGAGTCTATATGAGCAAACTTGGGGGTCTACCCCCACATAATCCTGATAAGACCAAGAAAAAATATCTATATTATTTCTCAAAAAAAAAATTACCTCCTTTTCAAGCTTTGGCATCATTTCAGAACCGATTATCACTGTCTTTTCCTGGTCATTGGAGAATAAAGGCACTGTCTTAATACCTAAGGGTTCCATTTTCATCTCGTTTTCTTTATATTTCCTATTGTAGGAAGTATCAGCTGAATCCATAACTTCTTTGGATAAGACTTCCACTATACAAACATGTTTCTTTGCATTCGACCCATCCATACCACTCCTGCACATTATGTTATAGCAAGAACGCGCCAATTCCTGATCTCCTTTCATTTTTCCAACGCCTGAAGGTGTGGGGAATTTCATCATCAAATGTGGTTGAGAGACCACAGCCACAAATAAATTCAAAGAACTTCTCCCAAGAATCGCATTATAAGGAAGTATAGGGAGATCCACGACTACGAATTCCACTAATAAAGTCCTTGATATTCCTTGATCTCTCAAAGTTACTGGCAGAAAGACAGATCCCTCAGTAGCAACAACACTATTATTAAAACCAACCAATTTTGTTTGCACCGACTGGAGCTTGGTGGTTCCCTTCAAAGACATTTATTCGAAGCTGCAAGAGTCAAGATATTGGTAGCAGCTCCGGTGTCGACTAACACTCGAGAAACAGAATGATTCGCAATAATAGGAGAGATGACGAGAGCATCATCCTGCGGTGAGAAAACTCCGGATGAATCTTCAGGTCCAAAAGATATCGCCATTTTTTCCAAGTCAGATAACTAGACTAGGTTAACTTCCATGAAGCGACCTTTCTGTTCCAACTCATGGTAGGATCGCTTACGAGCTCGACTTGAATCCCTCACCCTCCTTCCACATGCAATAGTCATTATATTGGGGCCTACATTTCCCCACCTCGGCTGAGCTTCCTCAAAATTCAAAATAGGTTGACCCGGATTCGGGCCAGCAGGGGGGGAAGGAGGTACTTGCTGGTTTCCATGGGCAGGTTGATAACATTCTTGCCGATATTCTTGCTGATTCTTTGCGGCTGATTCCTACCGCGACCACGATAATTATTTTCTCTCCTTTCATCTCTGTGGTTCTGCCAACCACCATTAATAAATCCTCTTTGGCCACCTCTCTTATGATGGCTACGTTGTCCTCTATATCCACGACCCCTTGTGTTTGGTCGTGGCGGGTCTGCCTTTGGGGGTTTAGCTGCTGTCCCCAAATGGACATTCATGTCAACCTTCCCCGAGTTAGCTTCCGGTAGCGTCTCCGCAGTGTTAATCAACTCATCTAGCTGGCCCAACTCTAACAACCTCTCAACTTCAGACATCAATTCTCGACAATCGTTAGTTGCGTGTCCAAAACTCCGATGAAAACGACAAAATGCTTGAGATTCATAAGTCCCCGGTGTCGGTTCTTGCAGTGGGGAGGGATAGCGAAGAGATCTACCATTCTTTTGTTCAATAATGGCAAAGATATGCTCGTAACTGAACGATGGATACGTTCTTAGTTTAGGTCTTGATTGTGTGACATTCTTATCCGGCACACGGCTTGCAACTATGCTGTGGGAACCATAAGTTTGCACTTCGATCACCCCATGATCTCGCAAGCCTTCATCTTCCCGGATGTACTGCGTACATCTCAAAGTCAATTCTTCCATATTTTGCGGGGGATCCCTATTCAAAGAATTACATAATGGGTGTCCATCTAAAATAAGCTGGAGCACCCCAACTTTCTCACTTACAGTAATCCGAGGTATCTTCCTACACTCGGCTTCGAAATGGGTAATAAAACCCAGCAATCTCTCCGAAGAGTCATACCGCAATGCGGACAAAGAAGTAATAGACTTTATCGGCGCATTGAAAGGCGCAAAAGCTGAATAAAATTTATCCTTAAAGTCTTGATACGAAACAATAGAATGCCTCGGTAAATGATTAAACCATCGGAGGGCTGATTCCTTAAGAGAAGCTGCGAAAACGAAACACATTGCAACATCACTGAAATTCATCAAGCTGACATGAATCTCCAAATTCGATGTATGAGCATGTGGGTTAGTCGACCCACGATACTGTGGAAGATCCTTAGGCATTTCAATAAACTTAGAACGGGTGGCACTAATAATTTCCGTGGAAAACGGAGACAAAGCGTTTGAAGTGTTCCACGGACTTTGCAAAACTTCCATAGATGGTAAAGCCTTTCCTCGATTACCATAAGGCTTACTAGCCCTTTCTTGTTCGATATAATCGCCCTCGTAAGCAGAAGTCTGATGGGTATCTCGGGTGTGCTCGCCATACACCCGTCTTCTTTCCTGACCAAGAGTCAGATTGGCCTCCAATTGGTTCATCCTAGCTTCGTTTTGTTAAATCTTTCCGCTCATCTCCTTAAACTTCAGTTCTATTATATCTCCAATTCTTTGTAAAGTATCGTTCTTCTCTCCGGTTGCCGCAGTGTTCGCTTGAGGTTCCGGAACATGGTCAGTCTCTTCCTCCGCCACCTCCTCATTAACGGGTTCCGGGGTAACATTGTTCCTCCTGGTTCTCCTTTGAGCTTCAACTTCCTCCAATTGAGCGATTAAAGTATGTCTTCGCTCTTTCAAATCTTCGTCGGTTTTGGTTTGATTCGCGGATTTAGAGAGTGCTGGTGGCGAAAGGCGGGCATTATTACGGACTGCAACTCGGCCAACTCTCGCAAATTCATAACATCTAGATAAACACCGAGACGGAGGAGGATAAAAAATAGGTGCCCTTCTGGATGAAATCCGGCTCCGAGAGTGTCGAACAGTGACATTTTGAGCAGGAGGCTCCTCCAGGATTGACGATTGAGCCCCCGGTAATGCATCAACCTCATCGTTCGCCCGAGGATTAGGTTCCACCTCAATCTCTTCATCGAAAACAACCTCATCAGAATTCCGAGTAGTCATGATAACAGAAATCCAAAACCCAACAATAAAGCACTCAATGGGATAAAATCTCGGTCCCCACGGACGGCGCCAAACTGATCTCATCTAAAAATATTTTAGAGTGTTTATTCTTAGATTAGTCAATTTTTAATTACTCGAAATTTAATTGTTGTGGGGACACGAGCGATATACGAGGTTGGGCCCACAATATGTGGGCTTACGTTCTCGGGAGAGCGAAGTTCTACTTTGGTTTTCACTATAATAATCAAGAGATACAATTACAATGAATAGATATCGATAATATGAGCGAAAACAGTACGAAAAGCAATCAAATTTGTTCAGCCACGCCGAAACTGCCGAAAACTCGCGAATAGAGGTATGGACGCGAGTTTTTGAACCAAATCTCGCGAATTGGGATGTGCTCAAACGAAAACTCGCGAATGAAGGTCTGGTCGCGAGTTTTCGAACCAAATCTCGCGAATAGGGATGTGCTCAAGAGAAAACTCGCGAATGAAGCAAAATGTCGCGGGTACGAAGCTGCGTAACGGAGGGAACTCTACGAAAACTCGCGAATAGTGGCTGAAATGGAACTGGTCGCGAGTTTTGGTGCGGAATCTTGCGGATAGGGGTTGAAAAGCGAAATCTCGCGAGTACCTTCACAAGTTCGAGCGAGAGCCTTGCATTGGGAGATACAAAAAGAGTCCGAATCCCTTTTCATTGCCTTGGGGCTCATATTTATAGAGAAATCCAGTCCAATTAATAAGTTTCAGGCCAGGAGCCTAATTTCACTTGATTTAGCCCATAGTACTCAAATAATATTTAATTAAACTGGAATAAATGTCATACCGCAATAGAATTTCGGAAATGCATCTCGATCGAGAAATAGCAAGAAATGTCGATGAGATAATACCGGAAAACCTCGTAAAATAATTCATTTCTTCCAGATATCGAATATACAGCCAAAAATATCGCTACAACTTACCGGTGCGCTCCTAGGATGCCAAATTACGAAAATACCCTTGTCCCAATTCGGGGCCGAATTTGTCCGAAACTGATAGAAATGTTAGTGAAATGCTCATATATAGGCCCGGGAGGTCCGAATTACGAGAATACCCCTAAAACTATAGAGTGACGTAAATATACGAGAATACCGAAAATATCATCTATACTCATTTTTCATGTGAGGTTCACATGTCTCACAAGTGCTCCAAGCAATACACACAACCACCTCAAACCATAGAAGAATCGTTATGCTATTCCGAATAATAACTTATACTTGAATCCCAATATGAAATGGTAGAAAATCTCGGCATCTAATTGAACTATTGGAGAACATACTCTTCCAAATATCCGGCAAAAGTACATGGTCATGTCATTGAAGTTCATCAAACTGACATGTATCTCAAGATTCAATGTTGAAGAGATCCTTAGGCGTTTCAATATAGGCCGATCTTGTGAAAGATAATTACCCTCACAAGCGGAGGTATGTAAATGTATCGAGCATGTTCATTATGCCAAGCCGAATATAACTCATACTTGAATCCTGATATGAAAAGGTAGAAAAAGTTCGGAAACCAATTGAACTATCGGATAAAAGACTCTTCCAAAGACCGGCAAAAGTACATGGTCATGTCATTGAAGTTCATCAAACTGACATGGATATGCAAATTCAATACTGTGAACATAAAACAACCCGGGTTATGTTTGCCATATACCCGTCTTCTTTGTAAATGAGGTCCATACTGACCTCCAATATATCTCTCCTATAGAGTGAAATCCTTTGAATCACTCAAAATATCCCAATTTTTTGATAAATGGACCAAAATGGAAAAGTAAAATGGCACCGATATCCGACCCGGAAAATATTACACCGTCACATCACCATGTGATTGTAAACATAAAATGGAGCCTCCCATGAAATTTTCGAAATGCCGAAAATCGGCTTTTTTTTTTGGAACCCTTTCGTTCCGTTGGCATACATTCGGCATATATGTATTCCATATGATAATATTTCAATGCATTCACATATAGGTCCCCTCCGGATGAAATCCCACTCTGAAGGTTGGTTAGATTCCCACTACTGAGGACTCTTCCTGTGGCACTGATTGAGTCATTGATAAAATATCATTTCTCTCATCTTCTACCGTATAAGGGATGCAATATGATACACTTTTTTTCATCTATATCACTCTCATATAAGGAATCCCGTATCCTCACAATACATAACAAGCTCCAAGCTCAGCACAAAAGCTCTCAATGGGATTAAGTCTCAAGATCCCCACGGACGGCGCCAAACTGATCTCGTCTAAAAATATTTTAGAGCGTTTGTTTATGATCAGTCAATTTCTTATATAGTTTTGAGTTCAATTATTGTGGGGACACAAGCGATATACGAGTTTGGGCCCACAATGTGTGAGCTTACGTCCTCGGGAGATCGATGCTCTACCTTGGTTTTCACTATAATAATGAAAAGATACAAGTACAATCAAAGGATAATGATAATCCAAATGAAAACGATACGAAAAATGATCGAATCCACTCCGTCGCGCCCGAGATGGGGGGAGTCGCGACTTTTTTCACGAAATCAGGCGGATGGGTGCTGGTCGCGACATTTAGACATAATGTCGCGACTAAATGGATGAAAACTCACGACTCCTGCATGCAAAACCTCGCGGGTGGGTGCTGGTCGCGACATTTCGACATAATGTCGCGACTACATGGACGAAAACTCGTGACTCCTGCATGCGAAATCTCGCGGATGGAACAAAATGTCGCAAGTGAGGGGCAAGTCGACGAAAACTCGCGACTACAGCCATACATACATGCTCTCGCGACTTTTTGAGCGAAAAGTCGCTAGTCAGGGGCTTGAGTAAGGTTCTCACGACTTTTTGTACGAAAAGTCGCGACTGAGTCATAAACTCGCCAAAACGGGAACTTTAGGAAGCGTGCCATGAGTCTGAACCCTTTTCTGGGACCTAGGGTCTTGTATTTATAGAAAAACTCGGCCCAATAAGTCAACTTAGGGTCTAAAAGCCCAGTTCTAATCAAATTAGCTCAACTTACTTAGAAAATACCCAATGAAACCGGAATAAGTTTCACAGCGTCCCGGAACTTCAAAAATGCACCCCAATCGAACATGAATAACACGTAATGCCGAGAAAATACCCGGAAATACTCTTTTACCAGTTGATCGTCTCCAAATGCTTAGGAGGTAGCCAAAAATATCGCCTAAGGTTGCCAACGAGCTCTCCGAGTGCCAAATTATGAAAATACCCCTGGCATCATTTCCGACCGAAATCATCCAAAACAGCTCAAAACACCAACATAATCCTCATACGTGGGCCCAGGATGACCAAATTACGAGATTACCCCAGAAATCACATCGCTCAATAAATTTAATAGAAAATCAAAAATACCCTTTAGCCACGTCAGACGAGCCACGGGGTTATCATAATTACATAAATAATCCCGGGCAATATCAATAGTCCCCTGGTTTGCAGATTCAGATTCTGAGTCGTAAACCACATTATATCAGCCAATGAAATCATACCGGTCGGTATCGCTCGTACCGGTCCCGACCGGTACGAGTGTTTTTTACGATATACCGTTGGTATACCAACAATATATCAGAATATCGGTGTACCGGTCACAACCGATATTTATCGGTATGACCGGTATACCGGACGATATACCACCGGTATGACTTCCATGATATTAGCTGGTCTAGAAATCCAAAACCCGTTCATACACTTTTATGAGAACATCATGAATACGGTCGAAATCATCTCGTTGTCACTAATAGTATCAGAATCAGCTTTAGTTTGTAGTTATTTGTGGAACAACTTAGGTGTAAGATATTAAATGAACACATACAATTTAATTTGGAAAACCCCAAAATAAAGGGGAAATTATCACAATGTCGAGAAGAAATCATCCGAGGCTAATTCAATAAGTGATGAATAGAACAATACACGATTGATCGGCTCAAAGGAAATGAACAACATGAGCGACAATGAATAAACGAACAATAGCAAGTTGGAATGATCAAAAGTTGGTCCCCATCGATCTCTAAACCTTCTCTTTTATATAGAGGTGGACTGACCACACCAATTTCTTGTATCACACCAATTCCGTTATCAGATCTTCCATAATAGATACCTAACCTTAGAAAACGTGCATGCCAAGAGTATAGCAGTTTCATTAAGATTGGGTAAAAGCTAACGTGGCTGACCGATTCGAAGTCTCTAGGACCGATCCAACATTTATCGTTTTAGCATCCTAATTTCCTCCTATGCATATCCAATCAGGTATGTGCCTCAACTCTGGGCTGATATTTTCGCATGGACTACGACTTTCTCACGGTACTCGGTCATATGGTTCGTGTGATGACTCGGAAAAATGAATCATAGATAAATATCATCGGAGAATGTTACGATACTTAAACTAATAGAGACAATGGGTATGAGAGTGGAAAAATAAGAATGTAATACTTTAGGGGAGAAAAGTATAAGAAATTAGGAAGGAGGGGTCAAAATACAATTAATGAGAATTAAAACCACTATAAATACATGTTAAAATTGCCCAATGAATGTCATTTAGCACTTTGACACGAGAAAGACCCGGGAAGGAGAAAATTTAGCGCTGAAATTGGCCCAGGAGTAATTTACCGCGGATTTGTGAAGAGGAAATTCACCGCGGAAAAGTAACCAGCAAATTCATCGCAGATTCTGCCCAAGGCATAATTCATCGCGGATTTATAAAGAAGAAATTCAGCGCGGAAAAGTAACCAGCAAATTCATCGCGGATTCTGCCCAAGGCATAATTCATCGTGGATTTTGAGTATAAAGAGGAAGTTTGCCTCGAATCAATCCCCGAACGAGTAGAAAGTGACTTTCGTAGACGTACGGTGGAGTAACGGGTAACGAACTAACGTAATAAATATATATGTTAACGTAGGAGAGTTAATAAGATGATTTATGAATACATGAGGGACAAAAGAAGATACCAAGCATCGCAGTTATCAGGTAAGCGGAGTTAACACGATATAGTAAGAGAATGTTCTAACATAGGTAAATGGAGGGTTAATAAGAAGAAAGTAAATGAAAGAAATGAACGGAATGAATGCTAATAAGAGTATGGGTGAGGGAGGATGGACCGTCCGACCGAGCCCGACATCGTGCTTAGCACACGATTCACCAAAGGAAGGGCATGCCTGATGAAGGGAACGATAAGTTCCAAAGATGAAAGATACGTATGAAGATGATTGAACGGACCCGGATGAGAAAATAGGTAACGCCTGAGTACTCATTCGGAGATGGGACACATACGGCTCGTCGAGTCAACCAAAAGCTAACGGTTAGCTTGGGCGAGACATGTACCGAGCATGTTATACTCGACCACATAATGAGAATGAAACGGATGGAAACTATGAAGGAAAGTACATTAAATGTAAAAGAAAGAAAAAGTATGATACGAAAGAAAGTAAATGAAATGTAAAAGAAAGAAAAAGTATGATACGAAAGAAAGTAAATGAAATGTAAAAGAAATAAAAATAGGATTTATCTAGAAGTTATTTGTTTTATGCCTTTATTTATCGTTATGAGAGGAAGTGGAGAGAGTATGCAGTTTCTTTTAATACATTGTGACCGCTTTACAGACTTTGTAGGTAACGAGAGCGAGATGTGAGGAGAGGCATGGGAAGAAGGTCGTCGGTTGCCCGGTGTCAGAGTCCGGTCTTTTGGGACTCCTTTATATTCTCGTTGTTGATTCGACAATGTTTTGTTTGTTTTGATCTATGTTGTGGAAACTTTGATTAATTACTAGAACATTTTTCTCAACTCGGCTAGGCCGGGTTTAGGGTCGTTACAAATGGGAAGATAAGAATTTAAAAATAATAAACTTGTATTGGAGTGGGATGGATGTGCTTTCTACTCAAAGTCATATTCATTCTATCTGCCAAATTTAATGTAATATTTCAAGTTTTTATTTCTAATGTTTTTAAAATATCTTATTTAAAATGTTATTTATATAATTTTTAATATATAAAAATGTTATTTACATTATTTTAAAATTTACATATATTTATTTACAAACCTTTAGTTTACAGTTGACTGATTATAACAATTTTTTTACTATTTTTATGATTTTAATAGTTTTTTGTATTCTTTACTCTATTTTAAAATTTTGATATATTTATAAATATTAGTCATAAATAAAAACAATATATTTAAAAATATTAATTACTTTTTATTTTAAATACTTTTAAAAAAATCAAAGAAATATTGTCGGAAAAGTGAAAAAAATCATTTATATTTTTTATTATTTCAAATTTTACATTGGTTACATTATTCGACGTGAGACTGATATTAGCAAGTGTAGTACATTGATTTGAATATTCAAACTCAATATGGATTTAGGGCGGGCATAGATTTAAAGTTATAAGTGGTGGAGCGAACGTGAATTTGACTAAACTAAACCCAAACCCTACCCATTGCTATTCCTAACTCATACTATTCTGGATCGGTACGAATTTCCGGAGACATATGGAAACATTGCATTAAATTACCAAACTTGCAACATTAAATTTGAAAACTAAATTAGCAATAATTGACTATATAGGTCAAAATGGCAACAAATTTCGAAATTAAGGCACTATATTAGTGATGAGAACTCTAGGATAAGGGACCCTGCAATAGATAAGGCCCAGTAACATTGGGCTGATCCATATGGTGGAAGTGAACTTGTGCAGCCCATTCATACACTTAACGAAAAACGACCCGATGTTCTGCGAGAGGACCGAAGATAACCTTGGCGAAATAAAACGTTTTCTTACAACTGGCTCCGTGGTTCGGTCTAAACGGTTACAAACCCACGCTTTCCACGCTTCGGGCCTTCACACGTTTACCACGCCTCGGGCCCGATCATGCAGACCACGCCTCGGTCCCAACCTCGTTTTACATCGCGCGACAACAACCTCTAACAAACATGTCAGATGCGGTTACAGAGCGTGAATTATACACGCCACTAACTCTATAAATACAGAGCACAACGAGGGAAATAGCAGGACCTTTTGGATGCATAAGAACAGGCCGTTACCCTGCTGAAGTTCTTACTGCTTTCTTATTCCTTGTCATTTTCATTAAACATCTGATGTATTCTGTATGGATTGTTTGATTAGTGAATAGGCTATGAGCGTAATTCTCTCTTAGCCAAGTGGTTTTCTCCCCAATTCCTGGGGTTTCCACTATAAATCGCTGTGCCTCTTTATTGTTTCTAGTTTCTTAATCGTTTTCCCCATAAAAAATAAATCAAAACCGAGTTCGTTGGCTGACGAACCGGACAACTGTTGGTACCCCCTAAAAAGGGACCATAACAGTTTGGCGCCGTCCGTGGGGACGATTCTCTAATCCCATTTGAGTTTTCTACCAGGGATAGGATAATCAAAGGCATGGCGACTGGAACTTCGACAAATGACAGTGACGTGCTTCCCGACAGTCTTCCAGCACCAACATTCACTTTGCAGGATATGGAAGCTGTCGTCAGGAAGGTGGTACTGGAGATTACGTCGGAGAGAAGTGGAACATAACCACCGGCTGTTTCGATCCCTGTTCCCAAAAGCAGAGGATATGAGAGTGATCCTGACGAGCGCATCACTGATGACAAAGAAATCATCAGGCGCGGTGTAACAACGAGGAGGCCTAGATATCGGTCTACTCCTCCTCCCCCGGCCACGGCTCTAACTCCCGCTCCTGGAAATGATCAGGAGCAGATGCAACGATGAATTGACGAGCTCACCAGGGAGTTGGAGAGCCTGCGTGCGTTGAAGGATTGCGAACCTAATCTGGGACGCAATCCTGGTTTATTCAACAGAGCCATGGAGGCCTCAATCAGACGAAATAAGGATGATAACTGGTGGCACAATCTGCAGGCGGTCTAGACATCGTCCCAACAATCTGAAGACGTATCAGCCGCCTTAGGAGATTTGATGCTCCCCTTCTCTGAAGAGATCTGGGCTGCAGTCCCAGATCGGCATTATCGCAACCCCGAGGGGTTGCCGACATTTCGTGGTGACGGTGATCTGATCGATCACGTTGCCGATTTTGAATTACGCATGGGAACGGTTCGGGCCTCAGATTCGCTAAAGTGCCACATCTTCGCGGCAGGATTACAAGGCGACGCCCGAACGTGGTTCAAAAATTTGCCGGCCCGATCCATACAGTCGTATGGCAGATTTATTTTGGCTTTCTCATAGCAATTTGCTCCAAATGTAGGACCGCCCCGAAGCAGACATGAACTATATCAGTTGAAATATATCCCAGCAAAAATGAGTCTTAGGTCCTTCTTGGAGAAATTCAATAGGACCGTCCGGGGCATCAAGCTTGAGCTCCGAGATAAGATTGATATTCTACAGTAGGTCTTGGGACCGTGTGGCCTTTCGGCCAGTTTGGTAAAGAGCCCACCATCCATCTTGGATAAACTTCTTCAGAAAATCAACAAGTATATTAAGGTGGATGAAGCACTGGGGCTAGGCTATCGAAAACCTAGCGGGAATTCTGAGCCCGCAAGTGATCATAGGGTTTCCTACCCTAAGAAGTAGTCGCTTGAAGTAGCGGCTGTAGGCGAGAAAGATGTCCCCCCAAAGCAGGAGGACAATCGGGTGTATTGCGAACTACAATATAATCGCGATCACCCGACCCTGAAGTGCCCGCTGTTGAAAGAGACAGTAGCGGCAATGAATAAAGAGAAGCCCGACCGGAATGGTCAGTAGGGCAAGTGAGCGGAATCCCCCCGAAAGGGCCATCAGGGTGACGACCGTCACATGCCGCAGGGAAGGGATAATCGGGGACAACCCCGAAATTATAATGATCGGACGGAGGACCGAAGGTCTCCTCCGCCAGAGCAAGATAGAGGCCAACACGGTCGAGAGAACCGTGGTCAAGGCCGAAGAAGAAGATGGCGGGGCCTTGGCGGCAGAGCCCCGCAGAACGAAGGTGGAAGACAGGAGCAGGCTGCTCCTCCACCTGCAGAAACAGGTGCCCAACCTCCTCAATATTAGGCGGTACCTAGAGAAGTAGCCGGAGATATTTATGTTATCTCCGGTGGTTTAAGAATAAATGAATCGGTCCGGGACCGAAAGATAACCGCGCGTGGAGACTCCGCTGAGAGCTCTGAATCTGTGGCGATGGTTAAATATGATCCAGCGGAACGGACCCCTCCCTTCGGGGAGGATATCACTTTCACTATGGCCGATCGGGAAGGGATCATCAATCCATGCGATGATACCCTTACCATTACTGGAGTCATCGGGAATCGTCGTGTCCACAGGATCCTAGTGGACACCGGGGCTTCGTGCAATCTAATGAAGCGCAAAGTCGCCGAAATGTTGGGAGCTACTGCTCATGACCTCCCGATCGCTAATATAACTCTTTGGTCGTTCGACTAGAGGAGCATCATTCCATGCGTGAAGATTTTATTCACAGTCACCCTTGGAGAACCATCCAAGGACCGATCGGAGGATTTGGAATTCATTGTCGTTGAAGTCGACTTGGCTTACAACGCCATTATCGGACGGACCGGCCTTAGTAAGTTCAAGGCGGTCCCATCTACCTATCATATGATGCTCAAATTCCCCTCCATTCATGGAGTTATTTCTATCAAGGGGGATCAGAAAGTAGCTAGACAATGCTACATGAGCTCGTGTCGAACATTGGCACCTATCAAAAGAACCCGGGTCGATCTGCTGAAAGAGATGCCGCACCCGAGGCAAGCAATGGAACCCATAGGATTCAAGTTGATTAATCTAGTTGAGGATAACTCAACCAAAACAACTCCCATCGGGGCACATTAAGCCCCTGCTTTTGAAAAAGAACTTATCCACTTGCTGAGAAACCACGTGGATATATTCGCATGGACCCCGGACGATGTTCCGGGGATTGACCGATCTTATAGTGAACATCAGATCAACACCGAGCCTGGAACTAAGCCTGTTAGGCAGAAGAGAAGACGCTATTCTCCAGAAAAAATCGAGATTATCCGAGCTGAGGTGAATAAATTGCTGCGGTCGGGATTCATCAGAGAAATCCACTATATTGAATGGGTTGCAAACCCAGTAGTGGTCTCCAAACCGGATGGGAAATGGCGAATGTGCATTGATTTCACCGATGTTAACAAAAGCTGTGAGTCGGACTCTTTCCCCTTGCCGCATATCGACCAACTGGTAGACGATGTGTCTGGCAGCACCATGATGAGTACCATGGATGCTTATTCTAGGTACCATCAGATCTTCCTAGCTGAAGAAGATCAGAAGAAGTCATCATTCATGACCGAAGATGGCGTTTATTGTTATGGGGTAATGCCATTCGGTCTCAAAAATGCTGGAGCAACATATCAAAGGTTGGTCAACAAAATCTTTAGAAAATTGATCGGCCATATGATGGAAGTTTATGTTGACGATATGATTGTTTAATCTATGAATGATGAAGACCACCTTTCTTATTTGTCTCATTGTTTCTAAGTATGCTGAAAATATAAGATTAAACTAAATCCAAACAAATGCTGCTTCAGGATCCGAAGTGGAAAATTTCTAGGATATTATGTTTCAGAAAAAAGCATAGAGGTTAACCCTGAAAAGGTGCAGGCTATCATTGATATGCAACCTCCAAGAAACAATAGAGAATTTCAGAGGCTTACTGGCCGACTGGCCGCATTAAGCAGGTTTATTTCAAAATCCACAGACCGGGCTCTACCTTTTTTCAGAGTGGTAAGAAAAGCAAGCCATCTAGATTGGACCGAAGAATGCGATCGGGCCTTTTCCGAGCTGAAGACTTATTAAAGAACTCCCCCGGTGATGGTGAGTCCAACTTGTGATGAACCTTTGGGGTTGTATCTCGATGTATCAGAAGTTGCAGTCAGCGCAGCTCTGGTGACCATCCGAGACGATATTCATAGAACTGTTTATAATGTAAGCCATTCTCTGGTATCTGCCGAAACCAGATATTCCACCTTGGAGAAGTTCATGCTGGCTTTGAAAAAAACTGTATCCAAGCTGAAACATTATTTTTAAGGCCGAATGGTCTATGTTTATACGGATTAATCTCTGAAGGTGGTCCTCAATCAAAAGGATTTGAATGAGAGATCGGCAAAATGGGCTATCAAACTCAGCGCTATGTATCTGAAATTCTTACCCCGAAGGGCGATCAAAGCTCAGGTCCTAGCCGACTTTGTGGTTGAAATGACCCGATCGGCCATATATCTTAACCAAGAGGATGATCGATGGACGATCCACGTAGATGGGTCGACCTTCGGAGGAAAAGGAGCAGGCATTACCCTAACAACGGTACAAGGTGACCTTATTCATTCCACAGTTAAATTTTCCTTTGATGGAACAAATAATGTGGTAGAATATGAGGTTGTATTATCGGGAATGACCTTGGCTCGAAAAATGGGAGTTAGCAGAGTGCGAATGTTCTCAGACTCAAAGTTAGTAGTGGAACAGTTCGCAGGGAGATTTGAAACTCATGATCCGATGATGAGGTTATATTGTGCCAAAGTCCTGGAATTATCCAAAGAATTCAGTGAGCTTTCTCTTGACCATGTGCCACGAGAGCAAAATAAGGTTGCCGACGCACTCGCCAGATTGGCCTTGGGCATACCTGACATAGAGCCGAGCACTATTTCGGTCCACATCTAGGACCGACCTTCGGTCGAGATATCAGTGACCGAACAGTCTATTGAAGAGATCGGGGCTCTATGTCATGAACTCCAGGGCTTGAATATTAACGCTACGGAATCTCCTGGGGGACCCAATTGGATGGACCCATTTATTAAATACATTTCAAACGACTATCTCCCTGAAGATAAGTCTGAAGCCAGAAAAATAGAAGTCCGGGCTAAGAGATTCATCTTGGTTGATGGACGCAGGTTTAAAAAGAGTTTCGAGGGCTCGCTTCTACGCTTCTTATCCCCTATTGAGGCTGAAGACGTCATGATTTATGTTCATGAAGGGATATGCGACATTCATTCAGGGGCTCGATCTTTATACCACCGCATCACTAGAGCTGGATATTTTTGGCCAACATTGCTTGCGGATGCCAAGAAATACACTAAACGGTGCACCATATGTCAGTACCATTCTCCAATCCCGCAATTGCCTGGGGCTCCCTTATCGGTTACCCCATTGCCGTGCCCGTTTAACAGATGGGGGATCGATATCCTCGGACCATTCCCCCGGTCAATAGGGCAAAGAAAATTTTGTATCGTAGCGGTGGAGTATTACTCGAAGTGGATTGAAGCAGAAGCAGTAGTCATCATCTTAGAGAAGGTGGTCAAACACTTCTTATGGAGAAATATCGTGAGTCGCTTCGGGGTTCCCCGAGGGCTCATATCAGATAATGGGACTCAGTTCCGTGGAAAGAGCATACGGGATTTATGCACCAAGTTAGACATCATCCAACATTTCTCGTTAGTTGCCCACCCTCAAACTAATGGACTTACGGAGGTATCTAACAAGGTTATCCTGAAAGGATTGAAGACTAAGTTAGAAGATTTTGGAGGGAAATGGCCTGAACACATCTATGAAGTCTTATGGGCATACCGAACTACACCTCGCTCAACAACCCAGGAATCACCTTTCTCATTGGTGTATGGGACCGGAGCTGTTATCCCGGTGGAGGTTGCCATACGATCACCTCGGATATCTCAATATGATGAGCATATGAATGGTGAAAGGAGATTATTGGACCTCGAGATGATTGAAGAAAAGAGAGATGCGATTTACGCGCGGATGCCTGCTTATCAGCGAACTATGGAACGGACCCATAACAAGCGAGTCCTCCCAAGGGAATTCTTTGAAGGCGATCTAGTCCTCAGAAGCATTAAAGTGCAGAGGAACGTTGGAAAGCTGGACAGAAATTGGGAAGGACCATATCGAACATCAAAGAAATTAGAATCAGCTGCGTATAAACTTGAAACATTGGATGGTATAGAGGTCCCCCGAACTTGGAATGTCATGAATTTAAGGCGATATTTCTTGTGAACTTTCGATTAACCTGTTTGACTTAATAAACGTACATTCCTTTAAACGTAAGCCGAAAACAAGTAAGTACAAAACAAACTATTTCTAATTGAATGATGGACCGATCTTGAAGTTGGGTGACTAAGGACGAATCTGGACTGGTGTTCGAAGCTTCTTATCCGCAAGGCTCCCAAGTTATAGTAACCGCTCTGACGGGTCAGATGCTCCTGCACTTGCCTAGTCC
The DNA here is from genome assembly GCA_009725065.1 of Utricularia reniformis. Taxonomy (NCBI): domain Eukaryota; kingdom Viridiplantae; phylum Streptophyta; class Magnoliopsida; order Lamiales; family Lentibulariaceae; genus Utricularia; species Utricularia reniformis. The sequence goes on along the minus strand of RWGZ01001825.1, from coordinate 534,819 downwards.
CATGGATGAGTCGTGATTCACCCAGAACTCATTACGAACTAAAACACTCTCTTCAACGGCATTCAGTCTTGAGAAATGACCCTTGTACTTACGAAATCTGCCATGAAAAGAGGAATGGGGAAGTTAACATATCGAAACACAAGTTCGGTCCTAGTATGGGACATGTTATGAGCAAAAGCTTAGCCAATATAACCTACGGGACTTCAGTAGAACCAAGGTTCGGCCAAAGCTTATAAAAACTCATATTGAACCAAGACTGCGCCTCTCTAATCAAGTAGTGATTCCAAGGACGGAATAAGAGTGATCCAAATACAATATAAAATGACCGATCCAATCAGAATTGACATGAGTAAGCCAAACATAATATATGGGATCGATGGGTTAACACCCTATAAGCATCCCCGATCTTACACTTGGTGGTTAAAATACTCTCGTTAATATGAAACATATTAATTCACTTAAAAGTCAGTTATAACACTTTGTTCTGACAATTAAAAAGACAAGAATTGAGAGGAAAGAGTTGTATATTGAAAACAAGGAGCAAAGCAGGTACAAAATACAACTGAAATTTAACTATCATGCCCATCTTCCTTGTCTTCAATTCCCTGCTCCTGCGGTTCGGTCCGGGCCGCGAGCTGCTTCAATTCTTCCTCCTGGTCGGCCACCTTTTGGTTGACCGCTTTCTCCATCTCTTCAAAGAGATAGAAGAAAGGGTCTTCTTCCAGAACAGGCTCTTCCAAAGTTGGAATAACCTGGAAGTTGCCATCTCTCTCAAGTGGCTCGATCGCCTTCCATCGCTCGTCCGAAGGGGAAAGCCCGAACTGCTTTATAACCTGCTCTCGCATGTTATCTAGGTATTTAGCAGTATACACCCCATGTATGTTATCCGCCAAAGCGAATAACAGGGGGGACCGAGCGAAGCCTAGGACTGCTTCCCGGACCGAACCTTCGGCCGAAGTGCGGGTTCTTGTCAACTCCTCTTCCAAGGTCGCCTTCTCTTTTTGGGCACGAAGGAGAAGTTCGTTCAGCTTATTTCTCTTCTCCTGGGCTCGACCTTGAACTTGGTTGACCTCTTCTTCCTTGGCCCGCAGCTTGGCCTCCAGGTCAGAAATTCGCCCCTGAGCTGTTTTCCCTATCTTCTCCAGCTCAGAGACTTTATCTGCTAAGAGTGAGACCTCCATCTCAGCTCTTAGCAGCTCACTATCCAGTCGGTCCCGGTCCTCCCGTACCGTGACCAACTCACTATGTTTGATTTCAACTTGCCTTTTCGTAAGGTCAAGTTGATCTTGGACTTGTTGGGACACAACACTGCCACCCTGGTTCTTCTCCACGGAGATGGCAGTTGTGAAGACCTTCCTCAGCATATGCATAAGATAACATTGTCAAAAAAGTAAGCTTCGGGCCTTAATATAAAAGAAAACTACCTTGGTGGTGAGGTCGAGGAAGCCCTCAATGATTTCTTCCTCAGACATGTCCGCTTGGACGTTGTCTGGGTTTTGCTATCCATAAAGGCGGAAATCCTTTAGGAAAACACTTTTCCTGGAGGTTAATTTCCTCCCCTTACTGAACATGTCTAGCAGGCCTAAGGCAACTCCCCAGTTGGAGTTAGCCTTAGGGCCCGATGCAGGCTCCTTCAAAACGATTCCCTTAGTAGGGACCAAAGAACTCTCCCCTTTCTTCAGCCTTTTGAGATCCCTCGGGGCTTCTGCTTAGGTCGCCCTTTTCCCTTTTCCCAACGGGATCGACGGTAGGGAGACGTTCGCCTTAAGGTGAGGACTGGGGAGAACCTTCTCCACTGGAACAGCTCACTACAGCAATAAAACAACAGTATTATCATTAATAGAGGAGTTGTTTCCGATTTGATAGAGGCTAGATAAGCTCAAAGAACGAATCCGAGCCGTTATCACCTCCTCTACCACTCCAAATACCCGAAACGCATGCCCTTCCCCAGTCGAAGGCTGCCCTGTGCAGCGCAGGGTCAATGTGCCCGCGCTGGTAGTTTGGATCGGGGGGTTCCAGGACCCCGATGGGATCAACATACCCCCCATTGATGATTCACTTTCATCAGCACTCCCCGATGCTTCGCGTTGTCCTTCAGAAGGACGGACCCAAGCAGCCGCCATACATTTGAACCGTGAGCTAGGCATCATCTCAGTTGAGTCTGCAAAACAAATACATAAGGATCAGGAAAGGATAAAATAAAAACATTACTGCATACCCGATTCTTCTGATGGATATGAGCTAGAAGACATCCCCTTCGGGGCTGGGGCTAGGGCTCCGGTCCTACCCGCGACACCTATTTCTATCAGTCTTTTCTCCCGAAGCAGCTCCGTTCGCTTAAGGCGTGCTTCGGGAGGGGGAACATCGCAAGTGTATTTGCGGTGTCTGGACGAGAGGGGTTGAACCTAGTTCGGTCCAACTGACCTATGCGTGGGTGAGTTATGCGTGGCCACACCTTCAACATGTCCTCTTTTGGGACTGTTATCCACACATAACAAGAATCCCACGCATAGAGAGACTCTTCTTTATCCACTGTAGCACACTCTTTAGTGCGCACCGCTATATAGTATAGTTTGCGGCATCCTAATAGACCTTAACCCTTCGGGACCCCACCAAGAACAGGTTGAAAAAATGTTCTAAGGTTGGGGCCCTATTCTGTTGGTGGCAATAAAATATGAACGCCACTATATACACATAACTACCCGGAAATAACGCAAAAGTAGGGCAGTAAATTTCTTTAAGAACGGCTGCTACAAAAGGATGCAGCGGAAAACGAAGCCCGCACTTCCAAGAAGCGTAACTGATCGGAATAGCGGATGCCGGCACATTCATTTCCGCCGGAAGGAAACGGGGAATATGTTCCCGTCCCTTCCAGATGGAATAATGTGCCGGACGAAAACTTAAACCTAAACTCCTCAATATTCAACTCAAACATGGCTGGGTATCTCGTTTTATAAGGAGCCATAGTATATACCTTAACAAAAATCGGAATGAAAGGGGTTGAGCGTGAAACAGATTGAGGGCGCAGAGAGCTCAATGGGGCAATTCTTCCTTCACGAAATGACGATGAGGAGAAACAATACCCAAAACCCCGATTTAAATATTAATTTCCATACCAATGGTGAGCTGCCACGTAATATTGCCACAGACGATGGCAGTACAAACACACTCATCACGCCTGCTGAATGATCGAATGTGAAGAGACGAAAATCTGGATATTAATATTTAAAAAAAAAACAAGAATAAAAGTATAACACAAATATACGTTATGGAATCGTAAATATAAATCGATTCCTACACTTGTAAACTTAAGTGAAAGATCGGTCCCCTGGACGCTCACCACTAGTAGGTACGGTCCCATATTCTCCCGAATGTATAAACATCGTGTGATCGGCCTTGTATCACCTCTACTATGGCAATCAAAAGCGAGGGGCTAGTGATGAGAACTCTAAGACCAGACACCCTACAATAGATAAGGCCCAGTAATGATTGGGCCGATCCATATGGTGGAAGTGAACTTGTGCAGCCTATTAATACACTTAACGAAAAACGGCACGATGTTCTGCGAGAGGACCGAAGATAACCTTGGCGAAATAAAACATTTTCTGACAACTGGCTCCGTGGTTCGGTCCAAACGGTTACAAACCCACGCTCTCCATGCTTCGGGCCTTCACACGTTTACCACGCCTCGGGCCCGATCACGCAGACCACGTCTCGGTCCCGGCCTCGTTTTACATCGCGCGACAACAACCTCTAACAAACTTGTCAGAGGCGGTTACAGAGCGTGAATTACACACGTCATTAACTCTATAAATACAGTGCACAAAAACGGAAATAGCAGGACCCTTTGGAGTCGTAAGAACAGGCTGTTACCCTGCTGAAGTTCTTACTGCTTTCTTATTCCTTGTCATTTTCTTTAAACCTCTGTTGTATTCTGTAATGGATTGCTTGATCAGTGAACATGCTAAGAGCTTAATTCGCTATTAGTCAAGTGGTTTTCTCCCCAATTCCTGGGGTTTCCACTATAAATCGTTGTGCCTCATTGTTATTTCCAGTTTCTTAATCGGTTTCCCATAAAAAATAAATTAAAACCGAGTTCGTTTGCTGACGAACCGGATGACTGTTGGTACCCCTAAAAAGGGATCATAACAATAATAATATACAAAATAAAAAAGTTAAAATTTATATGTCCGGATATTGTTGTATGGGTGAAAATAAAATTATTTATAAAAGTTGATATTATTATATTAATATTAAAACTAAAGAAAACTTATTTATAATGAGAGAATGAAGCTTCATAGCGAATATCGTTGGAGATATCTTAGAGCTCGATTTCAACGTCTTAAACTACACTTCGAAAATGAAGGTTTTCATTAGTGTGAGGGGGAGCATACCTAATTCATAAAACATAATCCACGAGGTAAGTGTGTCACTATATACAAGATGATATTAGCATTTAAAGGACAAATGAAATATTTTTTTGGTATTGAGATTTAAAAATTAATAAGTGGTTTTGAGATGATTGATATCAAGTCAATTGGTACTTTGATGGTACCGTGAACTCATCTACATAGTGATCTAGTGGATGGAAATAAATTCACACAACTGATTGAAAATTTGATTTATTTAACCACAAATAGGCCTTATTTGTCATTTGACAACTTGTATACTATTAAGCTTTCAACAAATCCAGTACTTTATAGACGAAACAAGCAAACATATCGACATGAGATTTCATTTTCTAAGAAATTACAAAAAAACAATGATTACTTGAGTTGGTTCATTGTGGAAGTGTTGTTAAAGCATTGACATTATGACTAAGGTCTTTAAGTATGATGTGTTTCAAAGACTGGGAATTGCTAAGTGTCCAGAAATTCCTAAACTTACCTAAACTTATATGTTTAGGTTAAGGGAGAAGTTGTTGGTGTTTTAAGTAGTGTCGTCTGACTTTATCTAAATATTTGAATAAATAAATGTAATATTAAGGAGGTTGTTACACATGTAGAGATTGTGGTAATGTGAACACCAAATTACCTTTCTAAAAGTGTCGTAGTCTAACTACATTAAAATTAACATATCATTTTAAATTATTATATTTTTAGCACTGCCATAAATATTATTATATTTATAGTAGTGATTCACTATTCTTGGTTGAATCACAAATAAAAGAATTAACTAAAATTTGTTAATTAAAGTCTTAAATAATTTAATAAAAATCTATATAACATTAAATAATTTTAATGTATGCATATATTTACACTTTTAGGGTTCCAAGTGGTGAAATTCGAATTTTTTGGCATTCATAGCAATGTTAGGTTGATATGTTAACTTAAATGTCATTGAATTTTTAAATTTAAATAATATGGCATTGAAGAACATTTAATTGGTAGAAATAGCAGTGATTGATGTATTGATGTTATTGGACAAATTGAGAGCCCAGTTTCAATATTAAAAGAAACTGGGCTAATAAATTTATTATTAATTGCAGGTCGAAACCGACATGCTGATAAATTCAATAATCCGTCTTCCCCCCATTCCCGTTCCTAGAAGGCTAATGAATTTATTTTAATATTGCATGTCGGTATCATTCAAGGTCGAAACCGACCTGCTAATAAATTCAAGAATTCGTCTTCTCATTCCTATTCCCGTTCCCGCGATTTTCTGTCGTTTTTTTTCCTTGCTGCATTTGTTGCCCATGCCAACTCCAAACTCTTACGATTTCAGTTCTACGTTGTCCGTCAAAAGACATACTTCGTTGTACATCGGCATTGGCACTCCAAGTCTCGTTTTGTGTCCAAGGAAAAGGATTTTGCACCTTTAGCCGATTCATCACGAATTGAAGGTTCCTTTGCTTTTTCATCGGTATTGTGTCTTTAATTGTGTCGTTGTGTTGTGAATTTTGAATTATGATTTGAATTGTGTAATTTAGGGTTGTATTATTTGAATTGATGAAATTTGGGGTTTTAGGTTATAAAATTATAATTATGATAAATTGATTAAAATGATTATTTGATTTGCGTTTCAATTGTGTGGGATTTCGGTTAGAGAAATTATTTGTAAGGTTTAGAAGTCGTGTTTAGGGATGGAATTAACGTATTTGTAAGTTATTTTAGTAGTTTTAAATTGGACCTTCGATTTGAAATTATTCTNTAAATACAAATAAATATAAATATATCCTTAATTTGTGTATTAAAAATCATATTTAATAATTTAATAAAAATCTATGTAACACTAAATATGGTAAAAGATCGAGATAATATTTTGTAAAATTGTTGATTTTTTTTATGAATATGGTTTACTATGTCAGATTCATTAAAAATTTACGAATCCGATTATAGTTTAGATAATGGTATTTGGGATATACGATGCGATATTATTAAAATTTTCCTAATATGTATGGTTTTGGATTTGATATTTGAGATGCGATTATGTGAGATTCGATTTTATTTACAAATCTAATTAGTGTTTACGTTCAAGATTAATGGTGTGATTTTATAATTTTATCATATAATTAATATACTAAATTTTTTAAATGGGGACGTAAAGAATAGAGTGGATATTAATTATTTAATTAGAAAAAGTTTGGATGATATGATCTCAAACATCATATCAATGCTATTATCTGAAAAAAAAATATTTAAAGACTTTTATTTTAATGTTATAAACTCATAATAGCCTGTAGTTTACTTTTAAATGATATTTAAAAATACATATATTTTTAAAATATTTATATACAGACACTGCTATAGTAATTTTTACCCTGGAACAGGGTAAATGGTGCACAAATCTTCTTTGAATGCGTGTAATCATGAAACATGTACCACGGTTGTTTTTTTTCTTAGTTATGAGTTATGTGTTCTCTTTATTGGAATTTTATCTCATTTAATATAGATTATTTCCTTCGGATTTCATTTCATATTTAGAACATAAATTTCTCAATCTTTATTTTTATACAAAACTCTTCTCCTAATTTCTAGGATTCTTAATCAAATTTGAAAAGTATTTGTTTCTCAAAATTCAAGTATAAAGAAATCGTTTTTTAATATTCGAAGTCACCTACTACAAGAATTCACACTAGTGGACGATGAGGCAACAATGGGAAATATGTTCGCGGTACAAAGAAGACAATGATATTACACTCACAACTATAAATTAGCTCAATTGTTAACATAAGGACTTAAAATGTATGTATACTATTATATATTCCAAACGTTACATATAAAATATTTTTTTCTTTAATGAAAAATATTCGAATTAAATAAGTAGAGTAAATAAAATCTCTATAAATGTCAAATCACTTATCTTTCAACTCAAATTTGAATAAGAAATAGAGTAAAGTTAATCAAAAAAATATTGTTAATGTAAATTTGACTATTTATTAATATGTAAATGTTTAACTTAATATTTTAATATATATTTTTATTAAATTATATTAATGCATATTCAATGCACCTCTAATAAAAAATTTACGCACACACACCTTTGCACATCGCACCTTGTATCTCGCACCCGCACCCGTGCAATCTAGAATATTTTATGTAATTTAATTACTTAATATTATATAAAAATACACATAATATTAATGAGAAATTGTGTGTTTGGTCCTCAAAGTTTCGATAATTTGGAAAAATTGGTCCCCAAAATTTAAAATGGCAAATTTAGTCCCCAAAATTTGATTAATTTAGTAAATTGAATCCCAAAAGTTTAACATTTAAGCAATACAAACTCCCAAACTTTAAAGTTGGCAATATTAGTTTTCAAAGTTTACACATAGTAACATGTATGGTCCCCAAAATTTTGGAATTTGTGCAAAATCGATCTCCACGTAACCCTAACGCCGTTAGTTTTTCCGTTAGGGTTGGACTCGGAAACTCGACCCGACCATAAAATTAAATGTTGTGGTTCGAAAACCAGGGGTGTCAACAGTCGACCGGTTCGTTGCAAGACGAACTCGGTTATTATTTGTTTGATATGTGGAGAACGATTATGAATCAAAGGTGAAAAGACGCAAGGATTTTAGAGTGGAAAACCTCGAAACCGATGAAAAAACCACTTGACTAAGGGCTAAAGGAAGTGCCCTTAGTCGGTTCAATAAGCACAATAATGATCATACAAGTCATGTTTGTTCTTTAGACAACAAAGAGAAGGAGAAGATTCGAAACTCAATCGAAAGAGACTTCTCTCTACGAAAGCTCTAAGGAGAAAACTGAAGAAGATCTTTTTCTCACACTCTAAGTGTCATTTTTATACTCCCACTGTGCTGTGTACAGTAGGGTGTCGTTTTGTGCCTATCCTTTGCGGCTAGGTCGGCTAATGTTAGGCGGAACAGCCGCCGGAAACGGCTTCACAGAGTTGCATGGCGCTAGACCTTTCGGCATTACTAGCCGGCTACTCTCGGTCCACTGGTGGCTCGTACGCCTTCGCCGGACCACGCTTTTGACAAGGCTGTCGAGGGTTGTCGTTGCATGGGATGAGCAAGAATGACCCGAAGCAGCGCCTATAATATGTGGACCGATCGGTCTGGCGCGTGCAAGAAGTTGGGCCCTACACATCGGGACCGATCGTTATAAACGATCGATCGGGCCACAAGATCTGGATAGGCCCTTCACTCACGTGGGCTGGATTTGGGCCTTCAAGTTCGGCTTACGTTGTTTGAGCTTCCATGGCCAAGCTTGGTTTTGACCCTGTCCGGGGTACCGGGTTCCGGGGATCTCATAACTAGCCCCTCGAACTCTGTCGCCACCGTGGTGGTGATCGGGGTTCGATCAACAGATTGAGATCGTTTGTGCATAGGTGCCCGATCGCGACGACGGAAACCTGTACCCGAACTGGTTGTAACGGCGTCATTGGGGACCGATCCTGCACTTAGAAATTTCATGATGTGGATTTTCAAATTTGAAATCCATAACAGTTGAGGATATGAGCGTAATTCTAGGCTCTGCAATAGCTAACGCCTTTCCGTATTCCAAAGGGGGGGACAGACTGTCAGACTGCAGCCGCCTGCAGAGATGACGTGTCACCCTGTGATTGAGCAGTACGTGATATAAAAGTCGGGATTTTCGCCTTGTGCAGCCATTATCACACTTTGCGATAGACTGCTCTAACTTTGGAATCCTCCGGCGATTTTGCTCAACCGTGGCTCAACTTCAAATCTCTTGCAATCTTTAAGGTAATCATCCATGGCACATCGTAGGTCTAGATACCCTGATATAACAACCATGGACCTTGAAGCATTTCGGGTCAAGTTTTCTATTCCAGCCCATTATCCCATCTGGAGGGGGAAGGAAGACATTCCGTGCTTCCTTCCCGCTGAGATGAACGTTCCGGCTAGCGCTATACCCGTTAGCTATGCCTCCCTTAGATCAGGCTTATGATTTCCCCTTCACCCTTTGTCGTGGCCGTTCTTCGGGAGATTCACTGCCCGACTTTTGCTCTTTTTCAGGGCAGTTACGTATATATTATCGCCTTTATTTATTATTGCCACAAACAGAGGGTAGAGCCAACCCTCCGGCATTTTTTCAACCTGTTCCTGGTGGGATCCCGTAGGGGTAGAAGGTTGTTAGGAGGTCGCAAGCTATATTATATAGCTACCCGAACGAATGAGTGTATTATCGTAGACAAAGAAGATTCCCTACATGAATGAGAATCTTGCTATGTCTGGATAGACATCCCGAGGGAGGATTTGCTGAAAGTTACCTTCCTAACAACACACCCAGACATCGGGAAGTTGGACCTAAGCCGGTTCAACCCATCCCACCCAGATATTGCCAACACCTTGGCAATGCTTCCTCCTCCCGAACGTCATCTGAAAAGAATTGACATCCTTCGGGAGAAGAAGTTATTAGAGATCGTGGTAGCAGGAAGAAAAGGAGCCCCTGCCCAAAAGGGTATATTCTCCAGTTCTGACTCCTCTGAGTCAGAAGGATCGGGTACGACTTTGCTTGCTTTAATTCATATTTCCTGATCCTCATTATTTTCCTTTTGCAGATTCCACTGAAACAATGTCTGGGAACCGACTTGATGCAGTGGCTGCTGCTTCAAAAGCCAAGAAGGAGGCTCAGCTGCAGTCGTCAAAACCCAAGCCCAGCGCAGCAGCTGGGCCTTCACGATCATCCGGGAGCTCCCACAGCCGCAGGCCAGAGCCCCGATCGATGGACGAGGTGGATGAGGTTATCTCTAAGAGGATACGCTCATTAGGCCTTCCTGCCATGTACAGAATCGGGAATAATTCCCCTCTGGATCTTAACGTTGTGCGGTTATTGTTGCAGGGGTCCATACGGGTGGAAGATGTCCGCCCCTCATCCAGTTTAGGAGATAGGGCTCAGAGACCTTCAGTCTCTGCGTCAACGAGCAAGCGGGGCCCCGAATAGAAAGCCCCGAAGCAATATAAAAGGCTGCGGTCAACTGTGAGCAGGCCCGTAGTTCCTATCCCGACGAAAGGGGTCACAATCGGTGAGAAGACATGCCCGTCCTCGTCTAACCCCGAGGCTATTCGCGGGGCTATCCAGGAGATGGTGGTCTCCGTTTTCAAGGCCCGGGGACCGAAAAGAGTCCCCTCTTCATGGAAGGATGCCGCCCTTGAAGAATACCAGCTCTTGAGGAAGAAAAACCTGTCCTGTATTGATGGCGCGCTGCCTAGCTTGGTGTCAGCATATCTAGAATCCCAAGCTGTGGTAAGTTATTTTCAGCTCATGCTGCCCCGATCGGGCATATGTTCCTAATCCAATTTGGCTCTTGCAGGCACATAGAAGGGTCTTAGACCTCGCTTCCGCCGTCCAGCTCAGCCGAAGCATCTCCTCGGCATATGAAGAGCTGGAAAGTCAACATGCCTTAGCTCAACGGTAAGTTGAAATCAAACAGACAGAGCTGGAAGCGGTTAGAGCCGATCGGGACCGTTTGAATGGAGAGCTGCTTGGAGCGGGTACTGAGTTGTCCTTAGCTGCTTCTAAGGCGGGAGAGGCCTAAGCAGCAGCAAACTCCGCCACGGCCCGAGTTTTGGAGCTGGAGCGTCAGATACAGGAGATATCTGACGAAAGCAACATGCTTTTTCTGCAATCCCAGGATAAAAAGAATGTCTTGAATGAATAGCATGAAGCGCTTAAAGAAGACTTGGTTAGGTTCCAAGGATCAACTGAGGGAGCGGTTTGGGAAGCCCTGTTGGGTTTTGCCCGATGTTTGCCTTAGCGGCAAACGTTTACGGACCGAACGTCTCCCAATACATAGACAATACGAAGGACCAAATAGTTAGCAAGTTTGGTCTGGATCCCGAAGATGAATGTTGGGAGACGCTTGACCCTTCAACCAAGGACGGAAACTTCCGTGAGATCCCCGAACTAGACGAGCCCCCGTTGGAGAATGATCCCAACTATCCCCTCTTTAACTTGATTGAGAGATCGGTCAACGAAATAGTTGAGGAAAGGGTGTAGAAGGTGGAGGATCTCAAGGCATGGATTGCAGAGAAGTCCGGCGCTGTAGATAAGGAAGAAGGATAAATAGATTAGGATTCAAATTTCCCAGTCCTTTCTTTTCTACATTTGTAAACTTTATTCTGAATAAAATTTCGTCCTTTTGCACAACTTGCATTAGTTAACTCCAAGTATAAGGTCGGGGCTTAAGCCAAATATGGACCGAACGCTCTTCACCAATTAACTTTGAATCCTGCTAAGTTTAGTAAGTTAAGGAATCCCAACTATACCAAGAGATCACACTTGAATCCGTCCAATAAAATATCATGACTTTGGCGGCGTTGCCATGGTTCTCCATGAGTCCCATGACAAATTTTTAGCCGAAGCCCTGGTTCTTAAAATAGTCCTATGGCGGGCTTTGGCTTGCCATTTGACAGGTTAACTCTGTCCTGGTTTCTTGCTTATAGACTAAGCGTAATGAAGCAAGGGCTACCTCTAGGTGATGAGTGCCGTTTGAAGAAGAAATTGAGTTCGTAGTGAGTTATGGGAGTATGCGATTCATCTAAGTACTCAGCAAGTGTGGAAGCAACTGACTCGTCAGAGCTGTCACACTACTTTGGAGCCTTATGGATGATGGCTACAGTCACCAGTCCAAACTCGTCCAGAAAATCCAACTCCAAGATCGGTCACTCACTTAGCTAGAAATACTTTGTATTGCATCCATTGTAACTTATTCATGCATAAGAAACATTTTAAAGTTTAGAGTTACCAAATATGTCAAATGCTTTATATAAAATAACGCCTTAAGTTCATAACATTCCAAGTTAGGGAATCTCACTTCCATCCAGATTCTCTAGCTTATAAGCCCGAGCACCCAGGTTCTTCATGACCCGATAGGGCCCTTCCCAATTTCTGTCCAGCTTCCCAACATTTCTCTGAACTCTTACATTTCTGAGAACGAGGTCGCCTTCTGAGAATTCCCTGGGCACGACTTGTTTGTTATGAGCTCGCTCCATTATTCTTTGATAAGCACACATGCGCGCATAAATGGTGTTTCTTTTTTCTTCAATCATTTCCAAGTCCAAGGATCTTCGCTCATCATTCAAATGTTCGTCATACTGGGTTATCCGATGTGATCTTATGGCTACCTCCACTGGACAGACCGCTTCGGACCCATATACCAAAGAGAAAGGAGATTCCTGGGTCGTTGAACGGGGAGTGGTGCGGTAAGCCCATAGCACCTCGTAGATGTGATCGGGCCACTTTCCCCCAAATCTTCCAACTTAGATTTTAATCCCTTCAGGATAACTTTGTTGGAGACCTCCGTTAATCCGTTGGTCTGAGGATGAGCTACCGATGAGAAGTGTTGAGCGATACCCAATTTGACGCAAAGATCCCGAACGGCTTTTCCGCGGAATTGAAGTCCATTATTAGATACAAAAGCTCGAGGTACTCCGAAGCGGCTTATGATGTTCATCCATAGGAAGTGTTTCACCACATTTTCGGAAATAATAGCCACCGCTTCAGCCTCGATCCACTTTGTATAATATTCAACCACCATTATGCAAAACTTCTGCTGTTGGACCGATCGAGGAAACGGTCCCAAGATATCAATCCCCCATCTGTCAAATAGACAAGGAAGTGGGGTCATCGACAAAGATGCCCCTGGCAATTGGGGAACTGGAGAATAGTGTTGACAAGCAGCGCAGCATCTTATGTACTTCTTTGCATCCTCAAGGAGCGTTGGCCATAAATAACCGGCTCTAACGAAACGATGATATAGCGATCGGGCCCCATAATGTATCCCGCACATCCCCTCATAAACATAAATCATGACGGCTTCAGCCTCTAAAGGGGATAAGCATCGCAGGAGCGGTCCCTCAAAGGTTTTCTTGAATAAGTGCCCGTCATTCAGCACATATCGCGTCGCCCGGGTTTCAATTTTCCTGGCCTCTGATACGTTTTCCGGTAGATGGCCGTTGGTCAGATACTTGACAAAAGGGGCCATCGACGTGTTATCTTCATGTGAGTGAACGGCGTTAATCTTTAAGTGTTGGAGTTCATGGCATAAAGCTCCCACCTCCTCAAACGATTGTTCGGTCACAGAAATTTCGACCGAAGGTCGATCGTGAATATGGACCGATAATGTGCCTGGTCCAATGTCTGGTTAGCCTATAGCCAGTTTGGCTAACGAATCGGCCACCTTGTTTTGTTCTCTAGGCACGTGGTCAAGTGAGAACTCACGGAACTTCTTTGCCATTTCCAAGACCTTCGCATGATATAGCTTCAGGGTTGGCTCATGTGTTTCGAATCGTCCTGCGAATTGCTCCACCACCAACTTGGAGTCTAAGAACATTCGCACTTTAGCAACTCCCATCTTTTGAGATAAGGTCATCCCCGACAAAACGACCTCGTATTCCACCACGATATTCGTTCCACAAAACAAGAACTTGACCGCTGAATGGATAACGTCGCCTTGAAGTGTAGTATGGGTGATGCCCGCTCCCTTTCCCCCGAAGGTTGATCCATCAACATAGATGACCCACCGGTCGTCCTCTTGGTTCAGAAATATGAGCGATCGGGTCATCTCGACCACGAAATCCGCTAGGACTTGAGCTTTGATCGCCCTTCGGAGAACGAATTCCAGATACATGGAGTTGATCTTGATCTTCCACTTGGCCAACCTTTCATTAGAATCCGCCTGACTCAAAACCGCCTTCAAAGGCTGATCAGTATACACATAAACCTTCCGGCCTTCGAAATAATGCTTAAGCTTAGATATAGCTTTCTGCAAGGCCAACATGAATTTCTCCAAGGTTGTGTATCTGGTTTCGGATAGTACCAGAGAATGGCTTACGTAGTAAACAGGTCGGTGAATATCATCCCCAATGGTCACCAGGGCTGCGCTGACTGCGGCTTTTGACACGGCCAAATATAGCCCTAAGCGTTCGTGGCACGTTGGGCTCACCATGACAGGAGGAGTGCTCAAATAAGTCTTTAAGTCGGAAAATGCCCGATCGCACTCTTCGGTCCAGCCATGATGGCTGGCATTCCTCAATGTCCTGAAAAAAGGTAGAGTCTGATCCGTGGACCTAGAAATAAACCTGCTCAGATCGGCCAGTCAGCCTTCGAAATTCTCGCTTGTTTCTCGGAGGTTGCATGTCAATAATAGCCTGGACTTTCTCCGGATTAACCTCGATGCCTTTCTCAGAAACGTAATATCCAAGGAATTTGCCATTTCGAATCCCGAAGCAACACTTGTTTGGATTTAGTTTCAGTTAATATTTTCGGCATACTTCGAAACAGCGAGACAAGTAAGGAATATGATCTTCATCATTCATGGACTTGACAATCATATCATCAACATACACTTCCATAATACGGCCAATCAACTCCCTAAAGATCTTGTTGACTAGCCTTTGGTATGCTGCTCCGACGTTCTTTAAGCCAAAAGGCATAACTTCGTAGCAGTAAACGCCGTCTTCTGTCATGAATGATTACTTCTTTTTATCTTCCTTAGCAAGGAAGATCTGATGGTACCCGGAGTAAGCGTCTATGGTACTCATCAGGGTGTTGCCAGCCACAGCATTCACCAATCGGTCAATATGTCGCAGTGGGAAAGGGTCCGACTCCCATCTCTTGTTGACGTCGGTAAAGTCCAAGCACATCCTCCACTTCCCATCTGCCATGGAGACTACCAACGGGTTTGCAACCCACTCAGTGTAGTGAATCTCTCTGATGAAACCCGACCGCAACAACTTGTTCACCTCTACCCGGATGATTTCAATCTTCTCAGGAGAATAGCGTCTCCTCTTTTGCCTTGTAGGCTTGGTTCCGGGCTCAATGTTGATCCGATGCTCACTCTCGGATCGTTCAATCCTCGGAACATCGTCGGGGGTCCAAGCGAAGATGTCCACATTGCTTCTCAGCAAGCAGACCAGTTCCTCTTCGAAGGTCGGGGCAAGATGTTCCCCGATGCGAGTAGTCTTGGTTGAGTCATCCTCAACCAAGTTGATAAGCTTGAACCCAACGGGTTCCATAGCTTGCCTCGGGTGCGGGGGAACTTCGAGCAAATCCACCCGAGCTCTCATGATGGGTGCCAAGGTTCGGCACGAGCTCATGTAGCACTGTCTTGCTACTTTCTGGTTCCCCTTAACAGAAATAACTCCATGAGTGGAGGGGAACTTGAGCATCATGTGGTACGTAGAAGGGACCGCCTCAAACATACTAAGGCCGGTCCGTCCAATGATAGCGTTGTAAGCCAAATCGACTTCAACGACTATGAATTCCAGGGTTTCCGATCGGTCCGTGCCCGGTCCTCCTAGTGTGACTTGGAAAAGAATTTTCCTGCATGGGATAACACTTCTGTGGTCGAACGACTAGAGGGTTATATTGGCGATAGGGGGATCATGGGCCGCGGCTCCTAGCATCTCCGCCACTTCACTCTTTATCAGATTGCATGAAGCCCCGGTGTCCACCAGAATCCTATGGACCCGTCGGTCGGCGATAATTCCAGTGATGATGAGAGGATCATCACACGGATCGGTAACCCTTTCTCGATCGGCTGCGGTAAAAATGATATCGCCTTCAAAGGTCGAGGACCGCTCAACCGATTCGTACTTGACCAGCGCCACAGATTCGGAGCTTTCTGGAAACTCCTCACGCGCTGCTCTTTTTCGGTCCCTGACCGACACGTTAATCCTTATTCCACCGGAGATAACATAAATATCTCCGACGAACTCTCTTTCACTGGGCACCTCCTCATTTGGGGAAGGTTGGGTGCCCACTTCGGCAAGTGGGGGAGCTGGCTGCTCCCTCCTGTCTCCTTCATTTCGCTGGGCCCTGACGCCACGGCCCCACCATCTCCTCCTTCAGCCCTGGCCACGGTTCTCTTGACCGTGCTGGCCTCTATCCTGTTCGGGTTGGGGAGATCTTCGGTCTCCCGCCCGGTTGTTGTACTGTCGGGGCTGACCCCGATTGTCTCTTCCCCTTGGCCTATGACCATCGTCACCCTGATGGCCCGCTCGGGGTGAGTGTGCCCGCTTGCCTCTTCGATCGTCATGATCGGGCTTTCCCTTGTTCATCACCACTACTGTCTCTCGCAATAGCGGGCATTTCAACGTCGGGTGATCGCGGTTGTGATGCAACTCGCAATAGACCCGTTTGTCCTCCTTCTTCGGAGGAACGATCTTTTCAGCCACAACCGCAACTTCCCGCGGCTGTCTCTTTGTGTAAGATACCCTATGGTCACCTGCGGGATCAGAATTCCAGGAAGACTTTCGATATCCCGCTCCCAGCGCTTCAACCACCTTGATGTACTTGTTGATTTACTGAAGGAGCTTCCCCAAGGTGGAGAGTTGGCTCTTCACAAGGCTGGCCGAAAAGCCACAAGGTCCCAAGACCTGCTGCAAGATATCGATTTTGTCTCGGTGCGCCAACTTGATACCCCGAGCAGTTCGGTTGAATTTCTCCATAAAAGAACGGAGACTCATCTTCGCCGTGATATACTTCATGTCATATAATTCCTTCCTACTACAAGGCGGTCCAACATTTGAAGTGAACTGCTCTGAGAAAGCCAGGATTAATCCGCCATACGACTGTATGGATCGGGCCGGCATGTTTTAAACCAGGTCCGGGCATCGCCTTGCAACCCTGCCGCGAAGATGTGCCACTTCAATGAGTCAGAGGCCCGAACGGTCCCCATCCTCAGCTCGAAATCCGCAACGTGATCGATCGGATCACCGTCGCCTCATAGCACTGGTAACCTTTTTGGGTTACGGTAGTATCGATCGGGGACTGCCGCCCAGATCTCTCCAGAAAACGGGAGCATCAAATCTCCCAAGGCGGCGGAGACGCCTCCAGATTGTTGGGATGACGCCTGGGCCACATGCAGATTGTGCCACCAGTAATCATCCTTGCTCCGCCTGATTGGGGCATCCATGGCCCGATCAAGTAGTCCAAGATTGTGCCCCAGATTAGGACCGCAATCCCTCTGCGTTCGCAAGGTTTCCAACTCTCTGGTAAGCTCATCGATGCGCCTCTGCATCTGTTCCTGGTCCGTCCGAGGAACGGGAGTTGGAGTTCTAATTGGAGGAGGCGGAGTAGATTGGTATCTCGGCCTCCTCATTGTTACTCCGCACCTGATATTCTCCTCTTCATCGGAGCTCGGCGCTTCTGGGTCGCTTTCGTAGCCTCTGTTGCCTTGAACAGGGCTTGTGATAGCCGGTGGTTCTGTTCCACTCCTCTCCGACGTTACTTCCAATATAACCTTCCTAAAAACAGCTTCCATGTCATGTAAAGAGAACGTTGAAGCTGGAATGCTGCTGGGAAGCGTATCACTATCGTTCGTCGAAGTTCTAGTTGACATGCCTTTGATTATCCTATCCCATGTAAAGACCTCAAATGGGGATTAGAAACTCATCCCCACGGACGGCGCCAAACTGCTGTGGTTCGAAAACCAGGGGTGTCAACAGTCGACTGGTTTGTTACAAGACGAACAAGGTTATAATTTATTTGATGTTTAGAGAACGATTATAAACCAAAGGTGAAAAAACGCAGCGATTTTAGAGTGGAAAACCTCGAAGACGAGGAAAAAACCACATGACTAAGGGCTCAAGGAAGTGCCCTTAGTCGGTTCAATAAGCAAATTAATGATCACCAAGGTCATGTTTGTTCTTTAGACAACAAAGAGGAAGAGAAGTATCAAAAATAAATCGACAGAGAATTCTCTATGCGAAAGCTTCAAGGAAAATCGGAATATCTTTTTCTCACACCCTAAGTGTCATTTCTATACTCCCACTGTGTTGTATACAGTAGGGTGTCATTTTGTGCTGTTCTTTGCGGCTAGGTCTGCTAATGTCAGGCGGAACAGCCACCGGAAACGGCTTCACAGAGCTACATGGCGCTAGACCTTTCGGTGCTAATAGCCGGCTATTCCCTGGCCACTGGAGGCTCGTACGACCTCGCCGGACCACGTCTCTAACAAGGCTGTCGAGAGTTGTCATTGCATGGGAGGAGTATGGACGGTCCGAAGCAAATCCTATAGTATGTGGACCGATCGGTCTTGGCACATGCGATAAGCTGGGCAGTACATAACGGGACCGATCGCTAGCAACGATCGATCGGGCCACAGGGTTTGGATGGGCCATTCACTCATGTGGGCTGGATCTGGGCCTCCAAGTTCGGCTTACATTGTATGGGCTCTTCTGATCAAGTTGGCATTGATCATGTTCGAGGCACCGGGTTCCGGAGATCTCATCAAATAGCATTAGGTTCTGCCACCAGCTCTTCAAAAGGTGCTTGGTTGGGATCTTCCATCGTTCGGGGGCAACTCATTTTGTGGTTGTCGACCTAAAATTTCTTCCACATCAGA
Source organism: Utricularia reniformis (assembly GCA_009725065.1). NCBI lineage: Eukaryota > Viridiplantae > Streptophyta > Magnoliopsida > Lamiales > Lentibulariaceae > Utricularia > Utricularia reniformis. Next base: position 516,042 of record RWGZ01001825.1, on the reverse strand, counting down.
ACTCTTATTTCCTCGGCGATCTTCCTCCTAGTCTGCATCGACGGGGTTGTCGTCTGAGAGGTTTTGAACACATGGTTAACCCATTGATTTTTGTCCTGAGGCCACGATTGATTGTTAAAAGTCTCCAACCATTTTCTCCCTAAGTTTCTGCCAAGATTGCTGGTCGAGGGTAATCACCTCTTTACCACCAATACTGTTATGGGATTCTTGTTGTTCTGAGACTCCATATCCTCCACAGATTATGGATTTTCCATGAGAAAAATGCAAAAAGGTAGCACTAGAAAGCAAAGCTTCTCATTGGGTTTACCAGAAGATCCCCACGAACGGTGCCAAATGTTAAGGGTAAAAATTATACTTCTCAATATTATGAAAAATAGTATGTGAGAACCGCTGGTAATCGGTTTCCGTAATACAAAACACTGAGAATTAAACTTGAGAAACCCGAGAACCGGGTGGAAAACCCACGGGGCACCAAACACAAGAGGAAATATCACTAAAGGAAAAATAGGTTACGGAATAAAGAGAAGAGTTTCGCTCATCTATTCTAGGCACTGGTATTATGCTCTCAAGAACTGGTTTTTCATCACCCCTCTGCCCTCATTTTATAGGGGCTAGAGACGAATATATAATTACTAAATTTTATCACAATCTCATCCTGTCTCTTCAGCCGTCCCGCAAGCTGATTAATCTGAATTTTAGAGCGTAAAAGTAATACGGCGCCGTCTGAGATTGATGGTGATATTACCCGGGTATATTCTCTTGTATCCGTCCTTACCCGGGAGCTCGTCCGACGTGGTTATTGGTATTTTCATATTTTTATCGGATGGCATTCTCAAGTGGTATTCTCGTAATTCTGGCTTGCTGGGCCCCATATAAAGTCTCTGCAAGCATTTTGATATGTTTCGGGTCATTTCGGCCCCAGACGGGGCCAGGGGTATTTTCGTAATTTGCCACCCGGGAGCGCACCGGTCAGGTGCGATGATGTTATGTGGCCGCATATTCGCTATCTGGAAGCAGTGGATTATTTTACGGGGTCCTCCGGTATTTTCTCATCAATATCCTCGCCTAATTCTGGATCGAGACGCATTTCCGAAGTTATATTTCGGAACGGTATTTGTTCTAATTTAATTGGATATTAGTTGAGGTGTCTTGGGCTTAATCTAATGAAATTGGACTCTTGGGCCTAAGCTTGTGTTTTGGGCTACATTTCTCTATAAATAGAGGTCCTAAGGCATTGAGAAGGGGTTGGATCCTTTTCGCATCTCCCAAGGCGAGACTTTCACTCGAAATCGCGAGATTTCAACACTGCAATTACTATTCGCGAGATTTCGTACCGAATCTCGCGGCCAGCCCAGACTCGCGAGGAATCGCACCAAACCTCGCGACCAGGCCATGCCTTANCCTGTATGATAGCGAGCCACGACAAATCAGTCAGGACTATGGTCCAGTCATGGGAGCAAGCCGCTAAAGGCCAAAGAGTAGCCGGCTGGCAGCGCCGTAAGGCCTAAGCGCCATGCAGCCACTGTAGAGCCAGTTCCGGCGGCTGATCCGTCTGGCGTTAGCCGACCTATTGGCAAAGGACAAGCACAAAACGACGGCCTACTGCACATAGTACAGTGCAGGTATAAAAAGGACGCTGAGAGAACGAAAAAAGCAGAGCCTTTTGGAATCAGAGAGAAAGGACCGAAGAAGAAGTTTGAGATCCTCCTGGTTCTTCCTCCCCACATCCGTGGTTTCACAGCTCCTCTCGATTTATTTTCGAAGCGCTTTGTTGTGTATTGATCTGAAAACATGCATTGTATGATCCTGTTTTCGTTTATTGGAAGGGCTAAGGGCTTTTCTTTCCGCCCTTAGTCAAGTGGTTTTTTCCTCGCTTCCGAGGTTTTCCACTCAAAATCCTTTTTGCTTTCTATGCCTCTAAACCGTTAACTCTTCTCCACACATAAACAAATCATAACCGAGTTCGTCTTGTAACGAACCGGTCGACTGTTGACACCCCTGGTTTTCTAACCACAACAATTAGGAATCATGGAACAACAAGTTGATTGAACACAAAATCATTAGTTGTATCATAATTCGAAACTATCCTATAGTTCATATTTTTTATTGGAAGTACAATTATTATGAAATTTAATAAAAAAATATTATAGGGGTGCAAAATTACTATTTTAACAAACCGTCTACAATAATTCATATTTCCCTAATATTTGCAAAAAGTAAACAAAATACAACACATTAGAAATGATCAAAATGCTTAACATCAATTCTATCTCCTCTGGAAAGTCGACTAAATTTATTTCACTGAACCAAAACATAGTCATCTGTGTTCAAATTGAATGAAGAATGTCGTTAGAACAAACAATTTTCAACTAGAGTCATTTGTGTTCAAATTGAAGAATGCATTAGAATAAACCCGAGTTAATGAATTAGGTGTAAAATCATGTAATTTTAAACATAAATCACGCACTTTGTTGCATCATTTTGAAGTGGTACCCATTCAGATTAAGAGTTAACAAATGAAACGATGATAAGTAGTGGTACCCAACAACATTTTCTGTCAATGCACTTAAATTTTGGCAAGTGTATGATGGTGGCCGCAATATAATATTAAGTGGGTATTGAATCAAACTTGTGGAGTATGTCATTGTACCGCCTAACGCACAGCCTATTCCATAAACCCCATACCCCATACACATAAAAAGTATGCAACATATAAGTGTAACTTTTTATATTTGTGTCAATCGCCAATCTGTGAGTTGCAACAAGCAAATCAAGAACTATCTCATCCAACGATTATCTGTTAAAAATATGATGTAACACTAACAGTGACCAATGTTCCCTAAGAAATTTGCATACATTATGTAACCGTAATTCTTTTTTTAAAACATTGTACACATAGGAGAGTGCATAGGAGAAAATTGAATCATATTTCTCATTGTGTTATTAAGAAGACTTTTAGCTATCTTATCTCTCTTCCATATAAAAAGGAAGTTTTTTTCATGATGTCAATGTGATAGAGATATATCAATTGAGTTTCTTCTATTGACATGAGTATATCCAAAGGTAACGAGATGTGGTCACACGAAAGATGTAAGAGTAATAGTCTCTTACTTGGTGTTATGGGTCTTATGCGGTCGCTAAATATATATGACAATTATATAATTAAATTATATTCTATTGATATGTGTATATACATTTAATGTGTTATAATGAAATAATATTATAAAATAAAATAATATATATTCATTAAAATAGTAAATACAATCATTCGTGAAATTTAGCTTAAACATGTCGTCGATATCATTCTTCAAACGTTGTAAAATATTCTACTCTTGATGCGTTGATGCAACGATTTGTTGAGATTCAACCTTTCATTGCTCTATTCTTCTACTCCTCTCACGTCGGTCCATATCCAAGAGGTTCCATCAAAGTTCGATCATACTATGTTTAGCGGACAAGTAGTCGATCGATAGACATGGTAAAAAAAAAGTGTTCGGGAAAGGTTGTCATTGAACTACTATCAATATTTGAAATCTTGTCCATTAAGTAGTTAAGTTGATATGTGGAAGGGGGTACCGCGTGCACATGTTGCTACACGTACTCAACCGATATGCACAACCAGCCAAAGCCACGGCATGAAGATGCAACAATGAAGGGAGCCCGAGTCGATAGACCATGTGAATGCATCCTCACCCGAACACACACGCAATCTCTTCGTTGTGAACGGGTCATGGCTTAATGAATCCAAGGGTGTGGATGCATGAAAGGGTGTGCATCACGATCGGATTGGGTTCTATTGGCTACATGCCCCTCTATCGCATCATTGGATAAATTTTTGGGGTAGCATTTGTCAGATTAGATGAACTTTGAGTGTCACATCTTGAAAATTGTCCCATTTACCTATGCGTATGAGGGGGGCTATTAGGTCATGCCTCATGATAGAATGATGCACTATGAGAATACACATGTGATCATGAAAGTACGGCTAGATCATGCAAACGCATCACCGTGGATAGCATCAAGGCGCTGGCACATCAGTGGTGTTGCCAAGATCATCGGCTGGATCATGCGATGGCATCCGCGTGATCGCACAAGGCGTGATAGCAATGATGCCATGATCAACGACTTGATCAAGCGATGGCATCCGCATGACTCGAAAGGGCGAGGTAGCGATGATGCCATGATCACCGGCCTGCTCTTCTTACGACATCCGTGTGACTCGAAATGAGCGAGGCATCGATGATGTTATGATCAGCGTCTTGGTCATGCGATGACATCCTATGGCATGCATCCGGCGTGGCGGCGACCATGGCAAGGGCCTTGCTGTCATATTCTACTCTTGATGTCCTAGCGTAATATCCTTGAAGAGTAATGTTATCGGCTGTAAAAATCGACAATAACAAATTATGCCCCTTTTATGAGTAAGAGTTCTTGAAAAAGTAATACTAAAATAAGAAGGAAAAATACTCAATTTTGTAGTTGGAGAATTATTCTATAAAGAAATGATAAAAAATCTCCACAACTTGCTAGATATTTCTTAATAAGTGATTTTAAAATTTAACCCTACATAAGTTCTATTTTTAAAATGGAGTAAATAACACTTAAACTTTAAGTTGAATCTGATTCCGATTCTTAACTTAGAATCAATTGTCTAGACAATCCACTATAGATCCCGCAATTTCCACTTACAAAAAACATAGTAATGTTCTTACACTTTGAGCACAACTAAAGCCAGCAAGCATGCAACAAAAAAACTTAGCGTAGATATTAAACTGTAATACTAAAGATTGGGTTTAACGAAATTCTCAGTTTTCACCGTCCTTGCATAGAATTTTATTTCCACCATATATGCACCATATCTAAACCTTTCTTCAGATCTCATGTGCTTTTTTTAAAAAATATTAAATTTTTTTATCCATAGGGTATAAAAACTTAGAAAAAAGTCGGAAGGCTTTTAGTAAGATTTCTTAACAGTCACACTAGTAGACTCAAAGAGCACGTTAGTAAACGTTAGTTAAATTTTATGGAGTCTTCTTGTAACAAAGAAATTTCTATATAGTGACCAGAACGTAAGTCCAAGGCCACAAAGTAAGTTTGGAGCTTGAAATGTCTCAAGAACGTCAGGCCAATAATCTAACGTTTTTTCAGTTTTTGTAAGTGTTTAGAAACCTCAAAATACCAAAGGCTTCCACGTTTTAGTTCACATATCTTAAATAAAGAAGATAAATATCTATGTTCTATAGCAATAATTAGACTGCCATCAAATCGTTCAAGCTCAACTAGTGAACAAGAACATGTTCTAGCCCTTAGAAATCTCACAAGAAATCAGTGCGCAATTACAGTATATGTAAGGAAACTCAATGTTTAAAGCTCAAGAACAGAGAAAACATGCAATGCTCTAGAACATTCAAGAATAGGCACAAATAGAGAAGGAAAACTCAAACGGCGCTGTGCACATTGGAAAATGAAAAATCATTTCCATCATGTAAAGGAGGCACCATTTAGATATGGTGCCCTAACAGCTATCGCCACACGAAGGCAAAAGCCTTCAGGCTTATCTCAATTGGGCCAATACAAAGCCCATAGCAGAAATTAGTAACGCAAGCCCAGGTTATGTCGTAGGAGCAGACCCATGTAATGCAGAGAATGCCCATGTCATTGTATACGAATAAATAATATATTTGGCATGTATCACAATTAACAGAATGGGCATATCTTGATTTTCATCCAAATGATGGAGATAAGAGATGGGAATCGGACTTCGAATTGGAATTCCAGAGTTTCTTGGTGGTTTACAAGCAAATGAATTTCTTGATTGGCTAGCAACCGTTGAAAAGGCACTTGAGTATAAGAATGTTCATGACGATTGAAGAGGAGTGTGTACGGATCGGCTAAGAGACCCGATTATCAATTTTTTATCGATCCGATGGATACGGATCATAAAAATAATGATCTGAAACCAATCCGTAATAGTAGATTATTTTCCATATCGATTTATAGATCGATTTGATGGTATCCTGATCTTTAATTTTTTAATTATAGTTGATAATAAAAATTGTCAATAATCACAAAAAATGATATTTATTTACAAAACATAATACTTACTGTTGTAGTTCGAAAACCGTGGGTGTCAACAGTCGACCGGTTCGTTGCAAGACGAACTCGGTTATTATTTTTTTGGTATGTGGAGAACGATTATGAATCAAAGGTGAAAAGACGCAAGGATTTAAGAGTGGAAAACCTCGAAACCGAGGAAAAAACCACTTGACTAAGGGCTAAAGGAAGTGCTCTTAGTCGGTTCATTAAGCACAATAATGATCATACAAGTCATGTTTGTTTCTTTAGGCAACAAAGAGAAAGAGAAGAATCGAAAATAAATCGATAGCTACTTCTGAATGCGAAAGCTCTGAAGAGAAAACGGAAGAAGCTCCTTTTCTCGCACTCTAAGTGTCCTTTTTATACTCTCACTGTACTGTGTACAGTAGGGTGTCGTTTTGTGCCTGTCCTTTGCTGCTAGGTCGGCTAATGTCTGGTGGAACAGCCGCCGGAAACGGCTTCACATGGCTGCATGGCGCTAGACCTTTCGGAGCTACTAGCCGGCTACTCTCTAGCTACTGGTGGCTCGTACGCCTTCGCCGGACCACGCTTCTGACAGGGCTGTCGAGGGTTGTCGTTGCATGGGGTGAGTGAGAATGGACCGAAGCAAAGGCTGTAATATGTGGACCGATCGGTATGGGCGCATGCGAGACGCTGGGCCCTACACATCGGGATCGATCGTTATAAACGATCGATCGGGCCACAAGATCTGGATGGGCCCTTCACTCACGTGGGCTGAATCTGAGCCTCCAAGTTCGGCTTACGTTGTTTGGGCTTCTCTGGCCAAGTTTAGTCATGACCCTGTCTGGGTACCGGGTTCCGGGGATCTCATCACTTACAACCAAAGAACGCATATTCGGAATTTCCAAACTTCCATAAATTGAAACTTGAATTAAATAATAATCTTAATATAAAACCAAAGTATGTACACAATGATTGCTCTTTCTTCAAAGTGCATTTAATATACAAAAAAAACGTAATTAACTTAGATATGAATAATAAAATCAATTGTAAATGTAATTGTAAATGTAAATGTAATTGTAATTACATTAAAATCACAACCTTGAAAAATAAAATCAAGTGTAAATGTAATTACATTTTAAATGAAAATATAAATGTTTAAAAAATTATCTAAATTAGTAGAAACATATAAATTTCAAAAATCAATATATGATGTTGGTTGCTCTTTCATATAGGTTATTTTTGAAAAATAAAAAAAAAATATAAAAAAAAAATATTAACGAAAAACAAGTATTGGACCAAGTAATATATATATATATGTTTCCAAATCCTCTAATTCTTATAAACAAACATTAACATAAGTTGGCTCATTATATAATATAATATATTAATAAGTATCAGATCGGATAGCAGTTTTCAAAAACTATATCTGACCCGAAACCGCATACGACCCGATCCGTTTCAATATTTGTTGTTCGAATATCCAAAAAATCGGATCGATTACTTTCGATATTCGGATCACTGGATTTTCATAAACACCCCTATCGAAGAGTTGCTCTAGTCGCTACTAGATTTCATGGTCGGGTATCACATGGTGGTAAAAAGTACTCGAACTCGAATAGGAAAGTCTAAAATTCATTCATGGGTGTTATGGTCCCTTTTTAGGGATACCAACAGTCACCCGATTCGTCAGCTAACGAACTTGGTCTTGATTTGTTTTTGATGTGGAAGACGATTAAAACTAGAAATAATAAATATGCGCAGCGATTTATAGTGGAAACCCCAAGAATTGGGGAGAAAACCACTTGACTAAGAGCGAATGACGCTCATAGTCTGTTCACTAATCAAACAATTCATACATAATACAACAGAGGTTTTATGAAAATGACAAGGAATAAGAAAGCAGTAAGAACTCCGGCTGGGTAACGGCATGTTCTTACGCGTCCAAAAGATCCTGCTATTTCCGTCGTCGTGCTCTGTATTTATAGAGCTAGTGGCGTGTGTAAATCACGCTCTGTAACCGCATCTGACAGATTTGTTAGAGGTTGTTGTCGCGCGATGTAAAACGAGGCTGGGACCGAGGCGTGGTCTGCGTGAACGGGCCCGAGGCGTGGCGAACGTGTGAAGGCCCGAAGCGTGGAAAGTGCGGGTTTGTAACCGTTTGGACTGAACCACGGAGCCAGTTACCAGAAAACGCTTTATTTCGCCAAGGTTATCTTCGGTTCTCTCGCGGAACATCGGGCGCTTTCTGTTAAGTGTATAAATGGGCTGCACAAGTTCGCTTCCACCATTCGGATCGGCCCAATCGTTATTGAGCATCATCCGTTGCAGGGTACCCGGCCCTAGAGTTCTCATCACTAGCCCATGGTGAAAGCGGGTTCATCCAATTGGGTTCCCCACGAGATTCAGTACCGTTAATATTCAAGCCCTGGAGTTCATGGCATAGAGCCCCGATCTCTTCAATAGACTGTTCGATCACTGATATCTTGTGGACCTGAATGTGGACCGAAATAGTGCTCGGCTCTATGTTGGTATGCCCGCGGCCAATCTGGCGAGTGCGTCGGCAACCTTATTTTGCTCTCGTGGCACGTGGTCAAGAGAAAACTCACTGAATTGTTTGGATAATTCCTGAACTTTGGCACAATATAACCTCATCATCGGGTCATGAGTTTCAAAACTCCATGTGAACTGTTCCACTACTAACTTCGAGTCTGAGAACATTCGCACTCTGCTAACTCCCATTTTTCGAGCCAAGGTCATTCCTGATAATACAGCCTCATATTCTACCACATTATTTGTTCCAGCAAAGGAAAATTTGACTACGGAATGAATAAGGTCACCTTGTACCGTTGTTAGGGTAATGTCCATTCCTCTTCCACTGAAGGTCGACCCATCTACGTGGATCGTCCATCGTTCATCCTCTTGGTTAAGATATATGGTCGATCGGGTCATTTCAACCACAAAGTCGGCTATGACATGAGCTTTGATCGCCCTTCAGGGCAAGAATTTCAGATACATAGCGCTGAGTTTGATAGCCTATTTTACCAATCTCTCATTCAAATCCTTTTGTTTAAGTACCACATTCAGAGGTTGATCCGTATAAACATAGACCGTTCGGCCTTTAAAATAATGTTTCAGCTTGTATACAACTTTTTCAAAGCTAGCATGAATTTCTCCAAGGTGGAATATCTGGTTTCAGCAGATACCAGAGAATGACTGACATAATAAACAGGTTTATGAATGCCGTCTCGGATGGTCACCAGAGCTGCGCTGACGGCAACTTCTGATACATCAAGATACAACCCCAAAGGTTCATCACAAGTAGGACTTACCATCACCGGGGGAGTGCTTAAATAAGTCTTCTGCTCGGAGATGGCCCGATCGCATTCTTCGGTCTAATCTAGATGGCTTGCTTTTCTTAGCACTTTGAAAAAGGTAGAGCCCGGTCTGTGGATTTGAAATAAACCTGCTTAGTGCGGCGAGTCGGCCAGTAAGCCTCTGAAATTCTCTTTTGTTTCTTGGAGGTTGCATATCAATGATAGCCTGCACCTTTTCAGGGTTAACCTCTATGCCTTTCTGTGAAACGTAATATCCTTGAAATTTTCCACTTCGGATCCCGAAGCAGCATTTGTTTGGATTTAGTTTAAGCTTATATTTTTGGCATACTTCGAAACAACGAGACAAATAAGAAAGGTGGTCTTCATCATTCATAGATTTAACAATCATATCGTCAACATAAACTTCCATCATATGGCCGATCAATTCTCTAAAGATTTGTTGACCAACCTTTGATATGTTGCTCCAGCATTTTTGAGACCGAATGGTATAACCACACAACAGTAAACTCCATCTTCTGTCATGAATAATGAATTCTTCTGATCTTCTTCTGCTACGAAGATCTTATGATACCCAGAATAAGCATCCATGGTACTCATCATTGTGCTACCAGACACAGCGTCTACCAGTCGGTCGATATGCGGCAAGGGAAAAGGGTCCGACTCACAGCTTTTGTTAACATCGGTGAAGTGGATGCACATTCACCATTTCCCATCTGGTTTGGAGACCACTACTGGGTTTGCGACCCATTCAATATAGTGGATTTCTCTGATGAATCCTGACCGCAGCAATTTATTCACCTCAGCCCGGATAATCTCGATTTTTTTGGGAGAATAGCGTCTCCTCTTTTGCCAAACAGGCTTCATTCCAGGCTCGGTCTTGATCCGATGTTCACTATCGGATCGGTCAATCCCCGGAACAATGTCCGCGGTTCATGCTAATATATCCACGTGGCTTCTCAGCAAGTGGATCAATTCTTTTTCAAATGCAGGGGCTAAGTGTGCCCCTATGCGAGTTGTTTTGGTTGAGTCGTCCTCAACCAGATTAAACAACTTAAACCCTACGGGTTCCATTGCTTGCCTCGGGTGCGGCGGCTCTTCCAGCATATCGACCCGGGCCCTTTTGATAGGTGTCAATGTTCGGCACGAGCTCATGTAGCATTGTCTAGCTACTTTCTGATCCCCCTTGACAGAAATAACTCCATGAATGGAGGGGAATTTGAGCATCATATGATAGGTAGATGGGACCGCCTCGAACTTACTAAGGCCGGTCCGTCCGATGATGGTGTTGTAAGCCAAGTCGACTTCAACAACAATGAATTCCAGATCCTCCGATCGGTCCTTGGATGGTTCTCCAAGGGTGACTGGGAATAAAATCTTCTCGCATGGAATGACGCTCCTCTGGTCGAATGACCAAAGAGTTATATTAGCGATTGGGAGGTCATGAGCAGCAGCTCCCAACATTTCGGCGACTCGCGCTTCATTAGATTGCGTGAAGCCCCGGTGTCCACTAGGACCCTGTGGACACGACGATTCCCGATGACTCCAGTCATGGTGAGGGGATCATCGCATGGATCGATGATCCCTTCCCGATCGGCCAAAATAAAAGTGATATCCTCCCCGAAGGGAGGGGACCGTTCCGCTGGATCATATTTAACCAGCGCCACAGATTCGCAGCTCTCAGCGGAGTCTCCGCTCGCAATTCTCTTTCGGTCCCTGACCGATTCATTTATTCTCAGACTACCAGAGATAACATAAATATCTCCGGCTATTTCTCTTGGTGCCGCCTCATTTTGAGGAGCTTAGGCACCTATTTCCACAGGTGGAGGAGCGGCATGCTCCTGTCTTCCACCTTCGTTCTGCGGGGCTCTACCGGCACGGCCCCACCATCTTCTTCTTCGGCCTTGACCACAGTTTTCTGGACCGTGTTTGCCTCTATCTTGCTCTGGCGAAGGAGATCGTCGGTCCTTCGTCCGATCATTATAATTTCGGGGTTGCCCCCGATTATCCCTTCCCCGTGGCCTATGACGATCGTCACCCTAGTGCCCTTTCGGGGGGATTCTGATTGCTTGCCCTTCTGACCATTCCGGTCGGGCTTCTCTTTATTCATTGCCGCTACTGTCTCTTTCAACAGCGGGCACTTCAGGGTCGGGTGATCGCGATTATGATGTAGTTCGCAATACAACCGATTGTCCTCCTGCTTCGGGGGGACATCTTTCTCGCCTACAGCCGCAACTTCTAATGACTGCTTCTTAGGGTAGGAAACATTATGATCACCTGCGGGCTCAGAATTCCCGCTAGGTTTCGGATAGGCTAGCCCCAGAGCTTCATCCACCTTAATATACTTGTTGATTTTCTGAAGAAGTTTTCCCAAGGTGGATGGTGGGCTCTTTACCAAACTGGCTGAAAGGCCGCACGGTCACAAGACCTGCTGTAGAATATCAATCTTATCTCGGAGCTCAACCATGATCCCCAGGGCGGTCCTATTGAATTTCTCCATGAAGGGCCGATGACTCATTTTTGTCGGCATATATTTTAACTGATATAGTTCCTGCCTGCTTCGAGGCGGTCCTACATTGGGAGCAAATTGCTCTGAGAATGCCAAAATAAATCCGCCATACGACAGTATGGATCGGGCCGGCAAATTTTTAAACCACGTTCGGGCGTCACCTTGTAATCATGACGCGAAGATGCGGCACATTAGCGAATCTGAGGCCCGAACCGTTCCCATGTGTAATTCAAAGTCGACGAAGTGATCGATCGGATCACCGTCACCGCAAAATGTCGGCAACCCCTCGGGGTTGCGATAATGCCGATCTGGGACTGCTGCCCAGATCTCTTCAGAGAAGGGGAGCATCAAATCTCCCAAGGCGGCTGATACACCCTCAGATTGTTGGGACGATGCCTGGGCCGCATGCAGATTATGCCACCAGTCATCATCCTTACTTCGCCTGATTGGGGCGTCCATGGCCCTGTTGAATAAACCAGGATTGCATCCCAGATTAGGTTCGCAATCCTTCAACGCACGCATGCTCTCCAACTCGCTGGTGAGCTCGTCAATTCGCCGCTGCATCTGCTCCTTATCATTTCCAGGAGCAGGAGTTAGAGCCCTGGCCGGGGGAGGAGGAGTAGACCGATATCTGGGCCTCCTCGTTGTTACACCGCGCTTGATGATTTCTTCGTCATCAGTGATGCGCTCGTCAGGATCACTCTCGTATCCTCTGCTTTTGGGAACATGACTCGAAAATGCCGGTGGTTCTGTTCCACTTCTCTTCGACGTAATTTCCAGTACCACCTTCCTAACGACAGCTTCCAGATCCTGCAGAGTGAATGTTGGTGTTGGGAGACTGTCGGAAGCACGTCACAGTCATTTGTCGAAGTTCCAGTCGCCATGCCTTTGATTATCCTATCCTTGGTAGAAAACTCAAATGGGATTAGAGAATCGTCCCCACGGACGGCGCCAAACTGTTATGATCTCTTTTTAGGGGGTACCAACAGTCACCTGATTCGTCAGCTAACTAACTCGGTTTTGATTTGTTTTTGATGTGGAAGACGATTAAAACTAGAAATAATAAAGAGGCGCAGCGATTTATAGTGGAAACCCCAGGAATTGGGGAGAAAACCACTTGACTAAGAGCGAATGACGCTCATAGCCTGTTCACTAATTAAACAATCCATACAGAATACAACAGAGGTTTTATGAAAATGACAAGGAATAAGAAAGTAGTAAGAACTCCGGCAGGGTAACGGCCTGTTCTTACGCGTCCAAAAGGTCTTGCTATTTCCGTCGTCGCTCTCTGTATTTATAGTGCTAGTGGCGTGTGTAAATCACGCTCTGTAACCGCCTCTAACAGGTTTGTTAGAGGTTGTTGTCGTGCGATGTAAAACAAGGCTGGTACCGAGGCGTGGTCTGCGTGAACGGACCCGAGGCGTGGTAAACATGTGAAGGCCCGAAGCGTGGAAAGTGCGGGTTTGTAACCGTTTGGACCGAACCACGGAGCTAGTTACCAGAAAACGCTTTATTTCGCCAAGGTTATCTTCGGTCCTCTCGCGGAACATCGGGCTCTTTTTGTTAAGTGTATAAATGGGCTGCACAAGTTTGCTTCCACCATTCGGATCGGCCCAATCGTTATTGGGCCTCATCCGTTGCAGTGTGTCCGGCCCTAGAGTTCTCATCAGCTTATAAAAGAGTTTTGGTTGTGTAAATACAGACGAAGAGAACAAACTTTCAGTACTCCAACTCAACCGTTGGATCCATGGATCCCGCAAAAGAATCATCAACTTCATCAGAAATACTTTCCACAACTTACCCTGTTACACGCAAAACAATAGTTAATGTGATGCTTTTTTTGTGTAGAGTATGGTTATAGAAAAGTCAATTTCAAGAAGAATGGAAAAAATAATATGTTTACTAATAATGTCATTGAGGATTCAAATGAAGAGGTGGTTCTTTTTCATATCTATTTAATTAACCAAGGATTGAGGAGTTAGTCAACTGTGATATGTGTCTCTCTTTAGTCACTCGAAAGGTCTATTTGACACCTACAACTGAAGTTAACAATGGATGGCTGTGTAAAAATATTTTCGAATCAGGTTTTACCATTAAAAACAAGGTGTACATGTTAGTAATTGATGGTGGAAGTTGTGACAACATTATTTCAAAGGATGAAGTAAAGAGATTGGCGATAGCTATGGAACCTCTAGTAAAATCGTATCAGCTAGGCTGGTTATAGAAGAAAGAAGCACTCCCATTGACAAAACTAGCACACATTGGATTCCCTAATTGAAAAGATTTCATTGATGAAATTTGGTGTGATATGACTAAAATAGATGCTGGCCACTTGCCATTGGGATGCCCATGGCATTTGATCTAAGGACAATACATTCAGGACGAGAAAAAAACTTACTCCTTTATGTTCGACAAAACAAGGTCGTTCTATTACCATTCATACCGCAAGACAATGAAGTCAAGGTTTAAGTTAACCTATTTTCTCGTTCACAACTTATTGATGAAACTGGAGATGCCATTGCCTACCTAATTGTTGAATAAGAAATCCATATTCCCAAGTTTCATTACCAAAAAAGGTTCAAGAAAAAGAATATCCAGAAGATTTTCCAGCTCATTTGCCTAGCTCCTTGCCTCCCTTACATTTCACCCCTGATTTTGTTAGGGGGTGAATTGAAGACAACTTTTAAACACGAGAGGGATTATATGAATTGTAAGTAATGTCATTTGGGTTATCTAATGCCCCATTACGTTAATGAGGATGATGAATCAACTTCTTAGACCATTTATTCATCAGTTTTTGGTCGTGTACTTCGAGGACATTTTGAATTACAACATTGATTAGGATTCTCATAGACAACATGTTCGAGAGGTTGTAGGTTTCCAAAAAAAAATATTTTATATGCTTCGACAAAGAAATGCATATTTTTTACTCACAAAGTATTATTCTTAGGTTATGTGATATCAGGGGATGGATTGGAGGTATATTCAATGAAGGTTAAGGCGATCCAAACTTGGCATTCACCTACATCTCTTACCGAAGTGTAGAGCTTTCACGGGTTAGCATCTTATAATTGCAAGTTCATAATCCATTTTAGCTCTCTGGTGGCCCCTACTACCGATTGTATGGAGGAGATGTCATTTAGATGGAGCTCAGAAGTCGAGGAAGCTCTTATCAAATAAAAATGATTCTTAGTACAACTCCAGTGTTAGCACTTCCAGATTTTTCCCAACCTTTTGAACTACATGTGATGCTTCAGAAGTAGGAATTGGGGCAGTATTGAGTCACGCAGAACGTCCCAATACATAGTCAGCGAAAAATTTGGTGAAAGCAAACTCAAACTACGTTACATATGATCTCGAATTATATTCTCTTGTACATGCCTTGAAGCATTGGCGCCATTATTTGTTTTATCAAGATGCTGTATTGTGAATATACCATGAATCCTTAAGGCATATTAACTATCAAGACAAGGTATCCACTCGTCATGCCAGGTGGTTTGCTTATTTACAACAATTCATTTTTCTATCAAGCACAAGAATGGATCTAGCAACAACGCAAGTCATCCATTGAGTCGAAGACATACATGTCTTACTACCATGAGAGTGATTGTTGTTGGCTTTTAAAAGTTGCAGTCATTATACTCGATCGACCCATATTTTAGTTGGTAAGCCAAGACCTGAATTTAGTTCAAGTTGGTGAACTTGTTTCGATCCTCATTACGAAAAATAGGTACATTGCTCATGCATATCACAAGTTAACTTCCGAAAAGATTGGTTCGGTGAAGGTTCTCGCGAAGATCAATTCCAATGCACACATGGTACGTCTGCCTCAAGGCTTTCAGATGTCCAATGTCTTTAATGTCCGACATATGTTCCTGTATCATTTGGATCATTCAAGGTCGAATGCTTCGTCCCCTAAAGAGAATGATGAAGATCATTGGGCTTGTGAACAGTTTGAGAACTTATTGGCCCTTTCTAGTTAGTGGACCATCCTAGTATTTAATCAATTTATGCGGTTGAATGAGATAAATTTTTCTTTTGGATTTTGGCAAGTTCCTATACAAACTCACGATGGAAGATCCATTAGCGTTCAACCAGGAAGTAGGGCTAGAAGATTCAGTTGACTTCCTTCTTCTTTAGTATTTTGCTTAGTATTGTATGTGTATTTGTATGTTGATGTTACGAACTTTTGTGGAGGTTGTTCTTGATATTAGGTTTGTTTGGTTTAACTTTTTAAAATTGCGGTGTGGTGAGGTGTGGTGAGATGTGGTGAGGGGTGGTGAGGTGTGGTTATAGTGAATTTTTAAGTGTGTTTGGTAAAATTGCAATATTATGATAATGATTTATGAAAAAATACTAATATACCCTTATATATATAATAATAATAATAAATATAATTATATTATAATTAATAGAAGTAAGGATAAATGAGTCTTTTCCAAAATAACGATGAAGCCACAGCTGGTTTTAACAACTGTGATGATATCGTAATTTTGTAACGATTATCACATCGCAATTAAGTTTGTGTTTTGCGTCCATTAAAAAATCACGATTAGACCATCTCGTCGCACCGCACTGCACTTTTAAACATGGTACCAAACAAACCCATTGTCTATTTAATGTTTTTTGGGTTCCATTGCTTTGTCATCCATGTTCGTCTCCATCAAATACCTGGGATCAATTATATATTGAAAAATTACGAACGTTGGGTAATGTATGTCGAAACATTTAGTTGGTTTAAAATAATACCAAATATGATAAAAAATATATATTAAGACATAAAATTTGGATGTTATATTTAATATTATGCTACGAAAAGATAGGTAATGTAATGCCCCAAAATACACCCTATAATTTTTGCAATGATATTTTCATTATATTTTTTGAAGACCATTATTATGTTTTCAAATAGGGCTTACAACTAACGCATATCATTAACTTATCCGCTATGTGGCTCACATGTTCTCGGCTTCTCGTACAGAGTTTCACTCCAACTCCTTTGGTAGTTCCTACTAATGCTTTAGACTTTCCGGGGGTCGTCTTTATGTTCATTCATAGCGGCAACCACCTATCACCCTTTCCATCATTAGCCTTTCCTCCGTATTGGCTACAAGACTGTAAAACGGTCACCCTATAGTGATTGACGCTTCTCTATTTGTTGTCTTCTGATCCTCTACACCCCTTTCTTCCCTCTTCTCAGTATTTGCCTCACCTACTCGTTATTCTCTTTTTCCGAAATTCTTATCATTCTGTCGTTAGCTAGTTATCAATCGTATTCTCTGGTATTCTCATTTCGTAAGTCTCTCCACTACCCTCTCATCTATAGCTTCCCCACCCTTCCTATCTTAACCCTTTAACTACAGTATCACATTCTTCTCATTTGACGACTTACTTAAAGCTCCTCACTCACTCTCTCTATGTTACCTAGAGATACGTTTTCTCTTTCATTCCCGTTTGCACCAAGTCTTTTTATCTACTCATTTCCTTTTCATTTCTCACATTTTCCATTCTTTCTTGCCTTTTATCTCCTCCGTTTACTTCTACTGTGACCGAGGGTAACATGCTCGGTACATGTCTCGGCCTAGCTGTTGGTTGACTCGACAAGCACTACGCTTCACTTACCCGAATGAGTACTCAGGTGCTACCCTTTTTCTCACTCGGGTCTGTATTGCTATTTCACACGTCCCTTTCCTTTCTGGAACATTACATTCCCTTCATCAGGCATGCCATTCCATTGGTGAATTGTGTACTAGGCACGATGCCGGGTTCGGTTCGACGGTCTAGCCTTCCTCTCCCAAAGCTTCCAGGATTTGTGGCTAACCGTGTTGTTGTGGTTCGAAAACCGGGGGTGTCAACAGTCGACCGGTTTGACCCCTTGTTTTCAATTCATCTCCCTTCTCCGGTCCTAAGACGATGCCTATACGACTTACTTTCCTTACTCGTATCACTACTTCCCTCCCTATACTTGAACCTTCCATTATGAGATCATGCTCACTCCGCTTACCTTACTGATTTCGGTGTTCTATGCTTCTCACCGGATCTCCATGGTTCCAACTATCCTTTCCTCATTACCTCTATGGATCGATTTGCGGTGAATTCCATTTTATTCCTCGTTCTCGTGATGCCTTACCATTTAACTCTCACTTTCACGGTGAATTGCCACATTGATCTAATTTTGGCGTTAAATTACCATTCGACCCCTCGTTTTCATGGTGAATTACCACATTGCCACTTTTCTGAGGTAATTTACCATTTTCGCCCCTCATTTTTGCGGTAAATTACAAAATTGCCCATTTCCGTAGTGAATTACCATTTTGCCCCTCATTTTTTGCGGTGAATTACAACATGAAAGAATTTCCACGTTGAATTACCATCATACTTCTCATTTCTGCGGTGAATTACAATATGACACAATTTCCATAGTGAATTACCATTTTACCCTTCATTTCTACTGTGAATTACTTCATTACTCCATTTCCACAGTAAATTACAATATTGCCCTCAAAATCCATAGTGAATTCATGTTACGGGTCATTTCCATGGTGAATTCTTGCTTCGGGTCATTTCCGCTGTGAATTTGTCCTAAATCCGCAGGTAAATTGGCCTTAGGTCCTCTCTCGGATTCTCTCATGTCAAGGTGCCAAATGCCTCTACTTAGTCCTTCTCAATCCATATTTATAGACATCTTGACTTGTCCAAATGACCATTAGTCCTTCCTTTAGAATGATTCTTTTGTCCCTCTTCTTTTAAAAGTACACTTAGTCCCCATTTTCTTTAGTATTTCGTTCTCACGTAATACAACCTGTAAGTCCTTTTGTTTTGTCGTTTCCCCGGTCGTTACATTTAACTTGTAATATAAAATATTATTTTATAGGTATATCGTAATTTTGGCATAAAGAGTAAAACTATGATTTTAAAAGAATGTATTAGTATACATATGATGGTTGTGGAAAGATGAAGTAAAATGAGAGGAGAAAAAATTAGGAAGATTAAGGTAGAGTTTGCGTGGTGTGTTGGCGGCAACATGTGCCAAGTTGAGTGGACCAATTAGATGGCACCACATGGCCGAAAATTTCATTAAATGGTTGTCAATGAACAAATACTTATGATGCGAATGTACATTTCCGCACGGAAATGTGAATATCCGCGCGGAAATGGGCACACAATTGATGATAGTCATCATTCTGTGTTATGATGTCATCGTCATTTTACTTGTCAATTGACCAAAATGTTTTTGATCTGTTTTCAATCCAATTTGCCCCTTTTGATCTGTTTATGAAGTACAAGACATATTTTATAGTAATTGGAGGATTACTCAGTTTTATACCCCTTTCGATAATGACTATATTAGGAAGTTAAGTATACAAACTTGATACTATATTATAAATGATGTGATTATCTACACGTAATAGTTATTTCGAGATCATAGAATAGAGCGTTGGACAATGTACGAAGTAAAATTAAGCGGGATGATTCTTCAAAGACTAGAAAATTTATATTCAAAAGTAAATATATTTTTAATGAGAAAATGGGGGAATATGTTACCCGGTCCACCAAAGAGAAAAGTTTTGGATATGTTGTCCAGGTTGACAAACCCGTTGGGCCAATGTATCCCCTAAAATGGAAACGCTTTGGGCTATAAGTAATGATGAACCAATTGGGGTCAGACGAGGTAACACTCAGTTCATACCCCGGGATTGGGAGGGCAATAAAGGCTCGTTGAGACAAAACCAAAAGCGAAGAGGAGGTCTTGGCGAGACATATCACCGAGCATGTAAAACAAAGTTGGCAAAAAAGAAAGTAAATGGAACATGTTAAAAGCATAAGTAATGTTTAATGTACGTTTGTACTATGTTTTATGATGAGATTTCAAACAAGCTTTAAAGAGACATATGTTTTCAACAAAAAGAAGATTTAAAAATGAAGATGAGTTTTAACGAGTTCTAACGGAAGTTTTTATTATTCGATTACAACTGCTCTACAGTTTCATAGGAAAGCAACACACTAAAGAGGGTATGGGAAGAGTTGGTCATCGACTGATATCTAGAGCATCTATTTTTATGGCCCGATTTCGGGGTGTAACAATAATTATATATCATCCCTTCATAATTAATTATGATAAATATTTTATATTGTAACTAATATATTCTATTTAATTATCGTCATATTTTACATTCAATAATATTTGTTAGCTCGCTAATTTTCCTAAAATACGGGTTATCACATTAAAAAATGAAGCGACATCATCAAATAATTCTTCAATTATTGGAGCACCTACTCTTCATCCCATTAATGCATGTTTCCTCAACGAAGGACTTTGAAGAATGGTATACGCCATTCAACAGTTCACGAAATAAACCTATTTAATGATTCTAGACGACCAATTGAACTTTGAATACTTGTCCGTGGTGGTGCCATGTGGATGATGGCTTGAGCTTTCTATCGATCCAAAGAAACCTCAAATATTTTCTCTTCACATAAAATCCCCAAAAAGTTTCCATTGCAAATCCCGAAAAGCATTAATCGAGATTATGCTTTAGCCTATATCTTCGACATACTTTGAAACATCGAAACAAGTAGAAAATATGGTCTCCATCATTTAAGGACATGACAATCATGTCATCCATAAACACTTCCATTTTGCTTTTATATTAAGTCCTTAAAGATTTTACTAGTCGCTAATGGATGGCCCATCATTCATAAGGCATAACGACATGGCGACATGCAATACACACCATAAGGAGTAATGAATACATACTTCTTCTGAACCTCGCGGGCAAGGAAATCTTCTGGTAGCCCGAGTTGGCATCAATCGTTCTCATAAGTGTCCTACCGACAATCAACACAAATCTGTCACTTTCCTCCCGAACCACCAATGGTTCAAAGTATTGAATGTCATGAACATTTCTGGCTGCCACAAGTTTGGTTGTTTCTTCCTTTATGATTGTCATCATCTGGGGAAACCAGTGCAACTTCTGCTTTATCGATCGAGCGCTAGGGTGTTTATTTATATGATGCTCCATCACTGTTAGATCAATCCCTTGAGGATCTTGGGACTCAAAGAAAAAACATCAACATTAGATTGCGAAAATTCTATTAATTCCCGTTCCAAGTGAGGCACGAGATTCAAATCGATACAAGTTATTTTGGGGTTTCCTACAATGAGCTTAATAGCTTTAAAACCCACGGGCTCCATAGCTACTCTTGTTCTTTCAAGACCGGCATGAAAAGACATAACATGAATAGGTAGAGGCATGGTCGACACTTGCAGTTCTAATCCTGTTGACGGTCACAAACTTCAACTTCAAATGGAAATTTGAAGAATCGCTTCAAAAGCATTTAAGCCGGGTCGACCCAAAATGTCCATGATGATATAATTAAACATTTCAGTTGGGGTATCCATCCCATTGGTGGTCGAAAAAGTATTCAAAATACCACGTCCGATCGCTGGTTAAAAGTCTAGAGTATCATGTTGAAAGACTCAAGGCCGATCGACCTCAACCCATGGCGTCGACCACCTGGTTGGAAATGATATTGCAAGAACTCCCTTGGTCGACAAGAATGCGAAAAACCATATGATTAGCAACGATAGTGGTAATAATGATAACCTTGTCATTTTGTTTCTCGAAAATAGCTTCCTTGTCTCGCTCTTCAAATGGGATGTCGGTACTTGACATTTTTTTGTTGTACATGACATGAGGACAAGTGAAAAGTTCTCGAGAGTGTCGCTTCCTATCTTTACCCAACGCATCACATTTGTCACACCGTGAAATCATAAAGATCTCCAAATAAAAGTGCTCAGTTATGTTTCCAACGATATTCACGTTGTCAAGAGATGGGTGTTCTAGAGGAGGTGGAGGTAAATGCAAGATTTTTTTGTTGAACATAACATGGTATTTGTTATGCTGTTCGAAAATAATATTAATTTTCGATTGATTTTGTTTTTGTTATGAATTAATTTTGTTTTAGAAACATAGCACTGATTTGTAGTCTGACACGAACAGTTTTTTTTTGTAGCTCGGTTTTTATAATTATAGAAACCGAGCTACCATTTTTTTTATTTTTAATTGTTGTTTTTAATGCCTTTTCGATAAAAAAATTGGTAGTTCGGTTTCTATAATTATAGAAATCGAGCTAAGAAAAAAGCTACCGTGTCAGACTGCAAATCATTGCTATGTTTCTAAAACAAAATTAATTCATGACTGATGAGATCATCGGAACCCGGTATCCCGATCAGAGCCAGTATCAGTCTTGGTCATGATAGCCCAAATAGCGCAGGCTGAATCGGGAGGCCCAGATCCAGTCCACAACCAGTAAAGGGCCCATTTATATGTTTGGCCCGATCGGTCGCTTCCGGCGATCGGTCCCAAGGTGTGGGGCCCAATTTCCCGTATGTGCCAGATCGATCGGTCCATTATTTACAGGCGCTCCTTCAGGCCATCCTTGCTCATCACATACGATGGCAACATGCGACAAACTTGTCAGGAGTTTGGTTCAGCCATGGGTGTAAGACACTAGAGGCCAAAGAGTAGCCGGCTGGCAGCGCCGAAAGAACTAGCGCCGTGCAGCTACTATGGAGCCGTTTCCGGCGGCTGTTCCGCCTGACGTTAGCCGACCTATTTGCAAAGGACAGACACAAAACTACACCCTACTGTACACAGTACAGTGGGAGTATAAAAAAGACACTTGGAGAATGAAAGAGAGGATCTTCTTCTGGTTTTCTCTCAAGAGCTTTGGCGTCAAGGATCTCTCGTTTTATTTTCGATTGTCTTTCATTCCTTTGTTGTCGCTAAAACAAACATGCATTGTATGATCATGTATTCGATTATTGAATAGGCTAAGGACACTTCTTTTAGCCCTTAGTCAAGTGGTTTTTTCCTCGTTTCCGAGGTTTTCCACTCTAAAATCCTTCCGTCCCTTTTACCTTTGAATCATTAACTTTCTCCACACATAAAACAAATAACAACCGAGTTCGTCTTGCAACGAACCGGTCGACTGTTGACACCCCCGGTTTTCGAACCACAACAGTTTGGCGCCGTCCGTGGGGATGAGTTTTAATTCCCGTTTGAGGTCTTTACCTGGGATAGGATAATCAAAGGCATGGCGACTGGAACTTCGGCGAACGATAGTGACACTCTTCCCAGCAGTGCTCCAGCTTCAACGTTCTCTCTGCAGGACCTGGAGGCTGTTGTTAGGAAAGTTATTCTGGAAGTTACGTCGGAGAGGAGTGGGACAGAACCACCGGCTATTACAAGCCCTGTTCCAGCCATCAGAGGGTACGAGAGCGACCCTGAAACGCCGAGCTCCGATGAAGAGGAGATTGCCAGGCGTGGCATAACTATGAGGAGGCCGAGATACCAATCCACTCCGCCTCCTCCAGTCAGGACTCCAACTCCAGCCCCTGGGACGAACAAGGAGCAGATGCAGAGACGCATCGACGAGCTTACCAAGGAGTTGGAGGCCCTGGGAGCGCACAGAGATTGCGATCCCGATCTAGAGCGCAATCCAGGACTTTTCGATCGGGCCATGGGTGCCCCGATCAAGCGAAGTAAGGATGATGACTGGTGGCACAATTTACAGGTGGCCCAGGCGTCATCCCAACAATCGGGAGGCGTATCCGCCTCATTGGGAGATTTGATGCTCCCGTTTTCTGAAGAAATCTGGGCGGCGGTCCCCGATCGATATTACCGTAACCCTGAGGGGTTACCCGTATTCCGAGGCGACGGTGATCCGATTGATCACGTCGTAGATTTTGAGCTAAGGATGGGGACCGTTCGGTCCTCCGATTCTTTGAAGTGTTGCATCTTCGCGGCAGGGTTGCAGGGCGATGCCCGGACCTGGTTCAAGAATTTGCCGGCCCGATCCATACAGTCGTATGGCATATTCGTCCTGGCTTTCTCGGAGCAGTTTGCTCCAAACGTAGGACCTCCTCGCAGCAGGCAGGAACTATATGACATGAAGTATATCCCGGCGAAGATGAGTCTCCACTCTTTCATGGAGAAGTTCAACAGAACCGCCCGGGGTATCAAGTTGGAGCTCCGAGATAAAATAGATATCTTGCAGCAGGTCTTAGGACCTTGCGGCCTTTCGGCCAGCCTTGTAAAGAGCCCACCATCCACCTTGGGAAAGCTCCTTCAGAAAATCAACAAGTACATCAAGGTGGATGAAGCGCTGGGAGCGGGGCATAGAAAGCCTAGCGGGAATTCTGATCCCGCAGGTGACTATAGGGTATGTTACCCTAAGAAACAGCCGCCGGAAGTAGCGTTTGTGGCTGAAAAGATCGTTCCTCCGAAGAAGGAGGACAATCGGGTGTACTGCGAGTTGCATCACAACCGCGATCACCCTACATTGAAGTGCCCGCTACTGCGAGAGACAGTGGCGGCGATGGACAAGGAGAAGCCCAATCGCGATGAGCGAAAGGGCAAGCGGGCTGATTCCCCCCAAGCGGGTCATCATGGTGACGATCGTCACAGGCCAAGAGGGAGAGATAATCGGGGTCAGCCCCGACACTATAACGACCGGGCGGGAGACCGAAGATCTCCTCAGCCCTAGCGGGAGAGAGGCCAGCCCGGTCAGGAGAACCGGGGCCATGGCCGAAGAAGGAGATGGCGGGGCCGAGACGGCAGGGCCCCACGAAATGAAGGAGACAGGAGGGAGCAACCAGCTCCCCCACAGGTTGAAGCGGGCACCCAACCTCCCCCAAATCAGGAGGTGCCAAGGGAAAGGGAGACCGCCGGAGATATTTATGTTATCTCTGGCGGAATAAGGATTAACGAGTCGGTCAGGGACCGAAAGAGGGCAGCGCGTGAGGAGTTCCCCGAGAGCTCCGGATCTGTAGCGCTGGTAAAGTACGAGTCGGCCGAGCGGTCCTCAACCTTTGGAGGAGAGATTACTTTTACTGCGGCCGATCGGGAAGGGGTCACTGATCCATGTGATGATCCTCTGATCATCACTGGAATTATCGCAGGTCGACGGGTCCACAGGATTCTGGTAGACACCGGGGCTTCATGCAACTTAATAAAGCGTGAAGTGGCGGAGCTGCTGGGAGCCGCTGCCCATGACCTCCCGATTGCTAATATCACCCTCTGGTCATTCGACCAGAGGAGTGTTATTCCGTGCGGGAAAATTCTTTTCCCTAAACCCTAAGAGAATCGGGCAAGGACCGATCGGAGACCCTGGAATTTATAGTCGTTGAAGTCGATCTGGCTTACAACGCTATCATCGGACGGACTGGCCTCAGTAAGTTTGAGGCAGTCCCTTCCACGTTCCACATGATTCTCAAGTTCCCTTCCACTCATGGAGTGATTTCTGTCAAAGGGGACCAAAAAGTAGCAAGACAGTGCTACATGAGCTCGTGCCGCACTCTGGCACCCATCAAGAAAGCTCGGGTGGATTTGCTCGAAGAGCCCCCGCACCCGAGGCAGGCTATGGAACCCGTCGGGTTCAAGACGATCAATTTGGTGGAGAACGATTCCACCAGGACTACACGCATCGGGGCACATCTGTCCCCGACTTTTGAGGAAGAGCTGGTCCAGTTGTTGAGGTGCAATGTGGACATTTTCGCTTGGACCCCGGACGATGTTCCGGGGATTGACCGATCCGAGTGTGAGCATCGGATCAACACCGAACCTGGGATCAAGCCGATAAGGCAAAAGAGGAGACGCTATTCTCCTGAGAAGATTGAGATCATCCGGGCCGAGGTGAACAAATTGCTGCGGTCGGGCTTCATCAGGGAGATCCACTACACTGAGTGGGTCGCAAACCCATTAGTGGTCTCCAAGGCGGACGAAAAGTGGAGGATGTGCGTGGATTTCACCGACGTCAACAAGAGTTGCGAGTCGGACCCGTTCCCACTACCGCACATTGACCGATTGGTGGATGCTGTGGCCGGCAGCACCATGATGAGTACCATGGATGCCTATTCCGGGTACCACCAGATCTCCCTTGCGAAGGAAGATCAGAAGAAATCGTCATTCATGACAGAAGACGGCGTTTACTGCTACGAAGTTATGCCTTTTGGCTTAAAGAACGCCGGTGCAACATACCAAAGGCTGGTCAACAAGATCTTTAGGGAGTTGATAGGCCATATTATGGAAGTGTATGTTGATGATATGATTGTCAAGTCAATGAATGATGAAGACCATATTCCTTACTTGTCTCGCTGTTTCGAAGTATGCCGTAAATATAAACTCAAGCTAAATCCAAACAAGTGTTGCTTCGGGATCCGAAGTGGCAAGTTTCTTGGATATTACGTTTTAGAGAAAGGCATCGAGGTCAATCCGGAGAAAGTCCAAGCTATTATTGATATGCAACCTCCAAGAAACAAGCGAGAATTCCAAAGGCTGACTGGCCGACTGGCGGCACTGAGCAGGTTCATTTCTAGATCCACTGACCGGGCTCTACCTTTTTTCAGGACACTGAGAAAAGCTAGCCATCTTGGCTGGACCGAGGAGTGCGATCGGGCATTTTCCGACTTGAAGACGTATTTGAGCACTCCCCCAGTCATGGTGAGCCCGACGTGCCATGAACCCTTAGGGTTGTATCTGGTCGTGTTAGAAGCCGCAGTCAGCGCAGCCCTGGTGACCATTGAGGGTGATATTCATCGGCATGTTTACTACGTTAGCCACTCCCTGGTACCAGCCGAAACAAGATACACAACCTTGGAGAAGTTCTTGTTGGCCTTNCCCGATCTCTAACAGCTTCTTCTCCCGAAGGATGTCAATCCTTTTCAGACGCCGTTCGGGAGGAGGAAGCATTGCCAAAGTATTGGCAATATCGGGGTGGGATGGGTTGAACCGGCTTTGGTCCAACTTCCCGATGTCTGGGTGTGTTGTCAGGAAGGTAACTTTCAGCAAGTCCTCCCTCGGGATGTCTATCCAGACATAGCAAGATTCCCATTCATGTAGGGAATCTTCCTTGTCAACGATAACACAATCCTTCGTTCGGGTAGCTATATAATATAGCTTGCGACCTCCTAACAACCTTCGGCCCATTCGGGATCCCACCAAGAACAGATTGAAAAAATGCCCGAGGGTTGGTTCCACCCTCTGTTTGTGGCAATAGAAAATAAAGGCGATAATGTAAACATAACTACCCGGGAAAAGAGCAAAAGTCGGGCAGTGGATCTCCCGAAGAACGGCTGCGACGAAAGGGTGCAGGGGAAATCGCAAGCCAGATATAAGGGAGGCATAGCTAACGAGAATAGCGCTAGCCGGGACGTTCATCTCAGAGGGAAGGAAGCAGTGAACGTCTTCCTTCCCCCTCCAGATGGGGTAATGGGCTGGAATGGAAAATTTAGCCCTAAAGGCCTAAAGATCCATGGTCCTAATGACAGGGTACCTAGACCTAAGGGGTGCCATGGATGATTACCTTGAAGATGAAGTAAAATTTGGAGATGAGCAACGTTTGAATGAGAATTGCCGGAGATTTCAAAGGCTGGGCAATCAGTTGCAGAGAGTGATAATGGCCGCACAAAGGAAAAATCCTGACTTTTATATCGCGTACTGCCCAATCACAGGATGACACGTCATCCCTGCAGGCGGCTGCAGTCTGACAGTCTGCCCCCCCTTTGGAATACGGAAAGGCGTTAGCTATTGCAGAGCCTGGAATTACGCCCCTTCCATTCTACTATTCTGGATTTCAAATTCAAAAATTCACTTGACGATACTTCTAAGTATTGGGTTGGGCCACAAGGACGCTTACGATCGGTTCGGGTACGAGTTTCCGAGTTGTGATCGGGCACATGTATACAAACGATCTCGATTGTCGATCGAACCATGGTCGCCACCATGGTAGCAACCGCGTCCGAGGGGCTAGTGATGAGATCATCGGAACCCGGTATCCCGATCAGAGCCAGTATCAGTCTTGGCCATCATAGCCCAAATAGCGCAGGCTGAATCGGGAGGCCCAGATCCAGTCCACAACCAGTAAAGGGCCCATTTATATGTTTGGCCCGATCGGTCGCTTCCGGCGATCAGTCCCAAGGTGTGGGGCCCAATTTCCCGTATGTGCCAGACCGATCGGTCCATTATTTACAGGTGCTCCTTCAGGCCATCCTTGCTCATCACATACGATGGCAACCCGCGACAAACTTGTCAGGAGTTTGGTTCAGCCATGGGTGTAAGCCACTAGAGGCCAAAGAGTAGCCGGTTGGCAACGCCGAAAGACCTAGCGCCGTGCAGCTACTATGGAGCCGTTTCCGGCGGCTGTTCCGCCTTACGTTAGCCGACCTATTTGCAAAGGACAGGCACAAAACGACACCCTACTGTACACAGTACAGTGGGAGTATAAAAAGGACACTTGGAGAATGAAAGAGAGGATCTTCTTCTGGTTTTCTCTCAAGAGCTTTCGCGTCAAGGATCTCTCGATTTATTTTCGATTGTCTTTCATTCCTTTGTTGTCGCTAAAACAAACATGCATTGTATGATCATGTATTCGATTATTGAACAGGCTAAGGGCACTTTATTTAGCCCTTAGTCAAGTGGTTTTTTCCTCGTTTCCGAGGTTTTCCACTCTAAAATCTTTCCGTCCCTTTTACCTTTGAATCATTAACTTTCTCCACACATAAAACAAATAACAACCGAGTTCATCTTGCAACGAACCGGTCGACTGTTGACACCCCCGGTTTTCGAACCACAACAATGACAAAAACAAAATCAATCGAGAATTAATGCTATTTTTTACGTTTTAACAAGTTACAATGCCATCTAAAATACTCACCCGTAAATGCAATGTAGGGGAATTATGAGGCTTTCATTGCCTCTAATCATTTTTCCTCCAACCACGTCCTCCAACATCATTTCTTAGATGGGTACGTTCATCATGTACCTGGTCGTTGCGCTTTTGAGCGACATATCGACGATTTTATTCACGATTGACCCTCCTCCCTTTTTGTCATCAGCTTTTGCTTTCGTGTACTCTTTTATATTCTCCTTGCTTTGTTAGTATTTCCTTTCCTCGAGTACAAGGACACACTAACTAATCTGATTGAAACATTGATTAAGCTTTTCCATTTCTTTTTAGAGTTTTTCTTAGTTCTACTTTTTTGAAAAATAAATGAGAACAAAGAGTTTTACGAGGAACCTAAGTGCTGGAAAAAAGCTAGGTCGCAGAATTGAACAAGGTCATGATCAAGAACTGATACCCGCTACAGAGAATCGTTAATCTATTTGACATGCTACAGGGCGCAGAAGTGTTCTCGAAACTGGATTTGAGGTCAGGGTATCACCAAGTACGCGTAAAACAGGGAGATATTATGAAAATGGCAATTCGAACGAGATACGGTCACTACAAATGCATAGTGGTTCCGTTTGGACTAACTAACGCCACAACAATCTTTATGGACTATCTGTAACATTGTCCGTGCCCAAAACCATTTCCATCGTATAAATATCTCTACACATCATCATTCTTTCACATCCACATCACATTCGTTTTCTACTTCTAAATATTATTACTCATCCACATCATTTTTTATTTCTCTTTCATCCACATCATCCAATCTCTCCAAATTTAATTTTATCTCTCTATCTCATCAATTTTATCTATATATAAATCAATTTCTCATTAAATATTACATTTAATTTAATACTTTTAACTATTTCGTTTGAATTTATTTTTTATTATTTCATATTCCATAATGTTATCTTTATTTCGAAATATCCAATCGGAAACAAGTTACGAATTTAGATTAACAAATTAATAAAATATACATAAGTTTTAAATCATTATAATTTTAATTATAATATTACAAATAATATTTAATTGATTTTATAATGTAATTATATCAATTATATAATGAAATATAAATAATAAAACAAAATTAAAAAAATGAAAAAAGCATTTCCGCGAACAAGCTGACGCCCAACCCCTTGTCCGCCTAAAGTATTTCCATAAAATCAAATCGACGCCCATGGAACCATGGGCGCGGATGTGGCGGACAATAGCGTGTTTCTATACGCTCTTGTCCGCCCTTACAGGTAGTCTAATGAACCGACTTTCCGCCAGTACGTGGACAAATTCATGGTGGTATTCATCGACGACATCTTAGTATACTCACAAAACCGGGAGGAACATGAGCAACACTTAAGGATAGTACTAAAGAAGTTGACACGAGAAGAATTGTACGCGAAGTATAGTGACTGTGAATTTTCGATGGATAGAATCACTTTTCTTGGGCATGTGATATGACTGAAAGGGTGAAATTAGACCCCACAAAGGTGGAATCAGTTACTAGGTGGCCAAGGCCAACGAATGCCAAGAGGTTAGAAGTTTCCTCGGACTAGTCGAGTATTACCGGAAGTTCATTGAAGGGTTCGCAAGGACAGAAAAGCCACTAACAAATTTGACTAGGAAGGAAATCAAATACGCTTAGGATGAGAAGTGTGAGGAGAGCTTCGAATGCCTTAAGACCAAATTTACTCTGGCACCAATCTTGTTGTTACCGACGCCAAGAGAGAATTTTGTCGTATACAATGACGCTTCAAAAGAGGGACTCAGATCCGTCCTAATGCAAAATGGGAAGGTTATCGCATATGCCTTCTGAGAGTTAAAAATACACGAAGTGAACTACCCGAAACATGATCTGGAACTGGCCGCAGTGATGTTTGCTCTCAAGAAATGCAAACACTATTTGTATGCTGTTAAATGCGAGATATTCAACGACCATAAGAGTTTGAAGTACATGTTCACCTAGAAAGAGTTCAACAGTTGACAATGGAGATGGCTAGAACTAATCAAAGACTACGATTTGAGTATTCAATACCACCCTGGAAAGGCAAATCACGTGGCAGATGCATTGAGTAGGAAAAATCAAGGTGTGTTGGTGAATGCACTGATAAAGGAAATTGGGAACCTACAACTTGAAATGGTTGAGTCAACCACGGCAATTCTAGGGACCCTTACTGCGTGACCAGGAATACTTGAAGAAATCCTCTAGGCCCAATAATTAAACACTGAGAGGCTTGTAAAACGAAAGGAAGGAATGAGTACCAATGAAAATAGAATAAACCAAGGAGCTGATGGACTAATTTGGATGAAAGGGCACGTATGGGTACCATTTAAGCTTTAGTTGACGAATAAAATAATTGTAGAGGCACATACTTCGGCATTCTCAATTCATCCATGAAACCAAACTGTTTCGAGACTTGAAAATACACTAGTGTTGGAAAGGAATGAAGAATGAAATTGCAAATTTCTTGGCAAGGTGCGACACTTGCCAATTAGTGAAAGCCGAACTTCAGCGTACGAGAGGTGAGTTACAAACTCTTGATGTTTTTGAGTGGAAATGAGACAGTATCGACATGGACTTTTTATTAGAGCTACCCAAGAGCCATCGGAAACAAACGACGCAATATAGCGTGGTGGTCGACAGCCTAAACAAAGCGGCGCTTTTTAGCCATCAAGACGACATATGGGGTGGATTGACTTGCAAAGATGTACGTAGACAACATAGTCAAACTACGTGGAATACACACGAATATTGTATTACACTGAGACCCAAGGATCACCTTGAGGTTTTGGCGGAATTTCAAAGAATCACTTGTAACCAACTTAAAGATGAGTACAACCTATCATCCACAGACGGATGGTCAGGTGGAGAGTAAAAACCAAACCATGGAGGATATGATCCGGGCATGTGTATTGGATTTCAAGGGAAGCTCGGAAGAATTTCTACCATTGGTGGAATTCACGTATAATAATAGTTTCCATAGCAGTATCGGCATGGCACCAGACGAAGCCCTTTATGATCGGAAGTGTAGAACCCCGTTGTGCTGGGATGAAGTCAGGGAAAGAAAAGCCACATGCACTGAATTGGTAGAGATCACTAAGGAGAAAGTAACCAAAATCCGGAAGAATATGAAGATAGCACAGAACCGATATAAAAGTTGGGCGGAGGCGACGAGGAGACCCCTAGAAGTAGAAGTGGGGAACCGAGCTTATCTCAGGGTATTGCCAATGAAGGGGGTACTTTGGACCACTCGGGTGGGAAGTTGAGTCCCCAAAATATTACATCATACGAGGTGGAAAGGAAGATTGGGAATTTAGCTTTCCATATTATGCTTCCAAAAGAAATGTGAGGAATACATAACTTATTCCACGTCTCACAACTAAGGAAGAGATTAACCGAAGGGTTCCAAGAAGATGCAATGGAACCATTGGAGTTGACCCAAGATTTAACATACAAGGAGGTACCGGTGAAATTACCCGGGAGAGAAGAAAGGAGAATCACAAAAAAGTTGATCCCCATGGTGAAGGTGCAATGGTCAAACCATGTGGAAAGGGAATCCACATGGGAAACAGAATGAGAGATAAGACAATGGGCACAAAATCTAGTGAAGATTGGCACACATTTTTTCATGAAAAGGATCTGATGACCACAGAAAAAGGTATCGTAAACCGATAGAAAACATATATTTATAGTGTCTAGACGAAAAGTAAAGGGGAATAAGGAAATGAAAAATGGAAGTAGAGACAAATGGAGCGGAAACGAAGCAAATGGTAAAAGATGGATAAAAATGTAATCACGTTAAGTATAAATGCCTATATATATGGGTGAAATGGCCCCAAATCAAGTCATTTGCCACTTATCTACGGATAAGCCTCGGAAATACCCTAAAATCCAATTCACCGTGGATTTCAAGGCTCAAATTCACAGCGGAAAAACATAAACCACAAATTCACCTTGAATTTAAACCCCAAATTTGACGTGGAAATCCTAAACCCCAAACAAATTCATCGAAGATTTGTAGCACTCAAATTCTCAGTGGAATACTCTAAACCACAAGTCAAATTCACCGTGGATTTGTAACACCTAAGATCCCCATGCAAAAACCTAAACCCCAAGTCAAATTTACCGTGTATTTTGTAACACCAAAATTCATCACGAAAATCAATCCCCAAACGTAAATTCACATTGTAAATCATGATTCAGATCATTTTCGTCATGAATATACATCGGATCGTACATGAGGAAAGATAAGTAGTGCCTACGGTAAGCAAATATCAAGACTTAGTGTTATAGCATAAAATTCGGGTACTGAAATGTGTTACGAATGTAGGAAAACAACATAAGAACCGGATCATGGGAAGAAAACCTTTAAGCAGACTTTAAATATTATAGTAAGGGGATGTTCCAATGTAGGAAACAGAGAGGGTCCTTAAAAGGAAATTAAAGTTTAAGAACGAAAAAAATAAATGTTATTAAGACTTGGTGTAAAGAAGGATGAACCATCCCGCAGAACCTGACATCGTGCTTAGCACACAATTCGCCAAAGGAATGGCATGTCTGATGAAGGGAACGATGAGTTTCAAAATATAAAGGTACGTTTGGAATGGGTCGAATGATCCCGAGTGAGAAAATCGATAGCGCCTAAGTACTCATTCAATGAAGGGAAGCAAACGACACGTCTAGTCAATCAACAGCTAACGGTACCGAGCATGTTACACTCAACAACAGTAAGACTAAATGGGAATGGAAGGAAAGATAAAATGTAATGACCCTAAATCCGGCCTAGCCGAAATGAGTAAATTACTCTAAACTGCAATTACATTTCAAAACATAAATTCAAACATAGTTTGTAATGCATCAAAGTTCAAACAACATAATTTTAAAGAGTTCAAAAGACCGAACTCTAGCACCGGACAGCCTACAACCTTATTCCCATGCTATCCTCACATCCAGTTCTCGTTACCTACAAAATCTGTAAAGCAGTCACATTCTATTAAATGAGAGTGCACAATCTCTACTTATCTTTTCATTTGATAGCAACATAATATAAATGCACACACGTATTTTCCATTATTTGTTTACATATATATTTTCTATTCATTTTATCTTTCCTTTTCTTTCACTTTTTGTCTTCACCCTTACTGTGGCCGAGTGTAACATGCTCGGTACATGACCCGTCCAACCATTAGCTGTTGGTTGACTCGTGCTTCCCTTCCCCGAATGAGTACTCAGGCGCTACCCTTTTTCTCACTCAAATCGGTTCTTAACATTCCTTACGTATGATTCAATTTCGGAACTCATCGTTCCCTTCATTAGGCATGCTCTTCCTTTGGCAAATCATGTACTTGGCACAATGCCGGGTTCGGTCAGACGGTACATCCTTCGTAACTCCAAGTCTTATTAACATTTATCCCGTTCATTCATATGTCTACTCTCCTTCTTACTATCTCTACTCTTTCCCTACGTTGGAACCTTCTCTTACTACATTGTGTTAACTCCGCTTACTTGTTGCTTTCACGTGATCTGATCCTTTCGTCGCTTCCATTCCAGAGGTGATACTTAATATTAAGATCGTAGTCTTTGATTAATATCAAACATCTCTGTTGTCTCATGTTCAGAGTGTTGGGGCCATCAGCACTTTTCATGGAAAGGGACGATCGACAGTCTGAGTATGATCGACATTGAAGTGACGATCGACACTAGGTTATAGCCTTGAGCGCAGCATGCTTCGGTGTGACTGTCGATCAACCGAAGGAGTGCACTGAGTGGAGTCGACAAGGATTAGTGGGCCTTAACCCTAAAGCCCACTTGCAACCATTATATAATGGGTGTTAGCCGCCTTAATGTGTATTATCATCATATTAGGGTATATCAGAGAATAACAGGGAGCACGAAGAGTAGGTTCTGGTTTGGAACTTTCTGTTGTGGCTTTTGATTTAAGTTGCACAAGAACTCGATAGTTCTTGTGACTGTAATCTTGGTGTTATTTTCGTGATAGTAGATTGACTAGGAGGTGGTCCATGGTTTTCTCCCGGTACTCGGGTTCCACGTAAAATTTGTTGTGTTCTTTTCCCATTCCGCATCTAGTTTTTGTTAAGTTTAATTTGTAAAACTAATCGTGAAATCCATTAAAAGCTAACAAGTGGTATCGGAGCTCTTAGTTATATGGTTACAGGTTTAGCAAAAGGATTTTTGCTTAGTGATTCAGATTTTAGAGACTGAAAAATGGAGGATTCCAGCGTACCGATGATTAAACTCACGTCGGCAAATTATTCCATCTCGAAGGTGAAGATGAAGGACTTGTTGTCATGTAAAGATTTGTTGGTACGATCGATCCGGCAAAACCAGAGGGGACAGAACCGCAGAAATGGAAATCGATGAACAAGAAGGCGCTGGCGTACATCAAGTCGTGGGTCGACATGTCGTTGTTTCACCATATTGGAGAGTTGACAGAGCCGAAGGCCATAGTCGGGAACTTTTTTCGGAATAGTGTCACGTGAACTGCCATACTTCTAAAATCCCCACATTTACCTATTATGAGGGGGGAGGCTCTCTTGAAAGCTGATGAGCCCGGACCTGATGGGCCCACACGCGGCAGATGTATAGCATGAACCGCACGCACGAAAGGACCGTCGTAGGCAATGGACAATGCTCCCTAAATTGGCCAAAAGGATCGGTAAAGATATGGCAGCAAGTCGAAGAGCGAACGTGGTCGGCTGAAATGTCGTCCATGGCAGTCGCATCAAGGTGACCGTGGTCGACTTGGCTTCCCGACTTTGGCCTATGTTGGCGTCCTGTATTAATTCAACCTAGTACGAGAGAAACCGATCGACCATGTTCGACCGTGGCGTTGGGAACAGGGTCGACCATGGCGGCAATTGCATGAGCGACCCTGGTCGACAAAACTGCCGACCATGGCACCTGCAACTTGGTCGGTTGGGTTTTGTATGTGTTTTGCGCTCGGTTGCGCGTTATGTTCCAGCAACAATGTCAGCGTTGTTGCCTAGTTGATCCTTGTGCATGACATGGTTGGGTACTTTTTTCGGAAAGGTGTCACGGGAACTGCCATACTTCTGAAATCCCCACATTTGCCTATTATGAGGGGGGAGCCTCTCTTAAGAGGTGTTGGGCCAGGACCTGATGGGCCCACACTCGTCGGATGCATGGCATGCACCGCACGCACGAAAGCACAGTCGTAAGCAATGCCAATGCTCCCTACATTGGCGTGAAGGATCCCGTTAATATGTGGCAACAAGTCTAAGATCGACCCCGGTCGGCAGAAGTCTCGAACATGGCGGTCGCATCAAGGTCGACCATGGTCGAGTTGGGCTTCCCTCCCGACTGTGGTCGATGTTCGTGTCCCATGATAATTCAACCTAGTACGGGTGAAATGGACCAACCATGGTCGACCATGGCGTAGGAGCAAGCTCGAGCCTGGCGGCTACTGAAGGAGCGACCCTGGTCGTCTGAATTGTCGGCCATGGCAGATGCATAACGGTCGGGTGCGTTTAGCATGTATCTTGCGCTCGGTTGCACGATATGTTGGACCAAAGATGTCAGTTTTGCTGCTTAGTCGATCTTCGTTCACGACGTCGGTCTGCACTTTTTTCGAAACGCTGTCTCGTGAACTGCCATATTTCTAAAATTTCCACATTTGCCTAATATGAGGGGGGAGCCTCTTTTGAGAGGTGTTGGGCCCTGACCTGATGGGCCCACACACGTCAGATGCTTGGCATGCACCGCACGCACGAAAGCACAGTCGTAAGCAATGCCAATGCTCCCTACATTGGCCAAAAGGATGGATTAAGTGTGTCGGTTCATTGGTGCCTATATACGGTCAATCGGCGATTAATGAAAATTCGAGGGACGCATGTGTGCTCCCGGTTGACCCTCAACATCACGAGCGTGTTGCGTTCTTAATGAGCACATGTGCGGTAGCATCGAGCCATCTTGCGGGTTGGTGTGATGATGATTGAATTTTCTATACGGATGGTGCCTTCGGTCAACTGGTTACCTCGGTCGTGGCAAAAGATTAGTTGGCATTCTTCGGTGGGTCATTCCGTTGGTATTGAAAAAACAAATCGCATGCTTGCTGCTCTTGTTTGTCCCTATTCTTCGTCCATCGTTGTTGCCTCCTCTAAGTACCTGAACGTAGCATCGGCAATCCTACTGGCGGATTCATTTCTTCACTCGATGCAAAAGAATGGTTGGCATTGATTGGTAGGGTCGGTTCGGATGTTGTCGAGAAAACAAGACGCATGCGTCGGGAGCTTGGCATGCACCACACGCACGAAAGCACAGTCGTAAGCAATGTCAATGCTCCTTACATTGGCCAAAAGGATGGATTAAGTGTGTCGGTTCATTGGCGCCTATATACGGTCAATAGGCGATTAATGAAAATTAAAGGGACGCATTTGTGCTCCCGGTTGACCCTCAACATCACGAGCGTGTTGCGTTCTTAATGAGCAAATGTGCGGTAGCATCGGGCCATCCTACGGGTTGGTGTGATGATGATTGAATTTTCGATACGAATGGTGCCTTCGTTCAACTAGTTACCTCGGTCGTGGCAAAATATTAGTTGGCATTGATCGGTGGGTCGTTCCGTTGGTATTGAAAAAACAAGTCGCATGCTTGCTGCTCTTGTTTGTCCCTATTCTTCGTCCATCGTTGTTGCCACCTCTAAGTACCTTAACGTAGCATTGGCAATCCTACTGGCGGATTCATTTCTTTACTCGATGCAAAAGAATGGTTGGCATTGATCGGTTGGGTCGGTTCGGATGTTGTCGAGATAACAAGAAGCATTCGTGTGTTCTTGGTCGTCCCTTATTTCGACCAATGTTGTTTTCCTTCTGTGATTACATGCACGATAGCATCGGCAATCCTATCGGCGTGGTGACTTGCGATTCAATTGTTGAAACGACTGGTGCCTTCGGTTTGACGTTGTCCCTTAAATGTTTNGTAAGCGCGAGTCATCAGCTCGCGTTGACTACGTCCCTGCCCTTTGTACACACCGCCCGTCGCTCCTACCGATTGAATGGTCCGGTGAAGTGTTCGGATCGAGGCGACGTTGGCGGTACGCTGCCCACGACGTCTTGAGAAGTCCATTGAACCTTATCATTTAGAGGAAGGAGAAGTCGTAACAAGGTTTCCGTAGGTGAACCTGCGGAAGGATCATTGATGTTCCTTAGACATGACCGCGAACACTCATAAAAAATGTGAAGGCGCCGGGGTATGGTTGTCGGTTGTTTCGGCGCATCCGTGTTGGTTGTGTCAATCATCCGCCAATTCACTTATCCTCGACCTTCCAACACCGACGGTTACTCCCTTGTGATGAGGGATGTGTCTAACCGGAATGGTGGCTGAACAACCAAGAGAGGCAGATTTGCGTCAAGGAACATGAAAAACGACAACGCCTGGCATGAATCGGTGTTTTCGAATTTAATATGGCGTGGTTGGCACTGGTAATGAACGACTCACGGCAACGGATATCTCGGCTCTCGCATCGATGAAGAACGTAGCGAAGTGCGATACTTGGTGCGAATTGCAGAATCCCGCGAACCATCGAGTTTTTGAACGCAAGTTGCGCCCAAAGCTTTTCGCCAAGGGCATGCTTGCCTGGGCGTCACGTATCATGTCTCTCTTCATCACATATACATCGCTCGAAGTTTGATGGTTGAGGAAATGGCCTCCCGTTTTCTTCGTAGATCGGCCGGTCAAAATTGGATTTTCCCTTGTCATTGGGTTCCAGGAACATTGGTGGTTGCGTTGTTCGACTAATCGACTTTGTTTTTCCTGAGCCGGGCTTGGGTATTTCTAATATGGTTGCCCTATTGGCGCATGTTGTATGCCTCAGGAAGCGACCCCAGGTCAGGCGGGATCACCCGCTGAGTTTAAGCATATCAATAAGCGGAGGAAGAGAAACTTACTAGGATTCCCGTAGTAACGGGGAGCGAACCGGGAACAGCTCAACTTGAGAATCGGGTGACCCTGTCTATCGAATTGTAATCTGAAGAAGTGTCCTCAGCGGCGGACCGGGCCAGAGTTCCTTGGAAGGGGGCACCATAGAGGGTGATAGTCCCGTTGTACTCGGACCCTGCCGCACCACGAGGCGCTGTCGTGGAGTCGGGTTGTTTGGGAATGCAGCCCAATCGGGCGGTAAATTCCGTCCAAGGCTAAATAATGGCGGGAGACCGATAGCGAACAAGTCCCGCGAGGGAAAGATAAATAGGACTAGGACTTTGAAAAGAGAGTCAAACAGTGCTTGAAATTGTCGCGAGGGAAGCGTATGGGGGTCGGCGATACGCCCCGGTCGGATGCGGAACTGTTCTACTTGGTCCGTCGATCGATTCGGGACACGGACCAGCATTTATCGGCTTGGCGGCGGAAGCCCTTGCGTTATTCAGGCTCGCGGAATTCCGTCATGCCGATTGTGGTGGACAGCGTGCGCCTTGTGCGCGCCAATGCAGCTGCACGCTCCCGGTGCTGGTCTGCTGGCTCCCCATTCGACCCGTCTTGAAACATGGACCGAGGAGTCTGACATGT
>RWGZ01001825.1:361870-474370 GCA_009725065.1 Utricularia reniformis | reverse complement strand
ATAAACGAAAGCGATCAATTTCACGTATGAACTTCCTGGAAATTCCTGTCTATTCAGGACCCATCCATATTTTGATCAACGTGTTCATGTATCATGCTCATTACATCGTGATGCATCACCCGAAGGTGTACGTAGGTGGCAGTCTCTACTAGTCGAGACCTTTCTCAACCGCGACCGAAGCCGCGTTGCCATTGGGGATAAGTCCGCGGCCGCGGTGCCCAATCCCGCTCCCTTAGGTCGGAGCTCGTATGCATATGCTTGTGCCATCTTTTTCGTGATTCGGCCTCGAGTTGGGGATGCTCCCTCCGGGACAGGCGTTCGCCTGTCTCGGAGGACGGACGAAGGATCTGTCCCATGGTCGCCGTTCACCGACTCATGAACGTGGGGAAGAGTGCTTGGGATCCCGGTTTCCCGATCCCCACGTCGTGCCGTGCTGGGAATGCTTAAGGCATTTTACCTTCGGTTTCCTACGCTGTTATCTCCCTCTTTTTCCCTTCCTTTACCCTTAGTATCTTAGTCTTATAGTTATTGATTCTTTTGTCTAGTTTATTCCGAATCCTTTGGTTCGGGTGCCTCGATATTCGTTAGTCACTGTCCTGGCCAGCGCAGTCATTCAGTCCGCTTGGTAGACTGCACCATCACTTTGTACTGTGGCAGGGCGGTCGAGATCCGCCGTCCTGACCCTGGCACTGAGCTCGGGTCTTTGTCGGTATGCGGCCTGATTGTGTAGTAGCTAGGTCCGCGCGGCAAGACTGCGACGCGACCTCAGTCTAGCTTTTGGCAGGGCGGCTGTTATCCGCCATCCTAGCCTTGCATGCTAGTCCATAGACGCACGCCTTGTCTTGGCAGTCTATTGTTCGGCAGACGCTGGTCGGTTTATAGCAGACGGACGCAACGTTCGAGTGTTGCCTTTGTTGGACTTCCCCAACGTCACGTGCCCTACTGTTGGTTTCGACATTTCTACCCATCTTAGAATTTTTCGTACCGAAAAACAGTTTAATTGTTACCTTGCGTGAACAGCTTCGGGTACATTTTCCTCATTTGTTCCTCTAGCTCCCACATGGCCTCGTCCAACTTTCGCCCTTCCCATCTGACCCTCATGTACGAGACCGTTCCGCGGCGGGTCGATCTTTCCTCCTTGGCCAAGATTCTGGTTGGCCTCTCTTGATACGTGAGGTTGGGTCGAACTTCTATTGGTATGGGATCTATCACATGATCCGGGTCAGCGATATACTTTCGTAGTTGAGACACGTGAAACACGTTGTGAATGGCCGCTAGGGTGCTTGGGAGTCTTAACTGGTAGGCTACGGTCTCGACTTCTTCTATGACATCATACGGGCCTACGTACCGCGGGCTGAGTTTGCCCGTCCCTTTGATTCGGACTACCCCTCTGTTAGGCGATATTTTGAGGAATGCCTTCTCACCTGTCTGAAATTTCAGGGGTCTTCGTTTTTTATCGGCCCAACTCTTTTGCCGATCTTGAGCCACTCTTAGTCGGGCTTGGATCAATTTAACTTTGGTTTCAGCTTCTCGAACCAGATATGGACCTAGTAGAGCTCTTTCGCCCACTTCGTCCCAGCAGGTGGTAGTACGGCATCTGCGTCCATAAAGTGCCTCGTATGGTGCCATCCCTAGTCCGGAATGGTACTCGTTGTTGTACGCGAACTCCGCTAGATACAGATGGTTCGCCCAACTTCCCTTGAACTCGAGTGTGCAAGCACATAATAGGTCCTCTAGGATTTGTATCGTTCGCTCGGACTGTCCGTCCATTTGAGGATGATGAGCCGAGCTCATATTAAGTTTGGTTCCTAATGCATG
The DNA here is from genome assembly GCA_009725065.1 of Utricularia reniformis. NCBI lineage: Eukaryota > Viridiplantae > Streptophyta > Magnoliopsida > Lamiales > Lentibulariaceae > Utricularia > Utricularia reniformis. The sequence continues at coordinate 472,552 of RWGZ01001825.1, read as the reverse complement.
TTGCAGTGTTTTTCAGAACCTGGAGATGAACTTCCCATCTCTGTCCGAAACTATTGATCGTGGACTCCCGTGTAATCGTACTATACCTTCGAGGTAAGTTCTGGCTAGCCTCTCCATTCCCCATCCTGTATAGATAGGCAGGAAGTGAGCCAACTTGGTTAGCCGATCCACTACCACCCATACTGCATCCGTGCCCCGGGGGGTCTTGGGCAATCCGGTTACGAAGTCCATTGTAATTTCCTCCCACTCCAAGACTGGAATTTCCAAAGGTTGGAGCAATCCCCCGGGTCTTTGGTGTTCAGCCTTCATCCTTTGCCACGTAAGGCATCGTGCCACGAAGGCCACCACATCCCTTTTCATTCCAGGCTACCAAAATTGCCGTTTGACATCGTGGTACATTTTTGTTCCACTTCGGTGCATGGTCAGTCCCACATTGTGGGCTTCTTTAAGTATTTCGTTCGTGATTGTTGCCTCCCTCGGGACGCACAATCGTCCTCTATAACTGATTAATCCATCCCGCCGTCTTCCGAAATCGGGGTGTTCCTTGCTTATCAATGTTTCCCATTCCTTAGCGTCCTCGTGTCTCCTTTGCGCGTCCCGTACCAATTGGAGTAAGTTGGGCTCTAGCGTTAATTTCGCCAGTCTTCCCCCGGGCTTTTCGATTAGTTCTACCTTCATTTTATTCAGCTCTTGCTTCAGTTGTTCTCCATGTTCTGTTTGAACCCTTCTGCTTAGTGCGTCCGCCACCGGGTTGGCCTTGCCCGGGTGGTAGGATATTTGAACATCATAATCCTTGATTAATTCCAGCCACCTTCTTTGCCGCATATTGAGTTCCCTCTGGTGAAATATGTATTTCAGACTTTGGTGATCCGATTATATGCAGCTCTTGGATCCGTACAAATAGTGTCGCCATATTTTGAGTGCGAACACTACTGCCGCTAGTTCCAAGTCATGCGTGCTATAGTTTAGCTCGTGCCTTCTTAGTTGGCGAGATGCATACGCGATGACTCCCCTTTCGTGCATTAGAACGGCCCCCAACCCTTCTCCGGAAGCGTCGCAATAGACACTGTAATCTACCTCCTCTCTAGGCAGTACTAAGATCGGGGCTTGGGTGAGACGCGCTTTAAGCTGTTCGAAACTGTCTTGGCACGCAGGGCTCCATTCAAATATCACGCCTTTATGCGTTAACTTCGTCATCGGTCGTGCGACTTTTGAGAATCCTTGGACAAACCGTCAATAGTAGCCCGCTTGTCCAAGGAAACTCCGTACTTCCGTGACGTTTGTTGTGGTGGGCCAGTCCTCAACTGCTTCGACCTTTCGTCTATCCACCGCGATCCCTTGACCACTGATTACGTGCCCTAAAAACGCAACTTCCTCTAGCCAGAATTCGCATTTGGAGAGTTTGGCATAAAGCCGATTATCCCGCAATGTACTTAGTACCGTTCGGAGATGTCCCTCGTGACTCACTCGATCGGGGGAGTACACTAGAATGTCGTCGATAAATACGACTACAAATTTGTCAAGGAACGGCCGGAACACTCGGTTCATGAGATCCATAAAGGCCGCTGGGGCGTTGGTTAACCCAAAGGGTAGTACCTTGAACTCGTAATGCCCATAGCGAGTCCGGAACGCAGTTTTCGGGATGTCATCCGCTTTGATCTTAAGCTGGTGGTACCCCGATCTTAGGTCAATCTTCGAGAATACCTTCGCGCCTTTTAACTGATCGAACAAATCGTCTATGCGTGGCAGTGGGTATTTATTTTTCTTCGTCACCTTATCCAGTTCCCGGTAGTCCACACAAAGCCTTACGGTCCCATCCCTCTTCTTAACAAATAGCACTGGGGCTCCCCACGGCGATATGCAGGGCTGGATAAACTTTTTCTCAATAAGGTCCGCTAGTTGCATCTTAAGTTCCCTCAACTCTACAGGTGCCATGCGGTAGGGTGCCTTAGAGATAGGTCGTGCCCCTTCCACGAGTTCGATTTCAAATTCAATTTCCCGATCCTGCATTTCCCCTGGCAGTTCCTCAGGGAATACCTCGGGAAATTTTTGCGCTACCGGGAGATTCCCCAGCGTGGTTCGGTCCCATTCCCTTGAGGCAAGTGCAAATATGATGCCCTTCAGCTCAATTGTTCTGTCAGTTGACCCATTCTCCTTTCTCCTTCGTTTTTCCTTCTTGGCCCCCGGTTTCGGGTATTGCCAGTGATGGTCCGCATCCCCCGAAAATTTTACAATTCTTTCGGCGCAATCGATTATAGCTCGATGTTTGCTTAGCCAGTTTAAACCCAGTATCACTTCGAATTCAATTTCGCCAGCTAATTCCAACAGGTCTGCCTCCAACTTTCGTCCCGCAATCTGTATCGCAACTTCCTTAAAGATCTTATTGTAGAGCATCACGTGCCCTCCCGGTGTGCGTATTTGAACGTCGGGTTCCAGCTCCTCGTGCGAAAGTTGTTTCGTAATCGGACAACGGTCAGATACAAAGGAGTGAGTAGCTCCACAATCAAACAAGGTTCGTATCAAACGTTCGTGAATGAGTAATTTACCTGTGATCGTGTTGCCATCAAGGGCGGCATGTTCGTGGTTCACACAGTATACCCGCGCCGTGGCCAAGGTAGCTTCCGTTCGTGGTACTGACACATTAGTCTGGCCCGTGGTTTTCCCTTTGGTCGGGCATTCCCGTGCAAAATGCCCCTGTAGTCCGCATCCATAGCATACGTTACTTCCCAGGCGACACTCCCCCATGTGATTATTGTTACACTTTGCACATGGCGGAAAAGATCGGCGCTCTGGGTTGGGTTTACTTATCTTTCCCTCCTTACGTGGGGCCATCACCCCCGTTTCCTCGGTCCTTCCTCTTTTTTGAGGCATGGCGTCTTGATCCTTGAGCTCGGCCTCCACGGTTAGGGCTGCTGCATACAAGTCGTTGATTTTATCAGTTATGACAATCGACACTTTTTCTCTGATCCTGATCGTTAGACCTCTCTGGAATTTAAGAACCTTGAGGTGCCCAATTTTGTCCACCTGAGAATACCTCGATAACATTTGGAATCGAGTAAAGTATACGGACACCCCTTCTCCCGGCTGTTGCATAATGGTCTCAAAGTCGGCAATTTTTAGTAGAATTGCTACCTCAGGCACGAAACGAGCATTAAACTCCATAACGAACTCCTTCCACTCGAGGTCGGTCTCCTCGTCCTTTCCCAATGATTCCCACCATTCAAAGGCCTCGCCTGCCATAAAGTAAACAGCCACCCGCACTCGGATTACTTGAGGGGTCCTCTGTAATTTTATACTTCTTTCGATTTCTTTGAGCCATGACTCGGCTTGATCGTGGTCCCCTTCTGTAAACGAGGGTAATCTTAGCTTCTAAAGACGCCCGTGATGCAGGCGAATCATTTCATCCTGATCGTTTCCAGTTTCAAGAGCTCCTTGTTTGTATCCTTCATCATTTGTCCCCGACGCACGATCGTTCGGCGTGGAGTTACTGCGCGAGCTCCGTGTTGCCTCGCCGTTTCTACCGGCCAGGCTGGCCGTGGATCTAGTAATTCTTGGTGCCATTTCTTCCTTCCTATCATTAGACATTACGAGACACACTTGGTTAGTTAAATTTCGATTACCTCTTCTTTACTTCTATTGCGGTCCTGAGGCATCCCCTTTTTGGTAATCGTCCTTCCAGTCCATGCTTCCCCTTCTTAGAGCTCCGATACCATAAAAAGTGTCACGACCCGTCAAACCCGGTCGTGGCAGCCAACCTCGGATAATGGGCCGTGCTGCCCTTCTTCCGCGTTCTTGTCTTAGCCGCGTAGTCATGTCGCACGTTGGGTCCGACGTGCTATGACTCACCCCTTTCATGCATGACTTCAATCGGGCGTACCACGGGAGGGGAATCATTCCCTAGTATGCTAACCCTTACCGTCCCGTGGGACGTCCAACGATAAGGGCAAGGCCTGGGCGCTCCGAGCCTAGCGCGTACACTCGATCGTGGGTCGAATGTCGCGATCTGGCGGATTTCTGCCCTCGCCCTTGCCCCATGTCCGCCCGAACCAGCTTTTCTAGTTTTAGTTCCAGCTTCTTAGCATTCGTTCGTTAACGTCACGTTTCATCATTGAAGTTCTTACGTTAACACGAGGTTATCAAATCGTTCATACAAAACGAAAGGAAATGCATCCTAGGATAGGGTGGGGCAAGAACTAAATCCTTCCTCCTGAAATCTTGGTGGCTACTAAGAAGGGGGCGGCTTCGGATCTGTTCAGTACGTCCCTTCGGGGTCTGCCTCCGGGATCTCGCGACCTACGTTAAACATAAACATTACTGAGACTAAATCTCAGTAAGAATGCCTTAGATCATAAACGAAAGCGATCAATTTCACGTATGAACTTCATGGAAATTCCTGTCTATTCAGGACCCATCCATCTTTTGATCTACGTGTTCATGTATCATGCTCATAACATCGTGATGCATCACCCGAAGGTGTATGTAGGTGGCAGTCTCTACTAGTCGAGACCTTTCTCAACCGCGACCGAAGCCGCGTTGCCATTGGGGATAAGTCCGCGGCCGCGGTGCCCAATCCCGCTCCCTTAGGTCGGAGCTCGTATGCATATGCTTGTGCCATCTTTTTCGTGATTCTACCTCGAGTCGGGGCTCCTCCCTCCGAAACAGGCGTTCGCCTGTCTCGGAGATCAGACGAAGGATCCGTCCCATGGTCGCCGCTCACCGACTCGTGAACGTGGGGAGGAGTTCTCAGGATAACGGTTTCCCGATCTCTAAGTCGTGGCGTGCTAGGAATGCTTAAGGCATTTTACCTTCGGTTTCCTACGCTGTTTTCTCCCTATTTTTCCCTTCCTTTACCCATAGAATCTTTGTCTTATAGTTATTGATTCTTTTGTCTAGTTTATTCCGAATTCTTTGGTTCGGGTGCCTTGATATTCGTTAGTCACTGTCCTGGCCAGCGCAGTCATTCAGTCCGCTTGGCAGACTGGCACCATCACTTTGTACTGTGGCAGGGCGGTCGAGATCCGCCGTCCTGACCCTGGCACTGAGCTCTGGTCTTTGTCGGTACGTGGCCTGATTGTGTAGTAGCTGGATCCGCACGGCAGGACTGCGATGCAACCTCAGTCTAGCTTTTGGCAGGGCGGCTGTTATCCGCCATCCTAGCCTTGCATGCTAGTCCATAGCCGCACGCCTTGTCTTGGCAGTCTATTGTTCGGCAGACGCTGGTCGGTTTATAGCAGACGGACGCAACGCTCGAGTGTTTCCTTTGTCGAACTGTCCCAACGTCACGTGGCTGACTAATCGGTTTCGACAGCGATGCTCCTCTTTTTGGACCCAAGGCGTACTCTGTGCGCCGATCCGGGTGGAAGACATTGTCAGGTGGGGAGTTTGGCTGAGGCAGCACATCTGTTAAAAGATAACGCAAGTGTCCTAAGATGAGCTCAACGAGAACAGAAATCTCGCGTGGAACAGAAGGGTAAAAGCTCGTTTGATTCTGATCTCTAGTACGAATACGAACCGTGAAAGCGTGGCCTAACGATCCTTTAGTCCTTCGGAATTTGAAGCTAGAGGTGTCACAAAAGTTACCACTGGGATAACTGGCTTGTGGCAGCCAAGCCTTCATAGCGACGTTGCTTTTTGATCCTTCGATGTCGGCTCTTCCTATCATTGTGAAGCAGAATTCACCAAGTGTTGGATTGCTCACCCACCAATAGGGAACGTGAGCTGGGTTAAGATCGTCGTGAGACAGGTTAGTTTTACCCTACTGATGATTTCGTCGCTATAGTAATTCAACCTAGTACGAGAGGAACCGTTGATTCGCACAATCGGTCATCGTGCCTGGTTGAAAAGCCAGTGGCACGAAGCTACCGTGCGTTGGATTTTGATTGAACGCCTCTAAGTCAGAATCCGGGCTAGAAGTGACGATAGTGCCCGCTGTCCGCAGTCCGACCCGCAGTAGGGGTTTTTCGACCCCCAAGGGCGCGTGCCGTTGGTGTGCCCCCGCGGCGGATGTGGCGTGGGGAAGCCTTGAATCGTAATTTCAATCGGACGGCGGGTCGAATCCTTTGCAGACGACTTAAATATGTGACGGGGTAATGTCAGCGGCAGAGTGGCCTTGCTGCCACGATCCGATGAGATTCAGCCCTTCGTTGCTCGATTCGTCCCCTCCTCTAACGTCGATCCTTATTCAGGAGGTTCCATCAAAGTTCGATCATGCTATGTTTAGTGGACAAGTAGCCGATCGAGAGACATGGTAAAAACAAAATGTTCGAGAAAGTATGTCATTGAACTGCTATCAATATATGAAGTTTTGTCCATTGAGTAGCTATGTTCGTATGTGGAAGGGGTTAGGTAGCACATTAACATGTTGTTACACGTACTATCCCGGCGGTGTGAAGATGCAACAACGAAGGGAGCCCATGTCGATAGATCATGTGACTTCCTGCTCGCCGAACACACACGAACTCTCTTCGTTGTGAACGGGTCATGACTTAATGGATCCAAGATTGTCGATGCATAAAAGTGCACAATGTGCATCACGATCGGATTGGGATCTTTTGGCTGCGTGTCCATCCCTCTACATTCGAAATTGGTTACCAAGGTAATCATGCACAATATTTGGATATATTTTCGGGGGAGCATTTTTNCTCACCCTGGAGCAATTCAGGGATGGGTGACCCACTGGGAAGTGTGGGGGCTAGGGAAAAAGTAAAACCGTGAGGACTAGGTGGGTGTCATTAGGGTCAGCCTAGTCCAAAGCGGACAATATTGTGCAAGAGGAAAGATGGGTCGTTACATTTGGTATTCATGCTACTCCTAACAGAGACTGTTCCAAAACATATACCTCGGGAAACTTTGGAATGGTAAAAATGGGAAACTCGAGTGCCTCAATGATTATTGGTATGTGATGTATTGAGATGAGAACCAATACTGGAATGAAGCTTATTCTAAATCAAGTGAGACATATTCCAAGCCTGAAATTAAATCTTTTGTTCGGAAATGTGTTTGATTTAGAGGGATTTACTAGCATATGTGGAGATGCAGCTTGGAAACTTACCAAAGGATCTCTTATTCTTGCCAAAGGAAAGCTGGAACGTACATTGTATAGAGCAGAAATGATGAGCATGACTCAGTCCATCAGTGCAGCATAAACTGATATATCACTCGAAGTTTGGCACAAAAGACTAGCTCACCTCAGTTCTGAAGGATTAAAACATCTGATAAAACAAGAATTGCTCCATGATCAGCAACATATGGCCTTAGACAAGTGTGAAGACTGTTTAGAGGGAAAGCAACATAGAGTAAAATTTCACATTGCTTCATCCAAGAAAACAATTCCACTTGCTCTTGTGTATTCAGATGTGTGTGGAGAAATGGACGTGGAATCCTTTGGAGAAAAGAAATATTTCATCACATTCATGGACGATGCTACCAGGAAGTCATGGATTTATGCCATCCGCACAAAGAATGAGGCCTTTGTGAAATTTAAAGAATTTCACAGCCTAGTGGAAAGAGAATATGGAAAGAAGCATGTATGTTTAAGGACGGACAATGGTGGTGAGTTTGTGTCATGAATTCGATGATTACTGCAGAGATAAAGGGATAAGACACGAAAGAACTGAACCAGACACTCCACAACACAATGGAGTGGCTGAGAGACTCAATCAGACCTTGTTGGGTAAAGTCAGAAGCATGTTAGCCACTTCGAAGCTTCCAAAGAAATTCTGGGGTGAGGCTTTGTTGGCTGCCTGCTATCTCAGAAATAAATCTTATTCATCCTCTATTGATTTTAAGACACCAGAAGAATTATGGAGTGGCAAGAAACTAAAACTCCATCATCTTAGAATTTTTGGATGTAAGGCCAAAGTGTTGATTCCCAAAGAACAAAGGCAAAAGCTTGACTTTCATTCTCAGACATGTATATTTATTGGATACATAGAGAGTAACTTTGGTTACAAACTTTGCAATCCAGTGGAGAAAAAAGTCATCAGATCAAGAGATGTTGTATTCTTCGAACAAGAAAATATCAGTCATGTAACAAAAGAATTGATGTCATTACCTGCTGATGAGAGGATCAGGTTTGAAGAATCTCAAATATTGAAGCCCTCTGAAGGAACTGAAAATGCAAACATACCAGAAAGAGATTTAGAAGATCAGGATCAAGAAATGACAAACCAAGAACATAATGCAGTTGGAAATGAAATGGAAATAAACTTGAGGAGATCCACTCGTGCTAGACATCCCTCATACAAATATCCGGCTAGTGAGTATGTTCTTGTGTCTGAACATGGGGAGTCTGAGACGTACAAAGAAGCTCTTGAGATGGAAGATAGACAGAAATGGACCACTGCTATGAATGAAGAAATGAATTCTCTTAAGAAAAATCAAACGTTTGATCTTGTGCTATTTCCATCAGGGAAGAAAGCCTTGCTGAATAAATAGATATTTAAGCAAAAGTTGGAAGCAAATGGAGAGACAATATACAAAGCTCGTTTGGTTGTAAAGGGATTCAGTCAGAAGTAATGAGTGGATTTTGACGAAGTCTTCTCTTCGGTAGTTAAACTAACATCTATCAGAGCTATACTAACAATTACAGCAAAGATGGATCTTGAAGTTGAGCAATTGGATCTCAAGACAGCGTTTCTTCATGGAGATGTGAAAGAGGATCTCTACATGCTCCAACCCGAGGGATTCATTGAAAAAGGTAAAGAAAACTTGGTGTGTAAATTAAGGAGGAGCTTGTATGGACTTAAACAAGCTCCAAGGCAATTGTACATCAAGTTTGATACATTCATGAAAGAAAATTAGTTTTTAAGGACAAAGGAAGATCATTGTGTATATGTGAAGTTCTTCGGAAATGAAGATTTCATATTGCTGTTGATCCACGTGGATGATATGTTGTTGGTTGCAACGAGTCTTGAGCATATCAGTGAGCTTAAAACACAACTTACTATGATTTTGATATGAAGGATTTGGGGACAACACAAAGAATACTGGGAATGTCTATAGAGAGAAACAGGAAGGAAAGGAAAATATTCATTCATAAAAAAAGATACATTGATCAAATGTTGTTGAAGTTTAATATGAAGGACGTCAAGGAAGCTAGAACACCATTGAGCTCATCAGAAAAACTCAGTAAGGAATCATGCCCCAAGACTGAGGAAGAGGCACTGAAAATGGATCAAGTTCCATATTCTTCATTGGTTTCTCAGCATCATATATCTTATGGTATGTACTCGACCTGATATCGCTTTCTCTATTGGTGTGTTGAGCAGGTATTTGGCGAATCCTAGTAAAGATCATTGGGAGGCAGCGAAGTGGTTATTACGGTACTTGAAAGAAACAAGAACAATGGGACTTATGTTTGGAACTAATGATGAATTGAGATTGGATACTTTTTGTGATTCTGATTTTGCAGGTGATTGTGAGTCAAGAAAATCAACTTCTGGTTTTGTTTCAGTCCTTGGGGGCACAGCCATATCATGGGGATCAAAACTTCAAAAGAGTGTGGCTCTATCTAGTACGGAGGCAGAGTACATTGCCTTGACCGAGGGAGGAAAGGATCTTTTGTGGCTGAAGAGACTAGTATCAGAGATTGGAATGAGTAATATTTCTCATGTGCTTCATTGTGATAATCAAAGTGCGTTAGAACTTGCAAGGAATCCGACTTTTCATGCTAGGACCAAACATGTTGATGTTAAGTTGCATTGGATCCGAGATGTTGTGGCATATAAGGAACTCATCTTGCAAAAGATTCATACTGATCAGAATCCATCTGATATGCTTACCAAGATTGTGATCATAAGTAAACATCAGTATTGCTCCAGCGCCAATGGCTTGGAGCAGGCTATCAGCTTCATTCACTGATCGAGGGGTCTGCTTGTGAACTGGAGGAAGAGTTTGTGGGCTTCAGCAGCCCATATCCAATTCACAAGCAGTAAAATGAGACTTGGGCTTGGATGGTTAGGCCCAAGTCCAGAAATCGTTAAGAAACAAGCACATGTAACAGAATTAAGCAGCAGTGGAGCAATCTGGAAGAAACATAGTCCTTTTATGTTGCTTGGACGAAAAGAAGACAAAGGGGAATAGATTCATGTGAGAATCAGGTGAGTGAAAGTGTTATGGGAAGTTGTAGTTGAGGGGTAGGAGGGATTTCTCCGTATCAGAGTTACTGGTATTTAGAATTGGCTTTCATATGAGTTCTCGATTATTGATTGTAGTTCGGTTGTAATCTGTCTCTTCGTTTTAGTGGATTAGCCAAGGATTGGCTCGTGGTTTTCTCCCGGATCTCGGGTTCCACGTAAAATTCTCTTGTGTTGATTTCTAATTTAAGTTACAGAACTAACAAAACAGTTAGAAGCAAGAAGAGAACTGGTCCATTAAATCTGAAAATCTGTTTTATTGCTCAAGTTAAGTCAACATTTATTGCTTACATTACTAAAGTAGCCTTCACCATTTCCCTCCAGTTTCCCTATAACATAGTTTAAGGGAAACTGGGTAACACACAAAAACAATACGGTAATGGGAATTGTGATTTTGCTACGATTTTCCCGACGATTTGCAATGGATTCACGAGAAATTGCACCAATTCACCATGGATTTCATCCTTATTATTGAAATTAATGTATAAATGATTTTTATACATAAAGATCTTGTTATTGAATTTGAATTTTATCTTGATTTTACTATTTAGATTATAAAGCATACAAAGCAAAGAACATAAGATTTGTTCATCGGGAGAGCGAGAAAACCGGGGGCCCCTGATGAAAAACAATAAATGGAGAATGAATATTTTATTGATGAGAACCGACATAATAGTCGTAGTCAACATAATACAAAATGAAAACGATTATACTATTTATAGAAGAATCAAATATATATCTAAACATTTAATACTTCTTAATTTATTCAAAATTATCTTCATAAAATTTTGGAAACACAAACTAATTCTTCTTTGGATTTATGATCTTCCTTGATTTGAGGTTTGACTCGATTCATTCTTAATTAAACGGAATTATTTATGTTATTAGCCCTAAGTCAGAAATGACAGGAAAACAAAATCAAAAGTAATCAATATTACACCAATAAACCAAACCAAAACAAACTAAACAAATGATATCTCAAATCGATGACTTTGATAGTCTTGAACTTGTAATACTAATACTTCTCAATTCTTGCAATAGTCGTCAATGAAAAACTAGGAAGCTATACCACCATATAGAGCAAACATCTCTTTTTATTGTTGATTAACTCTAATCAAACACATATCTCAAAGGCTCAATGTATCGACTCATTAGTTCTATCATAACAACCAACATAATATTAAGGTATATATATTAAGATTTCATTCAACAATCTTCTCATGAATCTTAAGCATATATAATAAATAATCTTCCTATGAACATAAAACATATATATTAAGATTTAATTCAACAATCTCCCCCTAAATCTTAAGCATATATACTAAATAATCTTCATATGAGTATAAAACATATAGATTAAGATTTCATTCAACAATCTCCCCTAAATCTAAATCCATATACAAGCTCAACATTCTCCCCATGAATGTAAAACATATATAAATATGCAAGATTAAGATAGAACAAATACACTTAACATAAAATAGCAAACAAATATAACTGATAAAAAATACAATTAATATTTCAAAATATCAAACAAATTGAGATACATATCTAACTTTACATATATGAAGTAGCAGACAAGAAGCGCACACAATTTTAAGAGCAAGACATTAGACCGATAATAAATAAATCTTTATGACATGATATTTGATAATAATGATATGTTTTCTATCATGTGTTTTGAGTATCCAATATCCACATAACAAACCTACAAAATAAATTCTAATTTGCAAAGGTTCCCACCTAGGTCCTTATGTATTAGTCTTTAAATAATATATATTGTAAGTGAGAGAAGCCAAGTCATAATCATTATTCTCAATATTTCATGCAAATCATATATTCATATCAATGAAATAGTTTCAAAATACACAATTTAAGACAAATAAATGCATGGAAAAATAAACTTAAATTAATGTATTATTCTAATTTTGTTACCAATCAATTGGTTTTAGGAATCTATTTTTTGGTAATTTTCCTAATTGTAAAGTTTTCATAGCCAATACCAAATTTTTGAAATTTTTGAAAAGCATGATTTTCATTTATCTGATTGTTTTCCTTCTTGAGAAATTGATTTGTTAAGAAGATTTCATTAATAAATTTCTGATTATTGTCAATTTCAGAGTTTTTATTCATTTAAATTTCAGAATGACTTTTACAATTAGTTTCAGATACATACGAATCATTTCCAGAAATTTTAACAAATTTTATAAATGGTTTTTTATTTTGACATTTTTCAGTTTCAACAAACCCAAGTCCAGTTTTATCATCTGTGGGTTTTTGACATCTAACTACATTATTTAATTTTTCTATACTTTCACACACAAAAGATTTATGTTCAATATTTAAGGGAGACATAATTTTTTCAGGCATCATTTCCAAACTATATTCTTACTATTATTTAAGGGAGCTGCTATCTTCTTGACCTATGCCCATTGATGAGAACTCTAGGACCGGGCACCCTACAATAGATAAGGCTCAATAACAATTGGGCCGACCCAGATGGTGGAAGTGAACTTGTGCGGCCCATTAATACACTTAACGAAGAACGGCCCGATGTTATGCTAAAGGACCGAAGATAACATTGGCGAATAAAATGTTACTGACTCCGTGGTTCGGTCCAAACGGTTACAAACCCACGTTTTCCACGCTTCGGGCCTTCACATGTTTTCCACGCCTTGGGCCCGATCACGCAGACCACACCTCGGTCCCAACCTCGTTTTGCATCGCGCAACAACAACCTCTAACAAACCTGTCAGAGGCGGTTACAGAGCGTGATTTACACACGCCACTAACTCTATAAATACATAGCGCAACGACGAGAATAGCATGACCTTTTGGACGCGTAAGAACATGCTGTTACCATGCTGAAGTTCTTACTGCTTTCTTATTCTTCGTCATTTTCATTAAGCCTCTATTGTATCCTGTATAAACTGTTTGATTAGTGAATCGGCTATGAGCATAATTTGCTCTTAGTCAAGTGATTTTCACCCCAATTCCTGGGGTCTCCACTATAAATCGTTGAGCCTTTTTATTGTTCCTAGCGTTAATCGTTTTCCCCATAAAAAACAAATCAAAACCGAGTTCGTTTGTTGACGAACCAGATGACTGTTGGTACCCCCTAAAAAGGGATCATAACAGTTTGGCGCCGTCCGTGGGGACGATTGTCTAATCCCATTTGAGTTTTCTACCAGGGATAGGACAATCAAAGGCATGGCGACTGGAACTTCGACAAATGACAGTGACGTGCTTCCCGACAGTCTCCCAGCACCAACATTCACTTTACAGAATCTGGAAGCTGTCGTCAGGAAGTTAGTACTGGAGATTACGTCGGAAAGAAGTGGAACATAACCACCGGCTGTTTCGAGCACTGTTCCCAAAAGCACAGGATACGATAGTGATCCTGACGAGCGCAACACTGATGATGAAGAAATCATCAGGCGTGGCGCAACAACGAGGAGGCCCAGATATCGATCTACTCCTCCCCCCCGGCCAGGGCTCTAACTCCCGCTCTTGGAAATGATCAGGAGCAGATGCAGCGACGAATTGACGAGCTCACCAGGGAGTTGGAGAGCATGCGTGCGTTGAAGGAATGTTAACCTAATCTGGGACGCAATCCTGGTTTATTCAACAGGGCCAAGGAGGCCCCAATCAGGCGAAATAAGGATGATGACTGGTGGCATAATCTGCATGCGGTCCAGACATCATCCCAACGATCTGAAGTCGTATCAGCCGCCTTGGGAGATTTGATGCTCCCTTTTTCTGAAGAGATCTGGGCAGCAGTCCTAGATCGGCATTATCGCAACCCCAAGGGGTTGCTGACATTTCGTGGTGACGGTGATCCGATCGATCACATTGCCGATTTCGAATTACGCATGGGAACGGTTCGGGCCTCAGATTCATTAAAGTGCATCATCTTCGCGGAGGATTACAAGGCGACGCCAGAACGTGGTTCAAAAATTTGCCGGCCCGATCCATACATTCGTATGGCGGATTTATTTTGGCTTTCTCAGAGCAATTTGCTCCAAATGTAGGACCGCCCCGAAGCAGGCAGGAACTATATCAGTTAAAATATATCCCGGCAAAAATGAGTCTTCGGTCCTTCATGGAGAAATTCAATAAGACCGCCCGAGGTATCAAGCTTGAGCTCCTGGATAAGATTGATATTCTACAGCAGGTCTTGGGACAGTGCGGCCTTTCGGCCAGTTTGGTAAAGAGCCCACCATCCACCTTGGGAAAACGTTTTCAGAAAATCAACAAGTATATTAAGGTGGATGAAGCGATGGGGCTAGGCTATCGTAAACCTAGCGGAAATTTTGAGCCCGTAGGTGATCATAGGGTTTCCTACCCTAAGAAGCAGTCGCGAGAAGTAGCGGCTGTAGGCGAGAAAGATGTCCCCCCGAAGCAGGAGGACAATCAGGTATATTGCGAGCTGCATCATAATCCCGATCACCCGACCCTGAAGTGCCCGCTGTTGAAAGAGACGGAAGCGGCAATGAATAAAGAAAAGCCAGAACGGAATGGCCAGAAGGGCAAGCGAGCTGAATCCCCCCGAAAGGGCCACCAAGGTGACGATCGTCACAGGCCGTGGGAAAGGGATAATCGAGGACAACCCCGAAATTATAATGATCGGACGGAGGACCGACGGTCTCCTCCGCCAGAACAAGAAAGAGGCCAACACGGTCGAGAGAACCGTGGTCAGGGCCGAAGAAGAAGATGGCGGGGCCGTGGCGGCAGAGCCCCGCAGAACGAGGGTGGAAGACATGAGCAGGCCGCTCCTCCACCTGCGGAAACTGGTGCCCAACTTCCTCAAAATGAGGCGGCACCCAGAGAAGTAGCTGGAGATATTTATGTTATCTCCGGTGGTGTGAGAATAAATGAATCGGTCCGGGACCGAAAGAGAACTGCGCGCGGAGACTCCGCTAAGAGCTCCGAATATGTGGTGCTGGTTAAATATGATTCAGCGGAACGGTTCCCTCCCTTCGGGGAGGATATCACTTTCACCATGGCCGATCGGTAAAGGATCATCGATCCATGCGATGATCCCCTTACCATCACTGGAGTCATCGGGAATCCTCGTGTCCACAGGATTCTAGTGGACACCTGGGCTTCGTGCAATCTAATGAAGCGCGAGGTCGCCGAAATGTTGGGAGCTGCTGCTCATGTCCTTCCGATCGCTAATATAACTCTTTGGTCGTTTGACGAGAGGAGCGTCATTCCATGCGGGAAGATTTTATTCCCAGTCACCCTTGGAGAACCATCCAAGGACCGATCGGAGGATCTGGAATTCATTGTCGTTGAAGTCGACTTGGCTTAGAACGCCATTATCGGACGGACCGGCGTTAGTAAGTTCAAGGAGGTCCCATCTACCTATCATATGATGCTCAAATTCTCCTCTATTCATGGAGTTATTTCTGTCAAGGGTGATCAGAAAGTAGCTAGACAATGCTACATGAGCTCGTGCCGAACATTGGCACCTATCAAAAGGGCCCGGGTCGATCTGCTGGAAGAACCGCCGCACCCGAGGCAAGCATTGGAACCCGTAGGGTTCAAGTTGATTAACCTGGTTGAGGATGACTCAACCAAAACAACTCGCATTGGGGCACATTTAGCCCTTACTTTTGAAAAAGAACTGATCCACTTGCTGAGAAGCCACGTGGATATATTCGCATGGACCCCGGACGATGTTCCGGGGAATGACCGATCCGATAGTGAACATTGGATCAACACCGATCCTGGAACGAAGCCTGTTAGGCAGAAAATGAGACGTTATTCTCTCGAAAAAATCGAGATTATCCGGGCTGAGGTGAATAAATTGTTGCGGTCGGGATTTATCATAGAAATCCACTATACTAAATGGGTTGCAAACCCAGTAGTGGTCTTCAAACCGGATGGGAAATGGCGAATGTGCATCGACTTTACCGATGTTAACAAAAGCTGTGAGTCGGACCCTTTCCCCCTGCCGCATATCGACCGACTGGTAGACGTTGTGTCTGGTAGCACCATGATGAATACCATGGATGTTTATTCTGGGTACCATCAGATCTTCCTAGCTGAAGAAGATCAGAAAAAGTCATCATTCATGACCGAAGATGGCGTTTACTGCTATGTGGTTATGCCATTCGGTCTCAAAAATGCTGGAGCAACATATTAAAGGTTGGTCAACAAGATCTTTAGAGAATTGATCGGCCATATGATGTAAGTTTATGTTGACGATATGATTGTTAAATCTATGAATGATGAAGACCGCCTTTCTTATTTGTCTCGTTGTTTCGAAGTATGCCGAAAATATAAGCTTAAACTAAATTCAAACAAATGCTGCTTCGGAATCTGAAGTGGAAAATTTCTAGGATATTACGTTTCAGAGAAAGGCATAGATGTTAACCCTAAAAAGGTACATGCTATCATTGATATGCAACCTACAAGAAACAAGAGAGAAATTCATAGGCTTACTGGCTCACTCGCCGCACTAAGCAGGTTTATTTCAAAATCCACAGACATGGCTCTACCTTTTTTCAGAGTGCTAAGAAAAGCAAGCCATTTAGATTGGACTGAAGAATGCGATCGTGCCTTCTCCGAGCTGAAGACTTATTTAAGCACTCCTCCGGTGATGGTAAGTCCAACTTGTGATGAACCTTTGGGGTTGTATCATGTTGTATCAGAAGTTGCCGTCAGTGCAACTCTGGTGACCATTCGAGACGACATTCATAGACATGTTTATTATGTCAGCCATTCTCTGGTATCTGCTGAAACCAGATATTCCACCTTGGAGAAATTCATGCTAGCTTCGAAAAAAGCTGTATCCAAGCTGAAACAATATTTTGAAGGCCGAACGGTCTATGTTTATACGGATCAACCTCTGAAGGTGGTCCTTAAGCATAAGGATTTGAATGAGAGATTGGCAAAATGAGCTATCAAACTCAGCGCTATGTATATGGAATTCCTGCCCCGAAGGGTGATCAAAACTCAGGTCCTAGCCGACTTTGTGTTTGAAATGACCCGATCAGCCATATATCTTAACTAAGAGGATGATCGATGGACGATCCACGTAGATGGGTCGACCTTCGGAGGAAGTGGAGCCGGCATTACCCTAACAACGGTACAAGGTAACCTTATTCATTCCGCAGTCAAATTTTCCTTTGCTTGAACAAATAATGTGGTAGAATATGAGGCTTATTATCAGGAATGACATTGGCTCGAAAAATGGGAGTTAGCAGAGTACGAATGTTCTCAAACTCGAAGTTAGTAGTAGAACAGTTCGCAGGGAGATTTGAAACTCATGACCCGATGATGAGGTTATATTGTGTCAAAGTTCTGGAATTATCCAAAAAATTCAGTGAGTTTTCTCTCGACCACGTGCACGAGAGCAAAATAAAGTCACCGACGCACTCGCCAGATTAGCCGCGGGCATACCTGACATAGAGCCAAACACTATTTCGGTCCACATTCAGGACCGACCTTCGGTCGAGATATCAGTGACTGAACAGTCTATTGAATAGATCGGGATTCTATGCCACGAACTCCAGGGCTTGAATATTAACGCTACTGAATCTCCGGGGGAACCCAATTGGATAGACCCCTTTATTAAATACCTTTCAAACGGCTATCTCCCTGAAGACAAGTCCGAAGCCAGAAAAATAGAAGTCCGGGCTAAGAGATTTATCTTGGTTGATAGACGCTTGTTTAAAAAGAGTTTTGATGACCCGCTTCTGCGCTGCTTATCCTCTATTGAGGCTGAAGCCGTCATGATTTATGTTCATGAAGGGATATGCGGCATTCATTCAGGGGTTCGATCTTTATACCACCGCATCATTAGAGCTGGATATTTTTGGCCAACGTTGCTTACAGATGCCAAGAAATACACTAAACGTTGCGCCATATGTCAGTACCATGCTCAGATCCCGCAATTTCCTGGGGCTCCCTTATCGGTTACCCCATTGCCTTGTCCGTTTGACAGATGGGGGATTGATATCCTCGGACCTTTTCCTCGGTCAATAGGGCAAAGAAAATTTTGTATTGTAGCGGTAGAGTATTACTCGAAATGGATTGAAGCAGAAGCAGTAGCCATCATCTCAGAGAAGGTGGTCAAACACTGCCACCCTGGTTCTTCTCCACGGTGATGGCAGTTGTGAAGGCCTTCCTCAGCATCTACATAAGATAGCAAGGTCAAAAAAGTGAATCTTCGGGCCTTCATATAAAAGAAAATTACCTTTGTGGTGAGGTCGAGGAAGCCCTCCATGATCTCTTCCCCACACATGTCCGCTTGGACGCTGTCTAGGTTTTGCTCTCAGTAAAGGCAAAAGTCCTTCAAGAAAGCACTTCTCCAGGAGGTTAGTTTCCTCCCCTTACTGAACCTGTCTAGCAGGCCCAATGCAACTCCCCAGTCGGAGTTAGTCTTAGGGCCCGATGCAGGCTCCTTCAAAACGATCACCTTAGTGGGTACCGAAGCGCTCTCCTCTTTCTTCAGCCTTTTGGGATCCTTCGGGGCTTCCGCTTCGGTCGCCCTCTTCCATTTTCCTAAGGGGATCGGCGGCAGGGAGACGTTCCCCTTAAGGTGAGGACCGGGGAGAACCTTCTCCACGGGAACTGCTCCCTGCAGCAATAAAGCAATAATATTAGCATTAATAAAGGAGTTGTTCCCGATCTGATAGAGGCTGGATAAGCTCATAGAGCGCTTCCGAGCCGTTATCACCTCCTCTACCACTCCAAATACCCGAAACGCATGCTCTTCCCCAGTCGAAGGTTGCCCTGTGCAGCGCAGGGTCAATGTGCCCGCGCTGGTAGTTTGGATCGGGGGGTTCCCAGACCCCGATAGGACCAGCACACCCCCTGTTGCTGATTCACTTTCATCAGCACTCCCCGATGCATCGCGTTGTCCTTCATAAGGACGGACCGAAGCAGCCGCCATACGTCTAAAACGTGAGCTACACATCGTCTCAGTTGAGTATGCAAAACAAATACATAAGGATCAGGAAAGGATAAAATAAAACATTACTTCATACCCGATCTTTCTGATGGATCTGAACTAGTGAACATCCCCTTCGGGGCTGGGGCTCCGGTCCTACCCGCGACACCTATTTCTATCAGTCTTCTCTCCCGAAGCAGCTCCGTCCGCTTAAGGCGTGATTCGGGAGGGGGGAACATCGCAAGTGTATTTGCGATGTCCGGACGAGAGGGGTTGAACCTGGTTCGGTCCAACTGACCTATGCGTGGGTGAGTTATGCGTGGCCACACCTTCAACATATCCTCTTTTGGGACTGTTATCCACACATAACAAGATTCCCATGCATGGAGAAACTCTTCTTTATCCACTATAGCGCACTCTTTAGTGCGTACGGCTATATAGTATAGTTTGCGGCATCCTAATAGACCTTTACCCTTCCGAGACCCCACCAAGAACAGGTTGAAAAAATGTTTTAAGGTCGGGGCCCTGTTCTGTTGGTGGCAATAAAATATGAACGCCACTATATACACATAACTACCCGGAAATAATGCAAAAGTAGGGCAATGAATTTCGTTTAGAACAGTTGCTACAAAAGGATGCAGCGGAAAACGGAGCCCACACTTCAAAGAAGCGTAAATGACCGGAATAACGGATGCCGGCACATTCATTTCCGCCGGAAGGAAACATGGAACATCTAAACTCCTCAATATCTAACTCAGACATGGCTAGGTATATTGTTTTATGAGGAGCCATAGTATATACCTTAACGAAAATCGGAATGAAAGGGGTGAAGCGTGAAAAAGATTCTGGGCGCAGAGAGTTCAATGGGGCAATTCTTCCTTCGCGAAATAACGATGAGGAGAAACAGTACCCAAAACCCCGATTTAAATACTAATTTCCCGACCAATGGTGAGCCGCCACGTAATATCGCCATAGACGATGGCAGCATAAACACACTCATCACACCTGCTGAACAATCGAATGGGAAGAGGCGCAGATCTGGATATTAATATATAAAAAAAAGAAGAATAGAAGTATAACACAAATATACGTCATGGAATCGAAAATGTAAATCGATTCCTTTATTTATAAACTCAAGTGAAAGATCGGTCCCCTGGACACTCAACATCAGCATGTACGGTCCCATATTCCCCCGAATGTATAGACATCGTATGATGGGCCTTGTATCACCTCTACGATGCCAATCAAGCCCGAGGGGCTAGTGCTGAGAACTCTAGGACCGGGCACCCTGCAATAGATAAGGCTTAATAACAATTGGGCCGACCCATATGGTGGAAGTGAACTTGTACGGCCCATTAATACATTTAACGAAGAACGGTCCGATGTTATGCGAAAGGACCGAATATAACCTTGGCGAATAAAATGTTACTGACTCCGTGGTTCGGTCCAAACGGTTACAAACCCACGTTTTCCACGCTTCGGGCCTTCACATGTTTTCCACGCCTCGGGTCCGATCACGCAGACCACGCCTCGTTTTGCATCGCACGACAACAACCTCTAACAAACCTGTCAGAGGCGGTTACAAAGCGTGATTTACACACGCCACTAACTCTATAAATACAGAACGCAATGAAGAAAATAGCAGGACCTTTTGGACGCGTAAGAACAGGTTGTTATCCTATTGAAGTTCTTACTGCTTTCTTATTCTTCGTCATTTTCATTTAGCCTCTGCTGTATCCTGTATAAACTGTTTGATTAGTGAATCGGCTATGAGCATAATTTGCTCTTAGTCAAGTGGTTTTCACCCAAATTCCTGGGGTTTCCACTATAAATCGCTGAGCCTTTTTATTGTTTCTAGCGTTAATCGTTTTCCCCATAAAAAACAAATCAAAACCGAGTTCGTTTGCTGACGAACCGGATGACTGTTGGTACCCCCTAAAAAGGGACCATAACAATTTGGCACCGTCCGTGGGGAACGATTTGTGGATTTACCCATTGAGGTCTCTATCCCGACGAGGAATGACAAATCTCGCAATCGGTAACGAATTCTCAACAGATAATGGCGTATGCTTTCATAGGAACTATATTCTTTCACACAAGGATATGAGTTAGTCTTGGACGGCGGGGGTTTTGGACGGGTTTGGACTAGTGACAGCTCCGACTAAGTCGAGAAAGTCCTAGAACTTACCAAGAACTTAATTCCCCACAAACTATATTTCTTACTATTATTTAAGGGAGCTGCTATCTTCTTGACCTATGCCCATAAAGCCACATTCTTACTATTAGCATATGCAAAACTACATGTTTCGATCTCTTCCTAAGATGAATCATCATCCAGGAAAGCTTTCAATACAGTTTTGTTATCTTTAGAATTTTCAGAACCCTGCGACATAGGACAATATGATTTTATATGACCAATTTTTTTACAATTGTGACAAATGACCTCCTTATACCATTTTTGTTTTCACTCTCGAATTTTTTTGATCTAGATGGCTCAGATTTATTTTTATTTCTCTCTGATTTTAAGAACTTTGTAATTTTTTTTGTTAAAAATTCTATTTCTTCATCTTCACATTTATTCATTTCATCTGTCTCACACATAGGAAGCAATGCTTTATTTTGCTTCCTATTAACTTTATATTTATTTTCAGAATTTTCAATATTCAAGGATACACACTTAGGATTTTTTACTTCGGGTTTCAATGAATTCATACTCATTTCCTTAGAAATTAACAGACCAAAAAAATTATCTACACATAGAGTCTCTAAATCTCTAGTCTCTTCTAGTGTAGTCACGATAGGTTGCCAAACTAGATTTAGAGATCGAAAAACCTTTAATTTTTTATCCTCAACACTTAGTTTTTTTCCTAAAAGTTCTATCCTATTCATCAGCTTAGTAAAAAGTTCAAACTCACATAAAAGAAGATTAAACTTAGATTTTTTAACATTTTTATTTCCCTCATATATTAACTCTAACTTTTCCCAGCTTTCATGAGCAATACGACATCCAACAATTTTATTAAATTCAACAGGTAAAAGTGCAACATGCAAGATATTTGAACACTTAGCATTTAATTCAAGAGCTTTTATTTTTTCATTATCTCTAGATTCATCAAACATATTACTAGATAATCACATCCCCTTAATCACACAATCATAGACGTTCAGATCTTGTTGCAAGTAAGTAAGCATCAAAGTTTTCCAATAATTAAAAATCGTGCCATCGAACACATGAGGTTTTGCAAGTTGTCAATTAGTACTAGAGGATGACATATTTGACAAGTAATAAATTTTTAGATAAAATGATAAAGAAATCAAAGTAGCAATCAACAGATTTAGATAAATTAGAAAACTCGAAATTCAAGTACATATAAAATAAACATGCAATAACGACTTCTAAATAGTTCTACCCCGCATCTCCACAACTTGTTAAAATTAATGTATAAACTATTTTTATACATAAAGATCTTGTTATTGAATGTTGAATTTTATCTTGATTTTACTACCTAGATTCTAAAGCATGCAAAACAAAGAACACAAGATTTATTCATCCGGAAAGCGAGAAAACCTAGGGCCCCAAGCTAGGAAACAACAGAAAAACAAAATCAAAAGTAATCAATATTACACCAATAAACCAAACAAATGATATCTCGAATCGATGACTTTGATAGTCTTGAACTTGTAACACCAATACTTCTCAATTCTTGTAATAGCCGTTAATGAAATACTAGGAAGTTATACCACCCTCTAGAGCAAACCTCTCTTTTTATTATTGACTAACTCTATTCAACCACATATTTCAAAGGTTTAATGTATCGGCTCATTAGTTCAAGCATAACAACTCATATAATATTAAGGTATATATCTTAAGATTTCATTCAATACTTGTGTTATTTCAACCCAACATGTCCTCTGTTCTCATTTGATCATTTTCTTACTGATCATTGCCTTTGCCCGGATTAATTGTACTGTATTCATCATTTAGTTAATTGGTTGTAGAGGTTTCCCCTCTTGGTACTGTGGTTTTCCTCATTCTTAAGAGGTTTTTGACGTTAAGATCGCATGTGTTCCCTCATTTTTTTCATATTTAAAATTATCTCTATAAACAACTAATTTAAAACTGGTTCATTCATTGAGAACCCGATGACTATTGATACCATTAAAAATGAACAATAACAATATGATCACTAAAAACCAATTCAAATTGTAGTTCAAACTGTTATGAACTGTAGAAACTTAAAAAATATGAATGTCTAATTTTTATAAGATTAGTAAGTTAGTGCATTAACTTACTAAAGTGAATATCAAATGTATGAAATATCAAATGATAAATTTTTATAAATGATTCAGTTTGTAACAAATATTTTTCTCTAATTTATAAAATAAAATTATTATATATAAAATAAAAATATATATCACATTTGACATATTGACATGAATTAATAAATTATGATCAATTCTGAATTGATGATGTTAAATCTCACTAGAATAATTTAACTCAATTATTTTTATAGTATAGTATAGTAATCAATTATAATTAAAAAACAAAATCTCACTTATCTTAATGTATTGGATTTGAATTTAATATGATATGATTTCATTGGATTTGGATATAATTAGAATCTAGCTTTGCCCTACCTATTTTAATATAAAATAAATATTAGTTAAATTATATCATATTTTTAAAATATAATAATTTATAAACCGGTCATAGAATTTTATATTGAAATGAAATTTTTGATTGATATAAAAATTTACCAAATTAAATGAATCGCATTTAAACAGATTGTGTTTTATACACATCACCAGATTGTGACCCTTTCATTTTGTTCACTTAGACCAATACGAACACAACTTATCATTATCTAATACATTTTCCAGACTCAATACGTTTGCTTCCCTTATAACAAAATCGTTAGTTGTAGTCAAATTTCTGCCAAATTTATCATCCCAAATGGAATCTTTCTATTATAAAATATATACTAGAAAACCTAGTAACAAATGGTAATTAAGGAAAATTTCATTGGGTGATAATTGCTTACGGCCCCCAACTTACTGACTGTGTAAAGGGCATGCCCTCCAAGTTATGAAATTACAAATATGATATACTTTTTGAGCAAAAATATGTATTTGTATCCCTCCAACTTCAATTAAATGCATATAAGATACCTCAAGTTTCAAATAACGTTTATCATTGACACTTTAATAAACTCGTAAATTTGTAATATTTTATGCACAATTGTCGAACATTAAGGATAAATTTTGTATAATTTTTCAAACGGGTCTTATTTGCGTACTTTGTGAGTGGATTTCAAATGGTTTTCAATTTACGAAAACCGGTGCTAGAATGTCAGAGGTTGAAAACAAACAGTATTGATAACTTTATATATCATTCTTGCAATTTCGTAAGTTGGAGGGCATGCCCTTTGCATAGCTCGTAAGTTGAAGGTAGGGCTGTTATTCGATCCGAATGAACCGAACGCGATGTGTTCATGTTCATTCATATTTTATTCGAACGTGAAAATATGTTCGAACATTGTTCAAATTATTATGTGAATGTTCGTGTTCGTTCGAATAGCTTGTTCAAACATTTTTCGTACGATTTGTTCGAACATGTTTGTACTATTTGTGCGAAATTCATCCAAAGAGTTCTTTATGTTCTAACTCATCCCCATTTTCTATATAAATTGGTTCATCATAAAAAACAATAACTTCATCTAAATGGTTCAATGACGGTGATGAACATTCATCTTATTCCATATTTGACATTTTGAAAGTTATGTAGAATATCAAATGTCTTATCTTTTCAGTATTTTGAATACAATGAAGAATTGAGAAGTAATTAACAGCCGCCATTAGAGTCAAAAAGTGAAAATTATGGTTTTGTAAAGTTTTTTAAACTTAAATACTATAATAATATATTATAATAAAAATTAATTTAAATAATATATTTGTTCACCAACGTTCACATATGTTCACGAAAATGTTAATGTTCGTTCAAATTATAAATGAACAAAAAATAATGTTAGAACAATGTTCATATTTATATTCGAACGAGCGAACACGATCACATACGAGCCGAACACATATTGTTCACGAGCTATTCGGATGGTGTAACAACCCTAGTTGAAGGGCTAATTATGCAATTTTATCAAATTTTCATTATTAGTTTCTCGTAACAAAATCATTTTTAGTTATTTTATTTAAACAAATTCAAATTATTTTTTTAAAAACTTTATATAGTATGAGTTTTAGTTCAAAATTAATAAAATATCATTAATATAAAATCATTATTAAAATAATTAGGGTTCAATTATTTTACTTATTTTAAACCTATTTTCAAATTTCGAAAATTTGAAAAACAATTTATAGGTGCGAGCAAGATTTGGACAAATCCGTGAAGACTAAGGTTTCTGTCGATTGAGTTTATTTATTATTTTAGAGTTCCAAAATCCAAAGAGCATTATTAACAAATTTTAAAAATGAATATTGAATTCGAATAAATATTAAATTTGTAATTTTACTATATTTATTTATTTTAAATAGCCAATTATGAGTAATAATTTATAGTTTGATCAATCTTTTCATACATGTTTCATACTTGAAAGAGATATACGGGTGGTACCAAGTTTTATATCATAAATGATATTTTTTATATACCACTCGATTATCCGAAAATGTATTGGGTATTTTAGGATTTTGACCAAATTGTTATTTAATTTAATACAAAATACAAAAATAAATCATTTTAAGTTAATAATTAATATATATATATATAATTGGTCTCATCAAACTATGTTCTGCATGTGTTTTGAGATTTAGAATGCAGTTTGAAAATGTGTTTTCATAATGTGATCATAGATCAAGAATGAATTGGGTGTTCTGTAAATTATATATTGAGTTGTAGAATAAAATCATGTTCTGTTTGAATTAAGATTGATAATGCATTTTCAGTTAAAATATACGTTTTACCCTTATAGTTATAAGTATGATGAAAATATCATTTCACTGAAATTAAAATACAACATTATTGTTTGCATTCAAATCCTTACTCACTATATTATCGACATCGACAATATTACCGGTCTGGGTACCGTTTCTGTCCGGACCGGTACAAAATATTTTTATTTTTTTGGGTCAACACGGAAAACCCGGATTTCGACCCGCAAACCTAGTACCGGGAATACTGATCAAAATACTAGTGTCGTTCGATTTTTATTATATCGGTTGGTATGAAAACATTATGAATAAAAAATTTAAATGAAATTTAGTGTTTTAAAGATATTATGGTAATTTAAAAAAAAAAGAATGCATCATACAATCTCAAATCAACCAAAATTGGTCATTTGGCATTCTAGTTGTTTTACTTCATAATGCATTCTGCATGTAATCGGGTAAGTGTTCTGTAAAATTACCCAAAACGTGTTTTAATAAATAAAATGCATTCTTAGATCCATTTTAAATATTAGTCTTTATGAAAAAAATAATTTAGATGCTTTAAATTTCACTAGAAGAATAACGATTGAGAATATCATCAATGTATATATTCATTCAATTTATCACTTGAATATGCGTTTTCACTTTTATGAGTCCGAAATTTCAATGGTTTAACAAAAAAATTGTTTTTATTATCTATTCCAAAACTATCTCGAAATTACAACATTATTTACAAGTGAGAAAACTTAATTGAAGTATAATTAGTATAATTATATGAGTAATTATTGTGTTTGAATAATTTAAAATACAATTGATAATAAAATAAAATGATTAAAATTGATTTTTATGTCAAATCGGAGAAAAAGTTCCCCTTTAATATAGTATGTTGCGGTTCGAAAACCGGGGGTGTCAACAGCCGTCCGGTTCGTTGCGATACGAACTCGGTTGTAATTTATTTAATGTGTGGAGGACGATTGTAAATCAAGTATAAAAGAGACAATGCAGTTTTAGAGTGGAAAACCTCAAAGTTGAGGAAAAAACCACTTGACTAAGAGTTGGAAATGCTCTTAGTCTATTCAATAAACAAGGTGTTAATCACAAATACAATGTTTGTTCTTTTGACAACAAGGGAAGAAAGTTTATCGAAAATAAATCGATAGACAGCGAAGCAAAAGAGCTTGCAAGGAGAATCGGAAGAGGATCATTTTCTTCGCATCCCAAGTGTCATTTTTATACACTTACTGTGCTGCATGAACAATAAGGTGTCGTTTTGTGCTTGTCCTCTGCGGCTAGGTTGGCTCGTGTCAGGCGGAACAGCCGTCGGGCATGACTTCATAGGGCTGCACGGCGCTAGGCCTTTCGGCGCTACTAGCCGGCTATCTCCAGACTAAGGGAGGCTCGCATGACTCCACCGGACCACGCATCTGACAGGATTGTCGGAGGTTGTCGTCGCATGTTGAGGAATGTGGATGGCCCGAGGCAGTGCCTATGAAGTGTGGACCGATTGGTCCTGGTGAGCAGGAGAAAGTTGGGCCATACCGATCGGGACCGATCGATATGAACGGGCGGTCGGGCCCGTCTGGCCTGGTTGGGCCGTTCATTCATATGAGCTGGATCTGAGTCTCTAAGTTCGGTTTATGTTACTTGGGCTGATCTGACTAAGCTTGACCCTGATCAAGTTCGGGGTACCGGGTTCCGGGGATCTCATCACTAGTCCCTCGGACTCTATCGCCACCATGGTGGTGATGTGAGTTCGATTATTAGATTGAGAGCGTTTGAGGCAGGAGTGCCCAATCGCAACAATGGAAGACTGTACCCGAACTAGTCGTAACAGCGTCCTTGGGGACCGATCCTGCACTTAGAAATTTCAGAGTGTGAATTTTCAAATTTGAAATTTGTAACGGTTGAGGGTAAAAAAGCAATTATGGGCTCTATAATAGCCATCACCTTTCCGTATTCCAAATGGGGGACAAGCTGTTAGACTGCAGCCGCCTGTAGTGATGATGTGTCGCCCTGTGATTGGGTAATACGTTGCTATAAAAGTCGGGATTTATGCCCTGTGCAACCATCGTTGTAACTTTGCGAAAAACTCTCCGAGCCCTAGAATTCTCTGGCGATTTCGCTCGACAATCTTTCAACTCCAGTTCTCTCCCAAAACTTAAGGTAACCATTCATGGCACCTCGTAGGTCTAGATATGCAGTTGTTTCTGACATGGACCTCGAAGCATTTTGGGCTAAATTTTCAATCCATGCCCATTATCTCATCTGGAGGGAGAAGGAAAACGTTCCCTGCTTCCTTCCCGCCGAGATGAATATTCCAGCTAACGCCATACCCGTTAGCTATGCCTCCCTGATGTCTGGCCTGCGTTTTCCCCTTCATCCTTTTGTCGCACCCGTACTCCGGGAGATCCACTGCTCAACCCTTGCTCTTTTTTCCGGACAGTTATGTCTATATAATCGCATTCATCTTCTACTGCTATAAGCAGGGGGTTGAACCAACCCTTAAACATTTTTTCAACCTATTCCTGGTGGGATCCCACAGGGGAAGGAGTTTGTTAGGGGGCCGTAGGTTTTACTATCTAGCGACCCGAACGAATGATTGAAGTCCATTATCCAATTGGTCTGGGGATAACTTTGTTGGACACCTTCGTCAATTCGTTGGTCTGGGGATGAGCCACCGACGTGAAATGCTGAGCAATACCCAATTTGACGCAAAGATCCCGAACTGCTTAACCGCGGAATTGAAGTCCATTATTCAATACAAAAGCTCGAGGTACTCCGAAGCGGCTTATAATGTTCCTCCATATGAAGTGCTTCACAACCTTTTCGGAAATAATAGCTACCGCTTCAGCCTCGATCCATTTTGTATAATATTCAACTGCCACAATGCAAAACTTTCGCTGCTGGACCGATCTAAGAAACGATCCCAAGATATCAATCCCTCATCTGTCAAACAGACAAGGAAGTGGAGTCATTGATAGGGATGCTCCTAGCAGTTGGGGGACCCGAGAATGGTGTTGACAAGCAACACATTGTCTTGTGTACTTTTTAACATCCTCGAGCAGCGTTGGCCAGAAATACCCGGCCCTAATAATGCGATGATATAGCGATCGGGCTCCAGAATGTATACCGCATATCCCTTCATGAACATAAATCATGACGGCCTCAGTGTCGATAGGGGATAGGCATCGCAAGAGCGGTCCTTCAAAACTTTTCTTGAATAAGTGACCGTCATTTAGCACATATCGCGTCGCCCGGGTCTCAATATTTCTTGCCTCTGATGCATTTTCAGGTAGATGGTAATCGGTCAGATACTTGACAAAAGGGGCCATCCACGTGGTCTCTACAGGTGAGTCAATGGCGTTTATCTTCAAGTCCTTGAGTTCATGGCATAAAGCCCCCACTTCCTCAAACGACTGTTCGGTCACAAATATTTCAACCGAAGGTCAACTCTGAATATGGACCGATACTGTGTCTGGTCCAATGTCAGGTAAGCCTGCATCCAGTCTGGCTAACGCGTCGACCACCTTATTTTGTTCTCTAGGCCACATAGTCAAGTTAGAATTCACGGAACTTTTTTTACATCTCTAAGACCTTTGCATCGTATAGCTTCATGGTTGGCTCGTGTGTTTCGAATCGCCCTGCGAATTGCTCCACCACCAACTTGGAGTCTGAGAACATTCGCACTTTAGCAACTCCCATCTTTTGTGCTAGAGTCATCCCCGACAGCACGGCCTCGTATTCCACCACGTTGTTCGTTCCGGAAAACAAGAACTTGACCGGGGAGTGGATAACGTCGCCTTGAAGGGTAGTAAGGGTGATGTCCACTCCTTTTCCCCCCGAAGGTTGATCCGTCAACATAAATGACCCATCGGTCATCCTCTTGGTTCATAAATATGACTGATCTGGTCATCTCGACCACGAAATCCGCGAGGACTTGTGCTTTGATCGCCCTTCGGGGAACGAATTCCAAATACATGGAGATGATCTTGATTTTCCACTTGGCCAACCTTTCATTGGAGTCCGTCTGACTCAAAACTGCCTTCAAAGGCTGGTCAGTATACACATAAACCTTTCGGCCTTCAAAATAATGTTTAAACTTAGATATAACTTTCTGCAAGGCCAGCATGAATTTCTCCAAGGTAGTGTATCTGGTTTCGGTTCGTACCAGAGAATGGTTCATGTAGTAGACAGGTTGGTGAACGTCATCCCCAATGATTACCAAGGTTACGCTGACTGCAGCCTCTGATACGGCCAGATATAACCCTAAGGGTTCATGGCAAGTCGGACTCACCATCACAGAAGGATTGTTCAGATAAGTCTTCAAGTCGGAAAATGCTCTATCGCACTCTTCGGTCCAGCCAAGATGGCTGGGTTTCCTTAATACTCTGAAAAAGAGGAGAGCCCGATCCGTGGACCTAGAGATAAACCTGCTCAACGCTGCCAATCGGCCAGTTAGCCTCTGAAATTCTCGCTTGTTTCTCGGAGATTGCATGTTAATAATTGCCTGGACTTTCTCCGAATTAACCTCTATGCCTCTCTTAGAAACGTAATATCCCAAGAACTTGACACTTCGAATCCCGAAGCAACACTTGTTCGTATTTAGTTTGAGCTTATATTTACGGCATACTTCGAAACAACGAGACAAATAAGGAATATGATCTTCATCATTCATGGACTTCAACGACTATAAACTCCAGGGTTTTTGATCGGTCCCTACCTGGCTCCCTTAAAGTGACCTGGAAAAGAATTTTCCCGCACGGGATGACACTTCTCTGGTCGAACGACCAAAGGGTTATATTGGCGATAGGGAGATCATGAGCCGCGGCTCCCAGCATCTCAGCCACTTCACGCTTCATCAGATTGCCTGAAGCCCCGGTGTCCACCAAAATCCTATGGACCCGTCGATCGGCGATGACTCCAGTGATGATGAGGGGATCATCACATGGATCGGTAACCCCTTCTCGATCGGCTGCGGTAAAGACAATATCGCCCTCGAAGGTAGAGGACCGCTCAGCCGATTCATATTTGACCAACGCCACAGATTCTTAGCTTTCGGGAAACTCCTTACGCGCTGCTCTTTTTCGGTCCCTGACCGACTCATTAATCCTTATTACGCTGGAGATAACATAAATGTCTCCGGCGACCTCTCTTTCTCTAGGCACCTCCTCATTCGGGGGATGTTGTGTGCCCAATTCAGTAGATGGGGGAGCTGGTTGCTCCCGCCTTTCAACTTCATTTCGCGGGGCTCTGCTGCCACGGCCCCGCCATCTCCTCCTTCGGCCCTGACCACGGTTTTCTTGACCCTGTTGGCCTCTATCTTGTTCGGGTTGAGGGGACCTTCGGTCTCCTGCCCGATCGTTGTAGTGTCGCTGCTGGCCCCGATTATCTCTCCCCCTCGACCTGTGAGGATCGTCACCTTGATGGCTCGTTCGGGGAGAGTCTGCCCGCTTGCCCCTATGATCATTATGATCGAGCTTTTCCTTATTCATCACCACTGCCGTCTCTCGCAGTAGCGGGCATTTCAGCGTCGGGTGATCGCGGTTGTGATGCAACTCGCAATAAACTCGATTGTCCTCCTTCTTTGGGGGGACACTCTTTTCAGCCACAGCCGCAACTTCCCGCGACTGTCTCTTAGGGTAAGACACCCTATGATCACCTACGGTCTTTCAATATCCCGCTCCCAGCGCTTCATCCACCTTGATATACTTGTTAATTTTTTTATGGAGCTTTCCCAAGGTGGACGGTGGACTCTTCACTAGGCTAGCCGAAAGGCCGCACGGTCCCAAGAACTGTTGCAAGATATCAATTTTATCTCGGAGCTCCAACTTGATACCCCGAGCAGTATTGTTGAACTTCTCCATGAAAGAACGGAGACTCATCTTTGATGGGATAAACTTCAAGTCGTATAGTTCCTTCCTACCTACTTTGAGGCGATCCTACATTTGGAGCAAACTGCTCCGAGAAAGCCAGGATGAATCCGTCATACGACTATATGGATCGGGCCGGTAAGTTCTTGAACCAGGTCCGGGCATCGCCCTGCAACCCTACCGCGAAGATGCGGCGCTTCAGTGAGTCAGAGTCCTGAACAGTCCCCATCCTCAACTCGAAATCCGCGACGTGATCGATCAGATCCCCTCGCCCCGGAATACCGGCAACCCTTCGGGGTTGCGGTAGTATCGATCGGGGACTGCCGCCCAGATCTCTTCGGAAAAAGGGAGCATCAAATCTCCCAATGCGGCGGAGACACCTCCAGATTGCTGGGATGATGTCTCGGCTACATGCAGATTATGCCACGAGTCATCATCCTTGCTCCGCCTGATCGGGGCATCCATAGCCCGATCAAATAGTCCAGGTTTGCGCCCAGATTAGGCCCGCAATCCCTCTGCGTTCGCAGGGTCTCCAACTCCCTGGTAAGTTCGTCGATGTGTTTCTGCATCTGTTCATGGTCCGTCCCAGGAACGGGAGTTGGAGTTCTAATTGGAGAAGGTGGAGTAGATTGGTATTTCAGTCTCCTCATTGTTACTCCGCGCCTGATAATCTCCTCTTCATCGGAGCTCTGCGCGTCTGGGTCGCTTTCGTACCATCTGCTTGCTGGAACAGGGCTCGTGATAGCCGGTGGTTCTGTTCCACTCCTCTCCGACGTACCTTCCATTATAACTTTCCTGACAACAGCTTCCAGGTCCTTCAAAGAGATCATTGACGCTGGAAGGCTGTTGGGAAGCGTATCACTATCGTTCGTCGAAGTTCCAGTTGTCATGCATTTGATTATCCTATCCCGGGTAAAGACCTCGAATGAGGATTGGAAAATCGTCCCCACGGACGGCGACAAACTGTTGTGGTTCGAAAACCGGGGGTGTCAACAGTCGTTCGGTTCGTTGCGAGACGAACTTGGTTGTAATTTATTTAATGTGTAGAGGACGATTGTAAATCAAGTATAAAAGAGACAATGCATTTTTAGAGTGGAAAACCTCAAAGTTGAGGAAAAAACCACTTGACTAAGAGTTGGAAATGCCATTAGTCGATTCAATAAACAAGGTATTAATCACAAATACCATGTTTGTTCTTTTGATAACAAGGGGAAGACAGCTTATCGAAAATAAATCGATAGACGGCGAAGCAAGAGAGCTTGCAATGAGAATCGGAAGAGGATCATTTTCTTCGTATTTCAAGTGTCCTTTTTATACGCCTACTGTGCTGCGTGAACAATAAGGTGTCGTTTTGTGTTTATCCTCTGTGGCTAGGTCGGATCGTGTCAGGCGGAACAGCCGCCGGGCATGACTTCATAGGGCTGCACGGCGCTAGGCCTTTCGGCACTACTAGCCGGCTATCTCCAGACTAAAGGAGGCTCGCATGACTCCGTCGGACCACGCCTCTGACATGATTGTCGGAGGTTGTCGTCGCATGTTGAGGAATGTGGATGCCCGAGGCTGGGCCTGTGAAGTGTGGATCGATCGGTCCTGGTGAGCGGGAGAAAGCTGGGCCCTACCGATCGGGACCGATCGATATGAACGGGCGGTCGGGCCCGTCCGGCCTGGTTGGACCGTTCATTCGCATGAGCTGGATCTGGGTCTACAAGTTCGGTTTATGTTATTTGGACTGATCTAACTAAGCTTGGCCCTGATCAGATTCGGGATACCGGATTCCGGGGATCTCATCATAGTATACCAATAATTTTGAAGTTTGATACCAATAATTTTGAAGTTAGACATTAATTATATGTAAATACAAGATATTTATTTTTAAATAAAAGATGAAATTGAGGGGATGGGAAATGAATGCTTATATTTATTGGGGACAGTGTGGGGGTTGAACGGCTCCGGTGCTCACATTAATGAAGACAGTAAATGTTAAAGCGGGTGGTAACTACACCCGGCCCCTTCCACGTGGCAGAGGCAGATTCCATTGTTTCTTTTTAAAATCGATTATTAATATATTCTGGGGATAATCCATAATTTCATAATTTGATAATTGATTTTTAAAATTTTACGATTTTATCATTATAATTCCTAGTGTAGCAAAATAAATCTTAATACTTTATAAATTTTGTCAAAATTAATTATCAAAAGTTTATTCTATAATCTGCATATCATAATTAATCTATTAGTTTTTATTGAAATTCTCGTCAAAATAAAATTTAGAGTGTCCTTTTTGCCATTTTTGAAAGATTTCAAAATTGAGAACTAAATTTACCAAAATCTTAAAGTTAGAAGACTAAATATGTTATTACAAATTACAATAATTAAATTTATCAAAATTATGAAAGTTTAAAAATCAAATATGTCATTTTCATTTTATAAGATTTGTGAATATTTGTATGATACATTGATATTTTCAATGAAAATGATAAGAGTTAAACAAAAAATTAAGTGTTTATAATTTATATATAAAATAAATTTGGATAGGTACAAATTATCAAAATTAATCTGATACATTAAATAATAGTGTAAAAATTATGAAATAATATTTTTTTACAAGTTGACAGGTAGGATATTTAGTTTTTTTTCCAGCTAATTATTAAATAAATGTCACGAGAATCAGTTGTTTTCATAGGTATGTATGAATAGGCACATCAAAATTCTAAATCAATTCTTCATTAAATACCAAACATTATCATTTTTTACCCTCCTCCTTAAGCCACTTTTAATTCATTAATACTTAGATGTTATTATCAAAATAATTCTCTAAATTATTTTAATAAAATAAATGAAAGTATATATCAGGATTTTTAATAAATATTTAATATTTTTTTATGACGTAGAAAGAAACGGATAAAAGGGAGGGGGCGGGTCATCTGCGGAAATCCAGAACGAATTCTGAATCTTGGCCAAGGGTGAAAATGGCAGAGAAATGGTGGCTTCTCTTGTTTCTCTCTGGATATTTGTCTTCACTCATTGTCCGATCTGCGCCGGCGAAAGATACTTACATAGTTTACGTAGATAAATCGGCGAAGCCTGAGGTTTTTGGGGATAATTTTGAGTGGTATTCGTCGTTGATACAAGAATCTGTGTCTGAAGCTTCATCCTTGACTGCGTGGGGGGATGAGAGTGGAGAAGAAAGTAGAATACTCTACACTTATGGCACTGCCTTTCACGGCGTTGCGGCGCGGCTGAGTGAGGAGGAAGTGGAGAGATTGCGTTTTAAGAACGGGGTTATGGCGATTTTCCCTGAAACTGTTTACAATCTTCACACTACTAGAAGCCCTAAATTTCTAGGGCTTGAAAATGAGGATAGTTTGAGTTTATGGCCGGAGAGAATTGGCGATTATGATGTTGTTGTTGGTGTTCTTGATACCGGGATCTGGCCGGAGAGCCCTAGTTTTAACGAAACGGGAATGGGGCCAGTTCCGGCGAGATGGAAAGGGGAATGTGAAGTTGGCCATAATTTTGAGAAGCATCACTGTAACAGAAAGATAGTGGGTGCTAGAGTTTTCTACCGTGGGTATGAGGCGGCGTCTGGGAAAATGAAGGAAGATGTGGAGTTCAGATCGCCAAGGGACCAGGATGGACATGGAACACACACGGCGGCGACAGTTGCCGGTGCACCTGTCCACGGAGCTAATCTGCTTGGTTACGCTTATGGTACAGCGAGAGGGATGGCCCCTGGAGCAAGAGTTGCGGCGTATAAAGTTTGTTGGACTGGAGGCTGCTTCAGTTCCGACATTTTGTCGGCGATTGATCAGGCGGTTGCCGACGGCGTTAATGTTCTGTCCATTTCTTTGGGTGGCGGAGTTTCATCTAATTACCGTGATAGTTTGTCTGTTGGAGCTTATGGAGCTATGGAAATGGGAGTTTTTGTTTCTTGCTCAGCCGGCAACGGCGGACCTGATCCTATCAGTCTCACCAATGTCTCGCCGTGGGTGACGACCGTCGGAGCCAGCACTATGGACAGAGACTTCCCTGCCATAGTGAAGCTCGGAAATGGCCAAATGTTCACCGGAGCTTCACTTTACAAAGGCCTCCGAAACCTCTCTGTCAACAAGCAATACTCTGTAATTTATCATGGGAGCAACTCGAGCAATATAACACCAAGCTCAATGTGTCTTGAAGGAACACTCGATCGGAGTAATGTGGCCGGAAAAATCGTTATATGTGACAGAGGAATCAGTCCCCGTGTTCAAAAGGGTCAAGTTGTTAAAGATGCCGGAGGAATTGGAATGATCCTATCAAACACCGCCGCAAACGGCGAAGAATTGGTCGCCGATTGTCATCTTCTACCGGCGGTCGCCGTTGGTGAATCAACCGGAAAGATCATCAAACACTACGCTTCTACAAATCCAAGAGCCTCTGCAACACTATCTTTTCTCGGAACTAAACTGAGAATTCAGCCATCGCCTGTTGTAGCAGCTTTCTCATCACGAGGTCCGAATATTCTCGCACTCGAAATACTGAAACCAGATATTATAGCACCAGGCGTTAACATCCTCGCCGCCTGGACCGGTAACCTCGGTCCCTCAAGCCTGCCGTCTGATCACCGGAGAACGAGATTCAACATTCTCTCCGGAACCTCCATGTCTTGCCCCCACGTAAGTGGAATCGCGGCGTTGATAAAATCCCGGCGACCCGATTGGTCGCCGGCAGCAATCAAATCCGCCATGATGACCACCGCTTATATTCACGACAACACCTTCAAGCCCTTGAAAGATGCTTCTTCAGCATCATTTTCCACCCCTTACGACCACGGCGCCGGCCACATAAACCCAATGAAAGCTCTCAATCCCGGCCTTATTTACGACATTCAACCCCAAGATTACTTCGATTTCCTCTGTGGGCAAGGTTTACGCACGGCGGAGCTTTCCGTTTTCGCTAAATTCTCCCGGCGAACTTGTCGCCGGTCCGTTACAAGACCCGAAAACCTAAACTATCCAGCTATCTCAGCCGTCTTCCCCGATAATCAAAACGCAACCTCAGTTACTCTCCGGCGGACGGCGACAAACGTCGGCGGTCCTAATTCGACATACCACCCCGTGATCTCGCCTTTCAAGGGGGTTTCGGTAAGGATCAAGCCGGCAAATCTGATGTTTTCCGGCGAGAAGAAAAGCATAACGTACGAAATCACTTTCATCACCAAGACTAGACAAACGGCGCCGGAGTTTGGAGCGGTCGTATGGAAAGACGGCGTTCATACAGTCAGAAGTCCGATTGTGATAACGTGGCTTCCGCCATTGTAGTTTAGTGAAGTTATTCTGGAAAATGCCAAAATAAGGAGATCTGAGTGTTCTACTTGCTACTACGTTCATCCGCCGTTGAAACTTCAATTTCTTAACTGTTTTTCTAGTTATCAAATATGGGCTTTTGCTTTTATTGGGCCGGCCTTCTAAGGATATCGTAAACGTTCTTATTCTATTTGTGCCTTGGTTATTTTGTTATTCAGGATGGGCCTCCACAATCCCATTTCTCTTTTCTCATAAATTATTCAATTTAAATACATTAAATTATAAGTATAAAGTAGTTTATTGTGTTGCTGGTTTTTTAAAAAATTACTTCAAAATTTAGGATTTTCGAATAATTTCGTTTATAATAAAAATATTTTGTAATAGTTGGTGTGGGAATTTTTGTATTTTAGAGTTTGAATATTAAAATAGGGTTGCTATTCCATAGTCTTCTACCAATGTTTTGACACTAATCCGAAATTCTTTACCGAATCGGATCTGTATGATCGGTACGGGTGTTATTCCGGACGGTATATCATGTGGTATTAAATTTTATTTTATGTATATTACAAAAAAATAAAAAAAAATGTTATTTTTTAGGATTAAATCCGGGAAAAACGGAATCCAAACCTAAAATCAGAAATTTTAGGTTTGGAGGATACAAGCCAAAAAGTGAAAATTTGCGGAAAACCTTAGTTTATTTAAATATTGTAATGAATTTGTTATTATTAGTATTATTTGGAGTGAATAATTGTGAAACCGACTAAGAGGATTGATTGCACTAACTATGTGGGCTCCCTCAACCACAATGGTTTGTCTGTTTGATTTGATTAGTTTGAATTAGGCTCACAAAGTAATGTTTTCAAACCTTGATGGATTGAATCAGTTCGATTGCGATCCGTTCTTTCGATAGTTTGATTCGGTAAATATTGGGTAAGATGATCAACGGATTGAATACCCAATGGTAATGGAGCAAGTCGACATGTGTGTCGATCGTCAAAATCGTATGGTGAAGACAAAAAATGAATTGTCGGTCGGTAGGATGACGAAGGTGCAATGGCTACGGAGATACAATCGACGTTTCTTTTGTCGTCACTTCCAAAATTTAGCCAATTTCATAAATGGACGATAAGCCAGTACCTATCCAAAATGGCGCCTACATGACTTTTAGGGTAGCGAAAATCTCTTTTATTACCTTAAGGATATATAATAAGATTATGATATGATTAAATATTAGTATTCTTCCCAATAAAAGGGATAATAAGAAGAGAAATGAGACCCGGTTTTTGGAGAAAAATTTCCGAGATCCTAAGCTTATTATCTTATTGTGTTTACTCTCCATTTGTGATAGTAATTTTTTAATGGGTTGGTATGTGTGTTTTTCTCTCATATCTCGGGTTTTTCACGTAAAATTTTTGTTATATATTACAAAAATTAAATAATAATAATTATATTTTTATGATCCGAATGATATTAAAACCCAATATTAAGTGTTATTTGATACTGTACTATATATATGTCGTACCATATACATGAAAGAGTTTTTATGCTACTGCTCTTTATTGATGGTTTAAAAATTGCAAGGGGAAAATCAAACAAACTTTTCAGTGACGTTACATACTTAACCATGGTTAAATAAGTCGCTTTCATTGTATTTAATATTACCTAACGAGAAAGTTGTAATTATTTTCCCTACAGTTTTGTCTTTTTTTCAATAGTCCTAATTTATTTTTTATTATTGGATAATAATTCATATTGCCTTTTCATTTTAAGCTTTTTTCTATTGCATTGACTAATTAAGAAAATGGAAATGGAGAAATGATGAAAATGGAGATGCAGAGATCTGGAGAATCTTGAAGCTGAAGCAGCGGAGTATTTTTACTTTGTTGATTTCCTTTTCACAAACACCTGTCCCTCGCTTCGCTCCATTAATTTCACCCTTTTCCTTTGTCTATTTACTCTTTGTTGAGCTGTTGTTGTAGCACTCCCTTTAACGCCTTTTTTTCTTCAAGATTATCGTATGCCTTCCCGGCGCTTCCTCTCTTCGCCGCCATCGTCGTCGGTATCTGCTCATCATACCCACGATGTTCGTGCGCCTTTGGCTGGTGGTTTAGTAGCAGCTTTTTCTTTTCTTCTGTTTTTTACGCTATGCTTCCGTAAAATCAGAAAAAAACGAACCGTTCCTTCGGCTTCCGATACGGAATCTAAGAAGCCTCCACATAGTATCTCATACTCTGTGCTTCGTCGCGCTACGTCTAATTTCTCGCCTGCTCTTCGATTAGGGCAAGGTGGATTTGGGTCTGTTTACCGCGCTGATCTTAAATCGTGCCCTAATTTGTCGAAAAACTCGATTTGTAGCTCTTCTCATGTAGCTGTAAAAGTTATGGATTCAGGATCTTTGCAAGGTGAGCGTGAATTTCAGAATGAATTGCTTTTATCATCAAAGATCGATAGCAGGTACATTGTTTCTGTTATGGGTTTTTCTTCAGATCCAAGAAAACGTAGAATGCTATTAGTTTATGATCTTATGGATAATGGTAGTTTACAAGATTGTCTTTTTCATAAGAAGAGTGATGAATTAAAGAATTGGGATAAGAGATTTTTGATTGCCCTTAACATTGCTAAAGGATTAGAGTATTTGCATCATTACTGTGATCCCCCGATTATTCATGGTGATATTAAGCCAAGCAATATTCTGTTAGATGGTGAGTTTAATGCTAAAATTGGCGATTTCGGGTTAGCTAGATTTAAGCGTGAGGATAATGTTGTAATGGAAGCTGAGCTTAAGAAGGATGATGTACTTGTAGAAGATAATGGATCTGTAATAGAGGACACTGAGAGTGTTATTACAACTAGTTGTTTTGAAGAAGTTAACAATTTGGGTGTCGTCGAGAGGTCACCGGAGAGTGTTGTTGTCGGGATCGAGACTTCGCCGGAGGCGGTGATCGAGTTATCACCTGATACTGAAGCTGCACCAGTTGCTTCTCCAAGATCACTTGCTTCCCCTTCTGAGTTATTAGAGAAGAGTAGCGTTATCTCTGAGGCGAATTTTGAACGGGATAACGTTGAGAGTAATGTTGAAAGGAGGAATAAAAAGACGAAGAAGAGCATTTCGGGGAAGGATTGGTGGTGGAAGCAAGACAATGTGGCGGAATCCGAATCGGGAAGAGTTAATCATTATGTGATGCAATGGATCGGGAATGATATAAAAAAGGAGAGCTGTGAAGGAGGTATCGGGGCATCATCGAGCTCTCAAAGTATCGTAAAAATGGAGAAGAAGAATAAGAAGAAAGAAAGAAGACAATTGGATTGGTGGGTATCATTAGATGATGAAAAGAATGTGAAGAAAGATAAGAGAAGACCTGCAAGAGAATGGTGGAAAGAAGAGTATTGCGAAGAGCTCGAACGAAAGAAACGAAAGAATAAGAAACATGCTAAAGCACTAATGAAACAGCATCAAAATCTCGATAACTTGTCCCGGAAAGACGATGATTTTTATTCAGATCGAAACAAGAGAACAAGAAGCAGAAGCAGAGACAGTAAAAGCAGCATGGACTGGTGGTTTGATGGTCTTAACAGCGATTTATGGAAAGCTCGTAAAAACAGCTACGATTCCATTAGCGGAGAGATCCCGAGAAGCGGAGGCATAAGTAGCACACCGAGCATGCGAGGAACGGTATGCTACATTGCACCGGAATACGGTGGTGGTGACGATTTATCGGAAAAGTGCGATGTGTACAGCTTCGGGGTATTACTATTAGTTCTAATCGCGGGACGAAGACCTCTTCAAGTAACGGGATCACCCATGTCGGAGTTTCAACGAGCTAATCTTTTGTCGTGGGCTCGACAACTTGCTCGTACAGGAAAGCTTATTGAGTTAGTTGATAAAAGAATAGAATCACCAAATAAAGAAGAAGCATTGTTATGCATTACTGTTGGATTACTTTGCTTGCAGAAATCACCTTCGAAGCGACCTTCGATGAAGGAAGTTGTCGGGATTCTTACTGGGGAGATGATTTCTCCGCAGCTTCCTGTCGAGTTTTCGCCATCTCCGCCTTCACGATTTCCGTTCAAGGCACATCAAAGGAGGGTCCGGTAACGTTGTAGAAAGATGGATGTGTTGCTTGTATTAATTCATGACTTGGCTTTAAAATTTTGATTGATTAAACCTGTACAGTTGGATTAGACTATGCTTAATTATCGGGATTATCTTCATTAACAAAAAAGTTAAAATTATTGATGCTTTTTAATTATTAGAGTAGTACAAAATCTTTTTTCATAACATTGAACCAAAAACATAAGTGCACATGGTAGAGATAGATATCAAGTGCAATAGGGCCTTAAATTAAAGTGCAATAGGGCCGTAAAATTAGATGTTAGGCTAGAGGGCCTTAAATTAAAGTTTGGGCTACAAGGCCTAATTGGGCTGTAAAATTAGAAGGTAGTTAAAGGCTACTATTTGATATTTAATATTTTCAAAACATCATTTAAACAGTCTTGGAATAATTTATTTAAATATGGTACTCTTATAGGGAAAATCTAGCTATTACTCCATTTTTTTCACTCATTTTGTAATGTACGTTACTTCTCAATTTATAGTTGAAAAATATGTTCAAAATCTGACACTAGACAATTTTCTCAACTTCTAATTGATAAAACTGACACTAAACAGATTTCTCAACTGCAATAAGATAGCTATAACGTAGTTGTAAAGGAAATGAGACAGATATGCTTCCTTCATAATTGGTTGCGCAGAGAAATCTAGCTATAAAACATAGTTGTAATTCATGGTTTCGCATAAGATTTACAGTATCTAGTGTTTTGCGAATTTGTTGGTTCATCATAATTTAGTGTCATATTTTGCATAGTTGGTCCTGTAAATTTGGTGTGAGTTTAGTTTCTACTCTTTTTTTCAATATACTTTCGTTGCCTCATTCGACAATGTTGCTGTTGTCGTTAACTTCCTTTTTCTCGATCTAATTCCAATCATATCGGTTTACATAAATTTGATTTTTGAAATCGTAAATTTGTAAAGGTAATGTTATTTTGAATATGGATAGAACCGTAATTTACAAGCTAATGATATATGTTATTTTTGGTTTCATTATCTCGTAACTTTTATTTTTTTTAAGTGAACTATTTAAATCTTAAAGCTTAGTATTGTTAAAAATAAATTGATAACACTTTGTTTACAAAAATGTATGTATT
This sequence comes from Utricularia reniformis, assembly GCA_009725065.1. Taxonomy (NCBI): domain Eukaryota; kingdom Viridiplantae; phylum Streptophyta; class Magnoliopsida; order Lamiales; family Lentibulariaceae; genus Utricularia; species Utricularia reniformis. The sequence continues at coordinate 430,218 of RWGZ01001825.1, read as the reverse complement.
AATATTGTATTGTAAACCTTTTATATGTATACAAACATATTAATATTTTAAAATATGTAATTTGTTGATATAAAATTTTTGAAACTCATAAAAATTGTAAACTATGTGATAAGACCTTTGGAACTCGATACCCCAAACCTGGTTAGACACAAGTTTAGCCAGACCAGCCAAAGTGGCATAAGCATAAACGTGGAGGCCCAGATCCAGCTCACGCGAATTGACGGCTTGGCCAGAACAGTTGGGCCCAAAGGCCCGATCCAGTGATCGGGATCGATCCATGAAATCATGCGTTCTCCTCCTCATCGGGACCGATCAGTCCAAGACGCACAGATTACGCTTCGGGCCATCCGCACCTCTCAAACATGTGACAATAGCATCTGATAATCTTGTGAGATGTGTGTCTGACACAATTGTACGAGCCTCATCTGGTCTGGAGACAGCCGGCTAGTAACGCCGAAAGACATGGCGCCACGCAGCCGACTAGAGCTACGCCCGGCGGCTGTCCCGCCCGACACGAGCCGAACTAGCCGCATGGGACAAGTACAAAACGACAACATATTGTTCACATAGCAGGAAATGCCAATAAAATTGACACTTGGAAACGAAAACAATCTTCCTCTTATTCGTTTTTCCTCATGTTCCCCTTAAGCTTTCCCTTCATTTGTTATTTCTAAAGAACAAACATGGCATTTGTAATGAATAGCTTGATTATTGGATCGACTAAAGCATTTTCAACTCTTAGTCAAGTGGTTTTTTCCCATTCTTTCAGAGGTTTTCCACTCTAAAATTGTCTTAATTTTTTTCATTTAATTCTAAATCGTTTTCCCCCTACAAAACAAATTAAAACCGAGTTCGTCTTGCAACGAACCGGACGACTGTTGACACCCCCGTTTTCAGACCACAACAATCTTAAATATTTGTAATATTTATAATTTTCAAAAATAACATATAATAAAATATTTGTTAAAAAAAGTATCACGTACTAAGAGATATTAATATTTTAAAAATATGAATATTTTAAAAGTAATAGTAAATTTAGTTGATAATTAATTTTTCGAATTTGAAGACTAATATATATATATAATATGACATTATTAATATTAGTAATTAAAATATACTAAATAATTAAATGGAAAGTAGAAAATACTAAATATTTAATATTAAAAAGATTAATATAATACTAAACATATGAATATTTTAAAAATATGTAATTTGTTGATATGAATATTTTTAAAGTATTATTAAATTTAGTTTATAGTTAATTTTTGAAATTTGAAAACATAATTTTTTTATATAAATTTGTTTGTAATTTTGAAAATTCATTCAAAATAAATTATCAATATTAATTCATTTGAACTAATTTGTTTTACATTTTTTGTATACCACGCTTCAAAGAAAAATGTATAATGAAGATTTTTATGGTGAAGCATGTACATCAGATACTAGAATGAATGATAGATGGATTTCAGATGATGATGGTTCATCATATGGATATTCGGAACCCGAACCTGAATTTCCGGTTGGTGAAACTGAGGAACCATTGAAGAATCGAAGGAGATTCTTATTCGTCGGGTTACTGAAGCCAAACCCTAGCAGAACGTATGACCGGGTTTACGACAGAGCTTCTAGCACAAATGTTTCGCGAAGGCGGTAGAATGACGGCTGAGGAGTTCGTTGTGGGTAATCGCAGTCAGGAATATGTATCGTATAATGTACGAGATCCAAATTTGAGTTTCCTATTGTCTTTCAAATATAAAGAAGAGATGTACTATTGTGTTCGACACTGGTACTTATAACATAAATATCAATTTCTTGTTGATGATAGTACACCAAAATTGTTACTATTGAAATGTTATTTCCACCAGGAATCTGGGTGTAGGTTCAATTTTCGAGGATGTGAATGTAAGGTTGATCATGTTTGGCAAGTTAGTAACACTTATCGACCGCATACAAACAACACAGTCAACATTGGAGTGTATCACAAGAACATGTCAATTAGTTTTATAGCAAGGGAGATCATACCATTCATTTAGGAGAATGTTACTGAGTTTTTTTGAATATATAGTTTTCTTTCTCATAAAGTAACCTACATTTAATGTTTACTCAATGTTACAGATACTCTTGTAAAGTCGACCAAGAAACTCATAAAAGCAAATTATGATTTTCCTGTGAAGTATGACAAGGCATGACATAGTGTCCAGCATGCATTCGAACTGATTTATGGGTCGTGGGAATTCTTGATGAAAAAATTACCCAAACTTATGGATAGGTTACAGAATCGTAATCCAGGGAAAATTTTCGTGTGGGATGTTTATGATACTAATCTGGACAATAATCACAAGATCATCAAGAGGGTATTTTGAGCCTTCAATATTGCTATCGAAGCCTATAGACATTGTCATCCCGTTATTTCAGTTGACGCCACTCATTTATATGGAAGGTAGTATTCCTCTAATATTAAGAAAATCTATTATTTTATATAATTGACATGCAATCATTCAACAGATACAAACACAAATTTCTTGTTGCTGTTATTAAGGATAAGAGATGTCACATTCTTCCTATTGTATTTGCATTAGTTCCCGAGGAAAGCAAAGACATCTATAGATAGCTCTTCGAGATTTTAGATAATGATATTATCCAAGGAGACTGTTGTTGTATTGTTACCGACCGTCATAAAGGAATACTTGGAGCCGTTGATAATATGGAAGCCTTTCAAACTAGTCGATTGAGCACAGATGATGTTTGAAACATTTGGTTTCGAATTTCAACAAAACCATCAAAAATGAAGAAATTAAGGATATTGCTTATCGAGCTGGCGTAACACAGGTGTTGTAGAAATTTGAAAGGTGGATGAATCAAATTCAGCGGCAAGTACCCAAGCTTATGAATGGTTGACTACACCTGTTATGACGAAAAATTGGCACAAATGGGCCCTTGCTTTCGACAATGAAGTAGGTATGGTATAATGACGACGAACCAAGTAGAGTCATACAACAAAGTTTTAAAGGTGATTCCTTGATACCCAATATGATGCATTGTTGAATCTATATTCTTTCTTTTATAGAAAATCTTTGTAAGTAGACGTGCTGACATAGCTAATATGACTAAGAACCTAGAGGTAAATTTCGAAATCTGGCTTATCGATATATTTTTAAAATATGCTAAATATTTTTTACATTTATTAACTACTAAGTATTTACCCATCGAACTCAGACATGGTACAACATACATCAATCTAAGTGGCGACGTCATTGCGAGCATTATTGGTACGTGGACCGACTATGTGGGGAGTTATTTCTATAAAGCGCCAAGAAAGGATAAAAATCCAGACAGACGGTGGACATTGCAAACAAGACATGCACGTGTGGCATGTTGTTGACTCATCGATTGCCTTGTTCCCATGCTATTTTCCTTACCCACATGCATGGAATAACCGAAGACAGTTTGATTGTGCGAGAGGTGACGTTAGACCAGTTACGACACCAATACTCACACGTCCACTTTAACGATTTGGGTCCCGATAGAGAGTGGGAGGATCCATGGTAGACTTTGTATCACGATGTCAGTCGAGAAAAAAGTTTACTAGGGAGACCATGGTCGACGTGGATTTCAGGAGAAATTGATGATTAACTACTTAGGGGGTGATTGTACTTAGCTATTTATAATTTTATTTAGATGGTTTAAACAATGTCAAGTTTGTTTTATTTACATTTACGATTTAAATTTTGTAGTGTTTTTAAATAATACTGAAAGCTAAATAATACTCGATAGTCAATCACGAGGTACATCAAAATGTCCCCCAGTTCCACAGTTACGAGGCCTAGGGGCTCGGCGACCTCGATGAGGTCGTCGAGCTTATCCCTCATCTCCCAAGCGAGTGATTACATCCTCTGTCCTGCATGGCTCAACACTATCGAACAGCCGCCCTACAGGTGACACTCCGACAAAGGATTGGTGAAACATCTGGCTAGGCTAGAAATGTAGCCAACCCCAACCGGGCGCCTGAAAAGTGGTCTGCGGGGTGAAACTATGACTCTGTACAAGTGATGGTCCAGGCTGACTATGAAGTGGATCTCCTCCATGATATGCGGAGCAGTATTGTGCTGCCATCAGGAAACCTTCATTTGACGCTGAGCGATACTCAAGAACGGGCACTGGGCGCTCAAAATTCCCAGGGTAGATGTTAAATCGATTGTAGTGTAGATACGCATACATGGCGTTGGAGTCATGGGTGTACTGCGTCCCCATGGTCTCGTCTGGAGCTCCACTAGCAGCTTGACTTAGGCGAAAGGCATGAAAATTAAGAACATTTCAGTGCAATGGTTAAATCATAATTAATACATTAAGAAAACGTACCCCATACGCAATCGGTTGCGCAACTCCTCCTATCCAACCTTTGGAATTACTGAGTCTAGCGGTACCCATGTATAGGACAGCAACACGTGAGTACCATGTGTGGTACTCGTACTCTGTCACCTCCGGTAGTGTGTGATGATAAATCAGGTTAAATCGATTTACCCAAGTAGCAACACTAACCGAATGGACTTCAACTCAGTCTTCCCTAAAGATGGCAATTTGAAATATCCACCCCGCTACCCGGCGGATATCCACACCGTTTAAAGGGTTATTGGATAATTAAACGGGTAGTGGAAACGGGGCGGGGAATAAAATCACATATCCGCCTTAAACGGGGCGGGTAGTGATTTGATACATAACCACCCCGCTACCTGTTCGGTTATCCATTTAAATAACCGTATTCGCTAAGTTATATTTATTAAATATTTTTAATATTTTTAAAATTGTTGTCTTAATTATACAACTCTTATTATGATATTTATGCATTACCAATTCAACATACAATTTCTTTTTTAAAATTTTCTAGGTGGTTTTTGGTTTTATCATCTACCTCTCATTGATCAATACAATTATTATCTATTCTTTCACTCATCTTCTTCAAAGTCCGAATTTTTGTTATGTACATCTTATTTTCAGGTTTTCTTTTTTCTATTGCTTTAATTTTCGATATTTTTGTGTTTACATCAAAATTAATTCAAATTCATCTTACCATAATGTTTTCGGTTTTTGTTTTTTGGGCAATCAATATAATCGGATGATAGATAATCAATTCAAGTTTATGGGTTTTAGGGCAAATAATCTGTATGAGTTTTGAAAATTTTGTTTAAACCCTAATTATATTAAATTACGTGTAACACTTATATTGTTACCTTATTATATATCCCATTTTTCGTACGACTAGTTGTACCAATGTTCTAGACTATAATTTCAAAACCCTAGTTATAATTGTACTTGATTTTGCTTAATTTTAAAAATTGCTAATGTTATTTAAATTAGATATGAGTTATTATACTATTTAAAGATTTGCCTTACCACTTAAATTGTTTCTAATTTTAAATGTCCTTATTCTCAAGGTTTTGTTCGCCTTCTTATAAATAATTGTGATGATAATCATGAAACTTCGACTTTCACATAAAACATGATCACATCCATTTTCTATTCAAGGACTTTATTTGTGTCACTTTATATTTATATTTATATTGATATTGATATTGATATTGATATTGATATTGATATTGATATTGATATTGATATTGATATTTATATTTATATTTATATTTATATTTATATTTATATTTATATTTATATTTATATTTGTATTTATATTTATGTTATTATATTTACATTTGATGATTCTTTAATTTGATTGTTATTATTGCAGAGGTGAATATATTTGGAGCCTTGTTCAGAAGAACCCTCATCTCCTCAACCCCTTCCATCTTTACTTATTCCACTTACTAAAAATGAAGTTGAAGACGATGACTTCGTTAATTTGGACATGGAAAAAAACAATGTAAATAATGAGATTGAAACATCGTTGATCTCTGAATCAGTTACTACAAGAAAGAGGAAACGAAAATATGAATGGTGGAACCATTATAATGAGATAAATGTAGGCGGTGTTATCAAAGCACAATGCAAATATTGCAAGCGAACACTTGGTGGAAAAGGAAAAAATGGAACATCGCATTTAAAGAGTCACTTTGAGAAGTCATGTGATAATAGACCAAGAAATAATGATGTGAAACAAATGTTGCTAAATGCGAATATTAAAGCTAGTGGAAAGTCAGAACTTATTTGCACCTCTTATGATGAAGCAGTGTCGAGACATGAGCTTGCGGTTGCATGCATTTTGCATGACTACCCATTGAGCATTGGACAACATATTGGATTTCAAAGATTTGTCAAAAGGTTGAATGGAAACTTCAAAATGACTTCCCGGAATACATTAAAAAGTGACATTTTGAAGATATATGAGACTGAGAAACAAAAGGTTTATCGTATATTTGATAAGCTTGATTGTAGAATTGCTATCACGACTGATATGTGGACTTCCAACGATAGCAAGAGAGGTTATATGGTCATTACGGCACATTTTATTGATGAAGAGTGGAAGCTTCGAAGTTTCATTTTAAGGTTTGTGACTATTTTTCTATTATGCATTAATTATTGTATTAATTTTTTATTTGTAGATTTGCATTTGTTCCCTCTCCACATACTGCTGAAAATTTATGTGAGGAGTTATCTAAATCATTGATGGATTGGAACATAGACTGCAAGATCTCATCAATAACTGTGGATAACTGTTCGACGAATGATGCAATGCTCACTTTGATGTTGAATAAGCTCTCTAAAAGCGACATGTTATTGGACGGACAGATACTTCACATGCGTTGTTGTGCTCATGTTTTGAATATAATTGTTCAAAAAGGTTTGGAAAAGCTTAAATATGGTCTTGAAAGGATAAGAGATAGTGTTGTTTATTGGAATGATTCCCCTAAAAGAACTGAGAAATTCAAAGAAGTTGCTCGTCAAATGAAAATTGATTTTTCTAAGGAATTTGTTTTAGATTGCAAGACTCGTTGGAATTCCACATTTTTTATGTTAGAAACTGCTATCAAATATGAAGAAGTTTTTCAAAGACTTTCTGTTAGAGTTCATGCTTACAATTCTTATCCAACAATGGATGATTGTTGAAGTTGTTTTATGAAGTGACCGAAATGATTTCAGGTACAAATTATCCTACTTCTAACTTTTAATTTCCAAAGATTTGTTTGATTAGAACAAAATTAGAGCAGTGGTCACTTAGTGATGATGTTATGCTTAAAGAAATGGGTAATGCTATGTTGGAAAAATTTCTCAAGTATTGGGATATTGTTCATGTGATGATGGGAGTAGCTGCATTTTTGGATCCAAGATATAAGATGAAACTTATTGAAATCTAATTTCGAAAAATATATGCTGATAAAGTTGAATATGAAGTGGCAGAGGTACGTGCAAATTGTGTTGCTTTATTGAAGGACTACGAAGTTCGAATGCGTAAGAGTTCAAACATGAGTCGTGCCTCTTGTTTAGATGGGAGTTATGGTAATAGGATTTCTAGTGTATGTAATACCTCAAGTGTGGCACATGAAGATGAAGAAGATTATGATAATTTCATCAAAGAACAAAATACATGTACCTCCTTGACTACAGAGTTTGATCATTATTTAGAGGCTGAAGTTTTGCCTAGATCTGACGACTTTGATATCTTAAGCAGGTGGAAGACAGATGGTGCCAAAATTCCATTGTTAAAAAAAATGGCTAGAGATGTTTTAGATGTTCATGTTTCAACTGTTGCTTGTGAATCGGCATTTAGCACAAGTTGTTGAATTCTAAGTTCTCATCGTAGTAGACTACATCCAACGACTTTAGAAGCGTTGATGTGTTCTAAAAGATGGTTGTGGACTTCTATCAAAAGTGAGTTAATAATTTTTAATGTTTATTCATTAATTGCATTTGTTAATATATTCTAACATGATAATATTTGTTTAAATTTTTTATTAGGTAATTGTAAAACTCTCGAGTGTTGTCCGACTATAGAGGAGGGAGAAAATGATATTATAGGTATCAATGATGAAACCATCAAAGTTTAATTTTATATTCATTAAAATAATTGTTTTAAGATTCTTTTGATATTTAAATATGAATATTTTACTATTTTTTTAAAAAAATCAAAACTGTAAACAGTTGGTTAACCGCTAATCCAACGGTTAATCCATGGCGGATACGGGGCGAGGAGTTGGCGGATAACAAAATAATGAGGCGGGGATGGGGCGGGGAGCGGTACACATTATGTTAAGCGGGGCGGGTAACGATTACAGGTATAACCATACCATATCCGCCCCGTTGCCATCCCTAGTCTTCCCCTGACTCCCGCCATGGAATATGTGTCTCATGGAAACTACATTATTCATTAGGCGGTATGGACAAGGGAAGACCAAACTGTTGTGTCACCCTATACACGTTATGCGGATCCACAAAGCCAAAAAACATAATAGGACCCTTGTACTAGCAAAGCATCCGACATGCGTCCTCTACCGGGATCGGGGCACCGCATCGTACGGTGACCAAATAAACTACAAATTACATACATTGTTAATGAAAAATATTAATTAAAATTGTATGAAAACATATTCCATTCCGAGACATTAAGTCCAGCGCGTCTCGACATACTGTCAACTTGTTTGTTGGTTCACCGCTCTTCACCATTCTCCTAACAAATCTTGACATATGGAAACATTAGAAACGAGTTATTTCACTTATTATATACACGAATTTATATAGAACATTGAAAAAATACCTAAAACCGTACACCATGCGACACTCAGGATCATAAGCATCATCTTTAAATAAATCTTCAGTAATGAAAATATAATCTGATAAATACGACTATAAGCCTACATCTGAATCAAGTGGAAAAATATAACACTGTAAATTAAAAATAGTTTAAAGTAAATTAATCTTTACTATCAATAGGCGCATTGAACCGCCTATGCAGTTTCTTCCGATCATACACTATTGCATAGATTTCTATAAAGGTATGAAAAACAACGGACACCCAACTCAAGTGCATGACTTCAATTGACTAGTATAACACTACATACTGGTTCAAATCCTCATCTGGGTAGTCGTATGTGATATTCACCGAACAAAGCAATCCTAAAACATTTTCCATTAAAATCATCCCGAACATTGGGGATCCAACCCAAGCGATCAGGAATGAAGTGCGACCAACCGAGAGGCGCCCATGTTGTCCTCCTTCTAATAATAGGTACTCCGTTTACACGAAGACCCCATATAACAGAAACATCTTGAAGAGTAACAGTGGCCTTCAAAACAAATTATAAAATATTATTGTTATTTTGAATAAATAATTACAAACTAAAAAAACAAATATCTCCAGCTACAAAAAAGAAAGTGTGTGTCTCTGACTTCCAAGGCTCGATCAAGGCAGTCAGTAGATAATGATCTAGTCGAATACGAGCAGTTTTCAAAACTCTATAAAAACCCCACCTATTAATAATTCTTCCAACTTTCGGAGATATTTTTAAGTTATCAATATGCTTAAATGAGTTTTTGAATTCCAATTTGTCCTTCAGATTTAACCATCGTAAAATTTGACTCGAGCAATATTCATTCTACAATATCAAAACACTTCCGTCTAATGGTCCTGTGTTTGTCATCAAGTATACCTGAAAAAAACTATATTTCAAATATGAAATTTATTTTTTCCGAAACATCAATTTGTTTTCAATTTCAAAAATTTAATATTCATTAATTAAAATTTCGATAAATTAGTAATAATTTAATTCAAATTCCAAAAAAATATTTATTAGTTAATTTAATGTATATAAATAAAATTAAGTTTATTATATAGTTATCCGTTATTACTATTTAATATTAATTTTGGAAAGCAAGTATTAAAGATTGTACATTTAAAAAACCATATATATCTTAATTTCAAATTTTAAAATCTAACTATTAATGAATTGAAATTGGAAACTAATTAATTAATGTTCAATTTTCTAAAATTAATTATCAATCAGTCATATAATTTCCAACTCAATTTTTAATATTATATAATTCAAAATTTAATAATTCGACACATAGATATATGCAAAAGATCCAAATTTTTACCTTAAGCCATTCACGGTTATTTCAACAGTCGAACTAAAACTCTAATCCTGAAGAAAACCAACACAAATTCACATTATAGAAGAAGATAAACACAAAATTCAGTACAAAGAAGAAGTAAAAACAACCAATAAAAACACATATCCGGATCCTTAAAAATCAAGAATATGAGGCGCATTTTGAAGGAATTTTAGTTCAGAGAAATTATTGAAGCCAAGCAATGAACATGTCATCGCCGAAGGAGAAAACGACAAATTCATCAAATATCGTAGAGGAATACTTAACTGCACTGGAGTGTTGTATTCTTTCGGACTACAATTCAGGGACAAAGTAGAGAGAGGCACAATGCAATTCTGCCAAGAACAAGAAAAAAATGAAAAACACCATGAAACTGGTCGCCAACGTTAGAACAGAGTCATGCTGCAAGTGCATAGATTGTTTCAATCTACTACTCAATCAAATTCAGAAGACAACCAAATCTATATAAAAATATAATTTCCTGTGGAAATTCCATGAGAAGCCAACCAAGGGGATTTTGTTTCATAACTTTGCTGATGCTTCCAAGAATTGAAGGAACTCCTCGGTTTACCCAAAATGGCTATCAAGTTCAACCATTTCATTACATAAATGGGCCATAAAATATATATCTCGAAATCGTTCCACAAAACACAAAGAAGAATTTCTAATAAAGAGAAAAGTAAACCTTCTATGAGAATGTGTTGGCAACAGACATGGAAGGAGCTGAATCTGGAGTTGGTGTCAAATTTTGAACACATTTCTCAACTTGTAGTTGAGAAGTAAAGTAGATTACAAAATGAGTAAAAAAAATGGGGTATAAGCTGGATATACCATACTCTTATAGCATATAGTACAATTGTTTATATTTTTAAATGTTACAATTAAAAAGATTTTAATTCACTTTTAATCGCTCAAGTTACACTTCTTTGGTTACTCAATTTTGAATGATAAACTATATTTCCTTTAATTAGTCAATGTATGTCAATGATGAGAACTCTAGGACCGGGTACCTTGTGATGGGTAAGGCCCAGCAACTGTTGGGCCAATTTAAATAGCGAAAATGAATTCCTACAACCCATTTACACCTCTAAGGAAAAGCGGTCTAATGTTCAACTAGAGGACCGAAGCTAACCTTAACGAAATAAAGCGTTTTCTGCCAGCTGGCACCTGGGTTCGGTCCGAGCGGTTACAGAACGATTACAACTCACGTTTACCACGCTTCGGGCCTTCCCACGTTTACCACGCTTCGTGCTCGATCACGAAGACCACGCATCGGTCCCAACCTCGTTTTACATCCCGCGATAACAACCTCTAAAAAACCTGTCAGAGGCAGTTACGGAGCGTGATTTACACACGCTACAAACTCTATAAATACAGGGCAAGACGGCGGAAATAGCAGGACCCTATGGACGCGGAAGAACAAGCCGTTACCCTGCCGGAATTCTTACCGCTTTCTTTTCCTTGTCATTTTCTTTAGTCTCTGCTGTATTAACTATGTGTTATTTGGTTAGTGAACAGGCTAAGAGCATAATCTGCTCTTAGTCAAGTGGTTTTCACCCCAATTCTCGGGGTTTCCACTATACATCGCCGTGCACTTATTTATTTCCAGCTTTTAATCGTCTTCCACATCTAAAACAAATCAGAACCGAGTTCGTTTGTTGAACAGAACCGGACGACTTTTGGTACCCCTAAAAAGGGACCATAACAATCAATTTTGGTCATTATATCCTTGTTATATCCTTGGTCATAATTTTGGTACATAATAACCAAAATATCCTTGGTCACTTTTATATCATTGGTCAGAATTTTGGTACATAATTATCAAAATATCCTTGTTATATTTCCAAATTCAATCTTTCCCGACTCACTTGGTCATCATTTTCTATCTTTAAATGCAACTCCGACACCCCACACAATCCATTATTCATAATCTAGCCTCCGAACAATCTTATAGTAAACTCAATTTTTAATCGTAATGTAAATCTATCGATCATATCAATTGTTCCTAACAAATTGACATATTACTGAAAAAGTTTGCTAACATTGAAAACATAAATATGACTTTAATGATAAAATACAATGTGATGAGACCTTCGGAACCCGGTACCCCGAACGTGGTTAGGCCCAAGCTTAGTCAGGCCAGCCCAAGTGACATAAGCCGAACTTGGAGCCCCAGATCCAACTCACGCGAATGGACGGCCCGACGAGAACAGTCGGGCCCAAAGGCCCGATCCAGTGATCGGGACCGATCGATGGAATCATGCGTTCTCCTCCTCATCGAGACCGATCGGTCCAGGACGCACAGATTACGCTTCAGGCCATCCACACCCCTCAAACATGTGACAATAGCATCTGATAATCTTGTCAGATGCGTGCCTGACAGAGTCGCACAAGTCTCCTCTGGTCTGGAGACAGCCGGCTAGAGCTACGCTCGGCGGCTGTCCCGCCCGACACGAGCCGACCTAGCCGCATGAGACAAGCACAAAACGACACCCTACTGTTCACACAACAGAAAATGCATATAAAAGGGACACTTGGGAACGAAAACAATCTTCATCTTCTTCGTTTTTCCTCCTGTTCCCCATAAGCTTTCCCTTCACTTGTAATATCTAAAGAACAAACATGACATTTGTAATGAATAGCTTGATTATTAAATCTATTAAGAGCATTTTCAGCTCTTAGTCAAGTGGTTTTTTCCCCTTCTTTCTGGGGTTTTCCACTCTAAAATTGTCTTGTCCTTTTTCATTTAATTCTAATCGTTTTTCCCCTACAAAAGAAATTAAAACCAAGTTCGTCTTGCAACGAACCGGACAACTATTGACACCCTTGGTTTTCAGACCACAACACAATGTAAAGAAGATTTTACTGATAAAGATTTGTATGTTCATAATTTGTTACATAGAATTTCCACAACTTCTTATTGAATTTTGTAATGATTCTAATAAACTATGAATTGAATTTTGAATAGAATCTTATGCTGGTGAATCTTTTATGTATGATATCAAATAATAATCCCATTAATGTAGCCTAAATTTCAACAACATATTCGGTATAAAATTGATAATAGAAACAAGACGATTAAGTGAATGAATGTGGGTAGATCGAGCGTAACTTTGGAAATTTCTTAGGTTTATTTTGGTCAACATATACCAAAATTGACGTACATTAGTTAATTGAAAAATATTTGTGTATTATTCAAAATTGATAGATGAAAATTGTCATAAGTTATAATTTGTGGGATTAAAATTGAATTAAATCTATTAAGAAACATAGTAGTAATTGTGGGGACAAAGGCCCATTAATTCATAATGGGCTAAAGTTTGGAAAAGTCCATCAACAAAACTTTTAAAACGACAACGACATTATAATAATAACAATAAAATCAAATCAACATTTGATTTGTCATGTAGTAAGGACAATTTCATCACGTTGTGGGCCCTAGACCTTTCTCAAATTTCCCAGGCAATGAATTTGCTTTGCTATTTAGTGCTGGGGCTCAACTGCACCTGTCCAATCAGATATTTTTTATATATTCTTTTTCTAAATAGTATTCGTACATAAATAATGAATGTGATGATATACTAATTGGTGGCCTTGCAGAAATACCCACGGTAACACACTTATTTTGTTAAATATTCATCACATTGTTTTTTACATGAGATATTATAGCGCAGATGTTGTTAGGAATTGAGGTCGGGTGATAGTCGAAAGGCTCAATGGTGAAAGACTGACCGGAGAAACCTAACATGAAGCGGTGATGTTGATCGACTTGATGGATCTCGGATCTATTAAGGATATCGATCGGACGATTGTGATGAGACTATTTGATAGAAGTCGGATTATACTTGGATCGGGATTCGAGAGTATCGAGGGGAAATATCTTTCCTTAATTGACGCATTAAATATATGAAATCAGATATTGAGATATATCTTATTGTTTGCATATATGGAAGAATATATGCAAATATATATTGTTATATATATATATAAGATGCGGTCAAAGATATGGAAAGAGAATATTGTAGAATATTCGATAGAATATTTTCTAAATTAGATAATAGTTGGACTCTATAAATAGAGGTCTCATGAAGACAATTGTAATCAATTAATTCTATTCTTCTTGTGATAGTGAGTTCACGGCCGAAGTTTATCGGTCACGTGGTTTTCCACGATAAATCTTGTGTCTTTTTACCTTTCTTCATTTACATTTGGTTCTCATCACATTAATTCGATCCGACCACGGATAACGAGAATTTTTTTTTCTCCGGGAAGGAGAGAATTTTCCCAACAGATGCATATTTTGGCAAAATCTACTTTTTGCGGTGTGTACTTTTTCAAAACAATCCTAATTAGTGCTCATAAATTTTAGCATATGATGGTGAATTTGATGACAATAAATATTGGCAAATTACTTAAATATTTTTAAAATATATATATTATTAAATAATTAATAATTTACAGGATGTGAATGTGCCAACGTTACCTGATTGGAAAGCTTGTTTTTTAGTTGAATTTAGTGCAATAATACGGTCAATATATAAAAGGACAAGAAGAAAATAATACTTTTTAAAATAGAATTTAAATGAGAATGATAAATAGAAAAAGGACAAAGAAGCAAATAGACAAAGAAAGGTGAGCAGGTGGAATCCCTGCAAAAATCCACCATGCTGTCGTGTAGTGATATAAAAATTCTCAAATAAAAACAAATGTTATTATTATTTTACAAAAAGGTTAAGAAAATAAATCTCCGTGGCAGACCGTTTGGAAATTGAAAATGACCGCAGCCACGTGAACCTGACAAAACCAACAAAAATAATAACATTCGACTATTTGTTATATACAATGTTTTTAAACAGTGTGTTGTACTATTTTAGTAAATTATACAATTTTTTTATTCTCAACAAAACAAACACTTCTACAAAACCTTTTGCAATTTATATTCTCTAGTGCTTCAGTGTGCTATTTCTGATCATTCTTGTTCTTTTTATTCTGATCCGGATGATGATACCGCATTAAAGTGTTGTTGACACTAGAGGTGTAAACAAATCGAATCGAACGAAATTTTAGTGGTTTTTTAAGACTCAAGTTCAGTTCGAAATATACAATGTTCAATTTGAGTTTCGATTTGGTGTCGAAAACTAAAAATCAATGGTTTAGATCCATGTTCGGTTCGAGTTTGAATTAAATGTTCGAGTTAATTAAAAATAATATATATATAATATAAATTGAATATTATGATATTATTAGCTCGTGAACCAGTTTGATTCGATCTAAAGTTTGGTTTGCTAGAAATTCGAATTTTAACTAGCTCAGATCGAGAGGTTCGCGTACCTGTAGGTTCATTTTCACCCCTAATTGACACCACGTGTATGATGTCATGAAGTGAGCTTTATGGTTAAAGTCGCTTTCTACTTCTCAATCAACACCAGTGCACCTCTATGATCGACTATGTCACCGAGGCTCCCACTCTAAAGGCTAGAATCTAGTATCAAACGTTTTTTTGTTAGTCTTCATTGCTGACCATCATTCTTATATCGATCACATTCAATTGTGTCGATCGAACTTCCTGAATGTCTATCGATCCTATTTTTTCGACCATGCTCCCACGTAGATAAGTCGTTCGGTCCTAAAACAATATTGATGTTATGGTTCTTTTATTTCTCTTTGATTATGCATTTTTCGATGTTATAGATTTTGGAAATTCTATGTTTGTAAAACATGGAAGATCAAATATATTAAATTCATAAATTAGAATAAGTCTTTTCAAATACAACAACAATATATGTTAAATTTCTAAAGACTAATCAATATGGAGGGAGTATGATAAAAGTATATCATAATATAAATAATTAACTAGTCAATTACTATTAATGTTATTAAAATTAAAAATTATTATTAACTTTATTATTATTTGAAAAGTTAAGTTCAACTTCAATATATCATATTTCCTATAAATAAAATATTTTATTTTCACAGCCTTTATATAATAGATTAAATGAAGTAGGAGGATTAGATTAACTTGTGGGGATTTGAAATCTTAAAAGTATTTTTTTTGTAATTTTAAGATGAATAATAATATAATTAATTATTAACCAATAATTGATTGAACCAACTTAATAATTTGAAAAAAAATCATTTTTAATTATTCAAATATGCTCAAAAATAAATTTTAATCATTCAATCCAAACAAATTTAAATTAAGTTCTCCAAATTTGAAGCACTAAATATCGATTTATCTTAAATTTAAAGGATTTAAAATGTATAATTATTTTGTATTTTATAAGAAAAATTGCAATAAAAACATAATAACACAATAGAAAATAACATTATTAACCCAAATATTTATAATTTCACAAAGAAAAGTAAATAAATATTAATATCCAAATCCAACGTAGCTAATGACTCCTAAGAAAAATTTAATATTACGTTAATGGCAATAAATGTAATTAATATTCAAAGTCGCTCCCACCTTAACAAATACGAAGACCTAAAACTTTCCACTAGAATAATTAAAGGTGCTGTTCCCTTTGTATTGATTCTATATTTCTGAAAAATGTTCTGTACGGCTGTATCGTTTAAAAACTTAAATCGTTCTGTAATTCGTTTATTTTTTTCAAAACATTAATTTCATATTTGTAATATTAATTATTTTTAAATGTTTTATCACCGATTTTTAAATGATATAACCCATAAAAAATCACTTTTATGGAATATTTTGATCAATCATACTTTCTTTAGAGAATTGTTTTTCCCATCCATATTAATTTTAATAATACAAGTCACTTCGGAAGAATGTTTATTTAAATGAGATTATTAATTTTTATATTTATATTTAAAAATAACGTTTGTTTATGAAGAATGTGGAAACTTAAAGCTATCTCACCAAGATACATGATATGATTCGTGACGCGAAATGATTTGCAATTCGTAGTGCGTACTTTTTTAGAGAATTCAGATAGATTTCTTAAGCATTCGTAAAAAATATTATTATAGATATATAATTTATAGTTTTTATAAGTTAAAATAACTATATTTATTGTTAAAATATACTATAATCATTAATAAAATATTAAAAATAAGATATCATAAAATTGTATCATAAAACATTGTTATGGTTAAAAAACTTAGGGTACCGAAAGTCGTCCAGTTCGTTGTAGGACGAACTCGGTTTTAGTTTATTTGAAATGGGGGAAACGATTATGAACAAAAAGGAAACTAGACACAACGATTTCAGAGTAGAAAACCACTAGAAAAATGGAAAAAACCACTTGACTAAGAGCCATAAACGCTCTTAACCGATTCCTTGATAAAACCGTTCATTACAAAATGAGATGGTTAATTAAAATTGCAAGGCAAAGGAAGCGCTCAAGAGAAAACATCGAGGGCAAGTGTTAATGGCCATTTTTTTCCTTGTCCTAAGTGTTCCTTTTATATGCCTCCGTGACTATGTGAATGCGAGAGTGTCGTTTTGTGCATATCTCATGCGGTCAGGTTAGCTTATATCAGATGGGGACACTGCCGAGTGTGACTCTATTTGGTTGCGCGGTGTCAGGCCTTTCGGCGCCGCTAGTCGATTGTCTCCTGACCGAAGAAGGTTCGTACGGTTCTGGCAGGCACGCTGTCTGGTTTGCAGTGCGTTGAGTAGTGCGGCTTTGCCTTGACACTATCACCCCTTTTTTCCCAGCATCCCTGGTTTCTTTCCGAACTTGGTTTGATCGGAATCAACTTGGTCGATACGGCCGTCCTCATGTGTCCCCTGACCTAGAGTGATCGGGGCACTAACAACGTAACTAGGCCCGAAGCGTGGAACGCGTGTAGAGGCCCGGAGCACATAATGTGTGGGCTGTAACTGTTTGGACCGATCTGAGGGGTTGGTCCTCGAGTATTTGTTTTGTCTAAGTCCAGTTTCGGTCTTACAATACTGTTGGACCATCGGGACGGTTATTTCAAATATATCAAGTTAAGGATTTTGGACCATGTGAGTTCGTCTTTTGTTATATGGATTAGTCTAATGCAACTGGGACTCATCCATTACGGGATACACAGTCCTGGAGTCTTCATCAAACATAAAAGATTGAAAGTTAAATAATATATAAAATCAAGAAAAATATTTACAATATAATAAAAATTACATAACGTATCAAGTTTCTAACACAATAATTTATTTGCAAATGAAAATAGTTAATTTTATGAATTTTTATTTTATTTTGACATTTTATTGAATTTTATCTCCTTACTTAAAATCACCAATTATAGAAAATATGATTCATATATTTGTATAAAAAGTAAGAATCCGTAAATAATTGAAACTTGAAAGTGATTTACATAAAAACAAGGGCCTGACACTCTGACAGTGTCCTAATTTGACTTTTAGGTACCTAAATTCATGTCCTAATACGTCAATAATTCAATTTGGATAAATTTGGATCGGATTTCGTATATAATATGCTATTGCATTTTAAATAATTATTTTATCATAAAATCCAAAATAAATAGAAAAAAGAATATAATTAATTATAATAATACTATAGTGTCACTATTGATTTAAGTGGGACAAAAACACCATTTTTTTCGTTAAATTCATCACAATTTGATATTGTTTTGTGTCCTTTTAAAAATAGCGTTTTGTGGAAGGAACCACAGTTTTGAATATGGGAACAATTGTATCCCCCTTACCTCAATCTTATTTCTCATTGACCAATTACTGGTAGTATGATTTATCTCAGTGTCTGATTTTCATCCTTAATTGTGTTTCATTTATTTCTTCATTTACATTTTGTTTTCATCGTATTAATTCGGCATCGGGGAATTCTTGCTGATTTCCTAACAAATATTGGTGCCATCCGGTAAGATGATATTCCGACGGGTATGAAACACCTAAATTTTGAATTTATTAAAATTTTAACTTATAAGATGATTTATTATGGACGATATCCAAAACCCTAGATATATTAATCATATTTATAAGATTAGTGAATACTTAATTTGTTTGATTAATTTTTTGTTAATGATTAATTTTTATTATTAAGTTGATTTACTTGAGGGGTAATAATGGACATGTTTCAAAATTTTCCTATTTAAAAGCAAGAATAAGCTGATATATATGATCAACGAATATTCGTATTCAATGTCCAATTCAAAGCCTAATGTCTTCTCTTACTATTAATTCGATGGAAAAACATAGGGTTCATTCAAGTTCTAATAATTAATAGTTATTACACAATATGTATTGATTTAGCACAATTGCTACTTATTAATGACATAAGTGCGTAACTCGATCCCAAATGTGATAATTACATAGTAAGAGACTTAACCATTTCAATTACTCTCATACATATTTGTGAAAATTAAAACGTGAACCTCAATGTTTAAAATAATGTAAATGTGATGCCCATAAAGTTTATAAATTACATGCAAAATCTTTGAAGTTTTAAAACGGTTCAAGAATGATCATCGAGTGAACAATAATGGTTTTCATCATTTTTTTAGTGAGTGATTTTGAAATTTATATATTATTTTTAAAATTTTCAAAATTTGGATAAATTGCCATTATATATTTTTAAGGTTAAGAGATCAAATACCAATTATAGATGTATTTAAAATATCAACGAGTATTATGACCACATATAAATAGTTTTGAAACTTCGAGTGTCAAGTACGTAATTCTTTAAAGTTTGAGGACATATTGTTTATTATTTTAAAAATTTGGGGAGTCAAAAATACGCACTATCAACCACGGGAGGCTTTACATACAATTTACAAATTTTGGGGAAATCAACTTTACACTATTTTAATTTCTTAGAATCTTGGGTCACTTCCAAACACCTCTCATTCATTTTAACTATATTCTTCTATGATTTTCTAGATATGTATGTTAATTACCATGATATTCATTTACTATTGTAAATTCAACCAAATTAGATCTAAAATCAAACATTGGAAGAATGATTTATATGATTTCTTAACAAAATGGTGAAAATGAAGTAGTCTGAATTTGCATTGTTACAGAAGATGCACTGGTACTTATTCTACTACAAATTTTCAGATGATTGTTTGATAATCCAGTCTGAAAATGCTTCAAGTGTTTTGACGTCAGCTCTGTAATGCTTTTGTGTAAAAGCAAGCAGATTTTCCCACCGGAAATCAGGGTACAACCGTGGATGGTCGGAATCCACTAAATCCAACGGCGGGGCCACCACTTTACCCTTACTCGGACAAAGAAAAAAAGCCAAAGATTTCCTAGGATTTTGCCTGTTCACCACCGCTCTGTGCAGACAACTCTTGTACCTTCCGTTTGAAAGTGCCTGCCAACAAAAACAAACAATCAACAATTGCGAAGAAAACTCATTTTTTCCAGTTCAATTCTTACCGTGAATGTGTCGCCGATGATAACGACGAAAGCATCGGAGTTTGGAGTTATCGACCACCACTGATTATCGGTGTAAACCTCAAGTCCGGCGACATTGTCTTGATGAAGTAAAGTTATTGTCGTTGGATCACAATGAGGTCCGGTACCCAGCGCCTGATCTGGTTCCCGGCACGTCGGGTAGTAATTCAATCTCATTATAGACTCGTTTTCTTTGAACAACTCAGTGAAATTCTCTTGTTTTAGTCCCAGGCTTAAAGCAAGGAGCTTCATTATCTTTAATGACAGTTTGCTCGTTGCATTACAGTAATCCTGGTACGCTTTCCTGTAACAAAAAAAGACAATTTTTCATTAAGCCTGATCATTTCAGTTTCAGCTTCATTTTCATACCCTAAGTGGAAGAATTCCCCTCCAAGTGTTCGACGAAAGTACTCCTCGAAATTATTGTCGTCTTCTTCCTCACTCTCTTTATACTCAAACGACAGTGTTTCCTTCCATGGAAGTTTCGTCGAGAATCTTTTAGTAAAGCTACTAGAATAACCACATTGATCACCATTTTTTCTCTCTGCTTTTTTTTTACAATCAAGGGGTAGCTTGAAGAACTGGTCCATGCAACGATGCGCCTCTGCTATAACTTCACTGTTAACACCATGGTTGACAACCTGAAAAAACCCATATTTCCGACAAGCTTCTTCGATGACGTGAGATGTCTCCACGGCGGCGTGATGGTTGTCTGTAAGAAAAGCAGTCAAATCGATAGATGGAAGATGGAGCTCCGGTGGATTAGGGGAGGGTTTGTCGTGGTCTGGCCAAATGAACTGTGACGGTATTGTGGTAGCATTTTGTAATAGAGCGGCGTCGAAGATCACCGGAGTTTTATGATCCTCGTAGATCATGATAGTCATGGTGGAAAATGTGTAGAAATTTTGTATTAGAAGAAGAGACTTTATGAGAAAAAGTTTGAGAATAGTGACAGAAGAAAAGCCAAGAATGAATTGGTAAAGGGTGAACACCTTTATAGCGCTATTCTTGGCTTAGAGATCCGACACAAAACAAACAAGAGCATCATCCTTGTGTAATAATGTCATATCCAACCACCCATAAAATTTTAAAATAATGTTGTAAAATTGTAGTATTATCATTATAATTTATTTAAAATAAATCATGCATCTTTATATATATATATATAAATAATAAATATAATAACATTATAATTATTACAAGTAATGACAAATGAGTTTGTTTTAAATCGCGACGAGTAACTTGATTTTAATAATTGTGATGTAATCTTGATTGTTTAGTGATGAACGCACCATAATTTTTTTTTGTTTTATTTACATTAAAAAATCACAATTTGATGATCTCCCTATATTTACCACACTTTTAATTTTGTCGAATTAATAAATAACTATTCCAATTTTTTAGAAAAATGTTTTGATGTCTATTTAATAGAATACTTAACTAAGAGAACCAAACAAACTCATTATCTTTATACATATAAATTTTCTTTTTGAACATATAATCTTTTATTTTTAATATTAATATCAATATTTTCATAAATAATTTTCTTCTATCTCAGTAATAATGTATTGAAACTTATAATTTCAATCTATTATTTTTTGTATATTTATAATATTATAAAAATCTTATATTGTACCAATGTATTGAACAATCGCAATATCATCGATTTAAAATTCAAAATTTTCATTTTAATTTTTTTAAAAATGAATGACACATAAATTGTCAAAATTGGCACCCAAAAAATTAATCGTTTTAACCAAATTCCAGTTGTGTTCGGCCTTATGTTACGCTAACACGATTATTGTGTTGGTGTATCATGAACGCTTTAATTTTTTAATAAATTATGAGGCTCATTTTTAGAGGCGAGTGTCTAAAGACTCTAAACATATAAAAACGCATTGATTATATATCACAAATGCGGAAAATTTTAATATTATATATAAATTACCCACCTAATCCCGAATCTAACCAAACAACTAAACCCGATTAGATTTATTGCATTACAAATAAGGACTTTTACTTATCGGTATTTATCTCCTAGTCCCTTTAGTTTTTTGTTGTTTTCTTTCCGTTGGGAAATTCGCCATTTTGGATTCACATTGTACCTTTATTTTCATTATCATTCTCATTCTCATTCTCATTTTCATTTTCATTTTCATTTTCATTTTCATTTTCATTTTCATTTTCATTTTCATTTTCATTTTCATCGCAATATTATATATTTTTTAAAATAAACTAATATATTTAAATCTATCTTTAAACGACATTCAAAAGAAGGCTACCACGGTGACATTAAACGACAGTATATAAAGATGCAAAGAAATGAGTATAACAAAGTTACTACCATGCAATAATAATATTACCAAGAAAGTCACACTACATGATATGATTCTTACTCGCCACTATGTATACATGTTGTTTATCATTAATTGATTATATATCATAATATATTTAATTGAATTATTTTATACTAATTTGAAAAACATCCACATTTTTTATCTATAAAATATAGAAATTCATAATTGAATGGACAAAAAGAGCGTTCGTACAATCTATTTTATAAGACATGTGAATCACATTAAAAAAATTAGGTCAAATCAATTATAATGATATCATACTCTTTATAAACTATAATTTTTCTACGTCTACAACCGATGTTGGACAATATTTCAACATCCCCTCAGTCGAACTGATGTTCAGATTTGCTTCAATATGGTCGGTACTGCTCGAATCATTTGTCGATATATTTTTATCATCTAAACCCGATTTCTTTTTCTACTAGAATTTTTTTATCTAAACTGTACCAATATAGTCGGTACTGCTTAAATTATAGGTTGATATATTTTTATAACCTAAGTCCGATGTACTTTTCTACTATAATTTTTTTTGTCTAAATCGGTATTGACGAGCATGAAACACAACCTACAACTCCCATAAAATGTAGAAATTCAAAATATCAATCATACCCAAAAACCCGTCTTAACTACTTGTATCACAAATCAATATTTCTTGATACAAACCATACAACATTATTGAATATTTGAATGGTACAATGTAGAGGGACGTGCATGTGATTCTTTGGCAACTTGCCACACTAATCGCCTGGCGCTTTTCGAATTAATAATAATATTATTATTTGTCTGTCATAAATATTTAATTACAAAAGCAAATTAAATAAATTACTAAAGCGTGATTCGTACGAAATATTTAAAGTGTTTTGTCGTATTGCCATCCTCATTGTAAGAAGCAATCGTTGTCCTTAATATTTACTTACTACAATAAATTAAAGTAACAATATTATTTTTACCATTAGGGTAATTAGGGATGGGAAAACGATCGATCGAACCAATTAAACGAGCGACCGAGTGGTTTTCGATTGTTTCTATTGCGGTTAATCGATTTCCGATTTGATTTTTCAATATGATATTACTATACATCAATCGGTTTAACATTCGATTGTGGTTTAAGCACTCATGTTAAAAAAATTAAAATTAAATTTTTAAATACAAATATAAATAAAATAAAACTATAATTCAAATGGTGATTAATTTCAAATTCTCCCAAGAACAAAAATAAATCTACTAAAAAAATAACCATAGGAATCGTCTCTTTTAAAAATATATATAATTCATTCATGAAATTATCGTTAGTTTTTTCATATAATGCAAATTATTTTTCGATAATATTCTTATTCTAGAAATCATATTTATTTGTTAAATTAATAGATGATATTTTGTCAATTGCGAAACATTTTTAATTTTGAGTATTAGTTAAATACATTTGTTATTGTATTGGCTAAATTAAATAGTGAAGTGACCAATATAATCTAAATGAACGACCGAATAAAATCACTAAATCGAATAACCAAATAAAATCGTTGGTTAGTTTATCTAGTTTAAGTTAAGTAATATCATAATTAAAAACCGAACGGGTAAATCCGTAAACGGGCTTTCCCACCCATAGAGGTATGTACCTAATGAAAGTGTATTTACTGTGCTTAGTTTCATGTTTGGGTTTAAGTTATTTTTAGAATCCAAAAATTTAATCATATATGTGAATATTGGGAATAATTAAATTACAATAATCTTATTCTACATAAATTTAGTATATGCTTATTTTTCCAGGTACGAAGAAAAGTCCAAAAAAACTTTTATTTGGATAGGATATGGAGCAACCTTTTCAAATTAGAATGTTATCTTCACCTTTATCGGAAAAGGTTTCACTATACAGTGTCTATTTGGGTATAGGTACGTGAATTTAGAGGAATTTGGGTTAATAGCCTTGTGCGGAATTTCAGTTTGTCAAATAACCTCTTCTTATAAAAAATTGACTAAATAGCCTGTACTTCAAAAGTATTGGCGAAATGACATGTGTATACGTATTTTAATAAAAATAAATAATAATTTATATATTAATTAAAAATATATAATAAATTGAATTATGATATATTAAATAATGTTTTCATTTTGATCAATAATTTTGTACCGATTTGAATCGGTACGAAATCTTACTAATTTATTTTTCAGATAGATCTAGAAAACCTGGGTCCAACCCGAAAACCCGATACCGATCGAAATACTAGTGCCGTCCAGTTTACCGGTTGATACCCGGTATCTCACGTGTCGCCTAATATAATCTTTTTTCAATATTTTTATATCGTAATTAAATATTTTTGCAATGTAAAAATTTGAATTCAAACTCGTTAAAGTCAATTCGATGTTAATATAAATGTTTTCATACCGAACGATACGACGAAAATGGGTGGCACCGATAATTGGATCAGTACCGGGTTTCAGGGTCAGTGCCATGAAAAAAATAATAAAAAATTAATATTTCGATCGGTACGAATTTTCGGATCGGTACGAAATTTTAAATCGATATAAAAACATTATTTAATATATATTAATTTAATTTATTATATATTTTTAATTAATATATATAAGTTATTAATTAATTAAGTTATTACTTCATTATTTATTTATTTTTATTAAAATATGAAAACTCAGGTTATTTAACTAATATTTTTCAAACAAAGGTTAGTTAGCCAATTTTTTATAAAGACAGGCTATATGACAAACTAAAATTTTGCATTGAGCTACTTGGCAAAACACCCCCGTGAATTTACAAGATTTGACGATGAATATAATATTTACAAATTAATAATTTTTGTAAGATCCAGAGTTTAATGTTAAAATTATATAGTCGGATCAATTTACGTTTCTGCAAGTATGAAAACATCGGACGTTGGATTATAAATATTTATAATAATCCAATTCAAACAAAACGACGAGCTATTTTGTGAAACTTTATATCTATAAAAAAAGTATATGAAATGAGAATTTATAATAAAGCCCATTATTAATATGTGGCAGGCAAAATGCAAATCGATAACAATCATGTTTTTTTGAGGTTTTATGGGAATTATAAAGTGATAAAGTATTTTGTTTGGCCTTTTTTTATATGTATTGTCGCACAAAAACTAATAGTGTTTATCTCTTCAAATCCCTTTAAGACCACAAGCTAAATAACATGATGTCGACACGCATCATCAAAAGGAATAAAGTCAAAATTCTTAACAAAATCACAATACGGAAATACAAAAGCAAAGAGCCATAGGAGAATGATGATTACAAGGAGAATGCCAAGATTTATATAAAAACATCGGGATTTATTAGGGCGAAATGTGAACGATGCAAATAACATTTGAATCGATCAGATTTATATTATCATGAAATTCTGAAAAATTGGATCCAAAGGCTAATTTGTGTAAGAATACGATACAATGAACATGTTTGAAACATCGTTTAAGAAATAACAGTGAGGTATATTGATTGCATTGTGCTCTGAGGTAAATGTGATATAAGTTATCGTGATTTTAAAAAAATTGTTTTTCAAACAGCGGTATATTGATCGTGATTTAAAAAATGATTTTTTTTTGCACAAACTCGTTATTTCAAAAACTATATTTTTAATTAATTATATATATATTTTTATAGTTTGAACATTATTTGTTAAAACATAATGATGAGAACTCTAGGACCGGGTACATTGCAATGGATAAGACCCAATAACGATTGAGTTGATCCATATGGTAGAAACGAACTTGTGCAGCCCAGTAGTATACTTAAGATAAAATGGCCCGATGTTCCGCGATGGGACCAAAGATAACCTTGGCGAAATAAAACGGTTTCTGACAGCTGGCTCCATGGTTCGGTCTAAACGGTTACAAACCCACGCGTTCCACGCTTCGAGCCTCCACACGTTTACCACGCCTAGGGCTAGATCACGTAGACCACGCCTCGGTCCATACCTCGTTTTACATCGCGCTACAACAACCTCTAACAAACCTATTAGAGTCAGTTACAGAGCGTGAATTACACACGCCATCAACTCTATAAATACATAGCACAACGACGGAAAAAAGAGGACCATTTGGATGCATAAGAACATGTCGTTACTCTGCCAGAGTTCTTATTGTTTTCTTATTCCTTGTTATCTTCTTAAAGTCTTTGTTGTATCCTGTAATGAATCATTTGATTAGTAAATAGGCTAAAAGTTTATTTCGCTCTTAGCCAAGTGATTTTTTCTCCAATTCCTGGGGTTTCCACTATAAATTGTCTTGCCTCGTTATTATTTATAGTTTCTTAATCGTTTTCCCACCAAAAATAAATCAAAACCGAGTTCGTTTGTTGATGAACCGGACGACTGTTGGTACCCCTAAAAAGGGACCATAACACATAAGAAGATATTGATAAAAAATATAAAATAAAAACATTTAAACCCTAATTTATCAAGAATAAATTGACATTTGAGATGTGTGTTCTTTTGATTGCTTGGTTAAAGCAATTATAAATTCATCATTGTTTTCTGTGTCCGTACGAACATATTTATTATTGATATTTGATTAATGTGAAATATAACCATGACCGGGTGACCACATCGGGTGGTGCACCATGGTTCCAAATACTACCAATATATATGTAAACTTTATTACATAACTAACTGTCGGGGCTATGGGTTATGTGACTATGTCAATAACCATATGGGTCACTTATTATTGGGCTTTCTACATGGACACACAATTATGAGGCCCATTTGGATTTTTAAATGGTTACTCATGGGCTTATATAGTGTTATTGGGCTTAAAATAAAATCACGATAAATATATGAGACGGAGATTAGGGATGAGCATGGGCCGGTCAACCTGGTGGTCCGGCACAACTTGTATAAACGGATCAATCTGTAGTTGGCTTGACAAATATTAGTGTACGGGTTGAGTTACGATATTCAATCCGTCAATGGGTTGAAATAGATCGATTTTTTTTATTTTTTTTTAAATTTATGGTTAAAATTGAAAATTTTAGTTTTGAATTGAGGTTATGTTAACTCGTTGACGGGTTGGTCCATATTTAGGGTTGAGGTTCATGTTGATCGATCGAATCGGTGGATCGGAAATATTTTATATCAGTCGGATCGGTTTGATAGAAAAATAAAAAATAATGTTAAAAAACAAAAAAGAATATATATTTCAAAATATATTGTCTTTACAAAAACTATAAATAAATTTTTAAATTGTGTAATTAGATAATATAAAAAAAGTTTAATAGAAACAAAAGTTTACACTTATTTTTACAATTAAAAAACTAGAGTTTTAGGTATCAAAAGTTCAATGATCAAATAATAATATGAAGTAGAATAATAAAATTTCATCAAACTTAATTCGAGATTCGATCTTCATAATTTCCTCTCATACGGTTCGTCTAACTTATATATCTATACAAACTACTACTATGACACTGAAGACATATTAGTAAAAGTCAAAAGAAGAAACATTGAAGACATCACAATACTAATATGAACCATATTCCATCAAACAAAGATTTTAGGACTAAAACAAAATTTTTATTAAACAAAGAGATGAACGAATGAAATCAAAGCAAATACTTGTGTACTTTGTAAAAATCAACAATAACAAGCAATTAGATGGATCAATATAACTATCATGGTGGACAAAACTGATACCAAGAAAATAATATAAATTGTTTGTTTCACTAGGCAGTTAGGTTGCACCGACACTTCGTATTTTTAATACTTCGCGTTTTTGTATATACATATTCCCGTGTCCAACATATAATACTCGTGTTCATTATTACAATATATATTATATTTTTTAATTATTTATTATTTTATAATTTTTTTTATTTTTTTACTACATATTTAAATTAATCAATTAAGCATATTATTTCATATATTTATTGTATATATGACTAGTGATGTTTGTAATTGGCCCCCAAACTTTAAAATAGTATAAAGATGGTGGTCCCAAAGTTTGTAAATTAGATATAAAACCCTCAAAATTGATATAATATACACCGTTGGCCCCCCAACTTTTAAATTTTGTAAAAATCATGCCCTCAAAGTTAAAGAATTGAATGGTTGGCTCTCGAACTTCAAAAACCGTTTATATTTGACTCTTATAGTCGTTAATATTATAAATGTCTCCAAAGTTTGTATTTAACCCATTAATCTTGAAAAGATATACTAGCTATGTCTCCAAACTTTGAAAATTTTAGAAAAAAAAATAAATTATCCAAACCACTTATACGAAAAAGACGAAAACTGCTACTATTTACTCGATGGTCATTCTTAAACGATTTTGAAACTTTGGGGTTTCTCATGCAATTTACAAACTTTGATGATATCACATTTACACTATTTTAAACATTATGAGCTAATGACATAATTTCTCTATATATGACATATTATTGATCTTACCTCATAGATATAAATGTTTTCGTTTATATTTTATTAAATTTTTATTTTAAAATCCTACGTATCATTGACGTGTCTTAGACCATCTACATCTATGGTCATGGTAATAACCGTCAACGTCAAACTTATCTCCTAACACATCATCTTCTCACTCATACATATCAATTAATCTCTCATTCATATCATTTTTTTCATTCTCTTTCATCCATATCATTCCAAATAAATTAAATTACATGTATTTCAATTGTATTATCTAAATAAATACAACACTTAAAAGTTTAACTTATATTTTAAATAAAACATTAAAATTAATTATATTAAATATGTTCTAATAAAATATTATACTAAAATATAATTTTAGATTAAAATAAAAATATTATTTATTTATATAAATATTCACACACAATCATTCGTGAAATTTCGTCCAAATATTATCGACGAGATAACTCTTTAAATGTTGACAAATTTAACTGTGTAATAAAGTACTACATTTTAATCATAATATATTAATTTATGTATGTATTAATATTAATTGTTGTGGTTCGAAAACCGGCGGTGTCAACATTCGATCGGTTCGTTGCAAGACGAACTCGGTTATTATTTGTTTTTATGTGGAGAACGTTAATGATTCAAAGGTAAAGGGGGCGAAAAGTTTTTAGAGTGGAAAACATCGGAAGCGAGGAAAAAACCACTTGACTAAGGGCTAAAAGAAGTGCCCTTAGCCTGTTCAATAAACGAAGTCATGATGATACAATGCATGTTTGTTCGATAGACAACAAAGAGAGGGAAGATAATCGAACATAAATCGAGAGAAATCCGTGAAGCCCAAGCTCTCCTAAGAAAACCGGAAGAAGTCATTTTCTCATTCTCTAAGTGTCCTTTTTATACTCCCACTGTACTGTGTACAGTAGGGTGTCGTTTTGTGCTTGTCCTTTGCCACTAGTTCGGCTAACGTTAGGCGGAACAGCCGCCGGAAACGGCTTCACATGGTTGCACGGCGCTGGACCTTTCGACGCTGCGAGCCAGCTACTCTTTGGCCTCTAGTGGCTTACACCCATTGCCGAACCACGCTACTGACAAGTTTGTCGCGAGTTGTCGTTGCATGTGATGAACAAGGATGGCCCGAAGTAGCGCCTGCAAGGAGTGGACCGATCGGTCTGGGCATATGTGGGAAGCTGGGCCCCACCGCTCGGGACCGATCGCCAGATGCGATCGATCGGGCCAAATGATATAAATGGGCCCTTTACTAATCGCAGGCTGGATCTGGGCCTCCAAGTTCGGCTTGCGTTGTTTGGGCTGTCATGGCCAAAGCTGGTCCTGACCCTGTTCGGGGTATCGGGTTCCGATGATCTCATCACTAGCCCTCGGACTCGGTCGCCACCATGGTGGTGACCGGGGTTCGATCAACAATAGAGATCGTTTGTGCACATGTGCCCGATCACAACTATGGAAACTCGTACCCGAACCGATCGTAATGGCGTCCCTGGGGACCGATCCAACACTTAGAAGATTCATGATGTGGATTTTTGAATTTGAAATCCGGAACAGTTGAATGGCAAGGGCGTAATTCCAGGCTCTGCAATAGCTAACGCCTTTTCATATTCCAAAGGAGGGCAGACTGTCAGACTGCAGCCGCCTGCAGAGATGACGTGTCACCCTGTGATTGAGCAGCACGCGATATAAAAGTCAGGATTTTTCCTTTGTGCGGCCATTATCACTCTCTGCAACAGACTGCCCGGCTTTGGAAATCTCCGGCGATTCTCGTTCCACAGTTGCCCATCTCCAAATCTTCTTCAAACTCCAAGGTAATCCTCCATGGCACCCCGTAGGTCTAGATACCCCGACATCACTACCATGGATCTTGAAGCCTTTAGGGTCAAGTTTTCCATTCCAGCCCATTACCCCATCTGGAGGGGGAAGGAAGATGTTCCGTGCTTCCATCCCGCTGAGATGAACGTTCCGGCTAGCGCTATACCCATTAGCTATGCTTCCCTTAGATCTGACTTGCGATTTCCCCTGCATCCTTTAGTCGCAGCAGTTCTTCGGGAGATCCACTGCCCGACTTTTGCTCTTTTTCTGGGCCGTTACGTATATATTATCGCCTTTATTTATTATTGCCACAAACAGAGGGTGGAGCCGACCCTCATGCATTTTTTCAACTTGTTCTTGGTGGGATCCCGTGGGGGCAGAAGGTTGTTAGGAGGTCGCAAGCTATATTACATAGCTACCCGAACGAAGGAATGTATTATCGTTGACAAGGAAGATTCCCTTCATGTATGGGAATCTTGCTATGTCTGGATAGACATCCCGAGGGAGGACTTGCTGAAAGTTACCTTCCTAACCACTCACCCAGACATCGGGAAGTTGGACCGAAGCCGGTTCAACCCATCCCACCCCGATATTGCCAATACCTTGGCAATGCTTCCTCCTCCCGAACGGCGTCTCAAACGAATTGACATTCTTCGGGAGAAGAAGCTGTTAGAGATCGGGGTAGCAGGAAGAAAAGGAGCCCCTGCCTCGATGGGTGACTTCTCCACCTCTGACTCTTCTGAGTCAGATGAATCGGGTACGACTTGGCCCACTCCAATTCATACTTCCTGATCCTCATTATTTGTCTTTTGCATATTCCACTGATACCATGTCCGGGAACCGATTAGCTGCAGTGGATGCTGCTTCAAAAGCCAAAAAGGAGGCTCATCTGCAAGCCTCAAAACCCAAGCCCCGCGTTGCTGTCGGGCCATCAAGATCGTCCGGGAGCTCAAGCAGCCACAGGCCAGAGCCCCGATCCATGGACGAGGTGGATGAGGTTATCTCTAAGAAGATACGCTCATTAAGCCTTCCCGCTATGTACAGGATCGGGAATAATTCCCCACTGGATCTTAACGTCGTGCGGTTATTGCTGCAGGGGTTGGTTCGGGTGGAAGATGTCCGCCCCTCGTCCAGTTTAGGGGATAGGGCGCAGAGGCCATCAGCTTCTGCATCGACGAGCAAGCGGGGCCCCGAAGAGGAAGCCTCGAAGCAGTACAAAAGGCTGCGGTCAACTGTTAGCAGGCCCGCAGCCCCGATCCCTACAAAAGGGGTCACGATCGGGGACAAACCGGCCCCGTCCTCGTCCAATCCAGAGGCCATTCGTGGGGCGATCCAGGAGATGGTGTCCTCCGTCATCAAGGCCCGGGGACCAAAGAGAGTTCCCCCATCATGGAAGGACGCCACGCTCGAAGACTACCGGCTCTTGGGAAAGAAGAACCCGCCCGGTATTGATGGCTCCCTCCCCAGCTTGGTGTCCGCATATCTGGAATCCCAAGCTGTGGTAAGTTGTTTTCAACTTATGTTCATGATCGGGTACACTTCTCTAACCCGTTTGGTTGTTGCAGTCGCATAGAAGGGCCCTGGATCTGGCCTCCGCCGTCCAACTCAGCCGAAGCGCCTCCTCGGCAACTGAAGAGCTGGAGAGCCAACTTGCCTTAGCTCAACGGCAAGTTGAGATTCAACAAAAAGAGCTGGAGGCGGTTAGGGCCGAGCGGGACCGTCTGAATGGAGAGCTGCTTGGAGCGGGCACCGAGTTGTCCTTAGCTGCCTCAAAGGCGGGTGAGGCCCAAGCAGCAGCAAACTCCGCCAAGCCCGAGTTTTGGAGCTGGAGCGTCAAATACAGGAGATATCTGACGAAAGCAACAGGCTCCTTCTGCAATCCCAAGATGAGAAGAATGCCTTGAAGGAAGAGCGGGAAGCGCTCAAAGAAGATCTGGTCAGAGTTCAAGGGTCAACTGAGGGTGCGGTTGGGGAAGCCCTATTGGGTTTTGCCCGATCGCCCCTGATGTTTGCCTTAGCGGCAAATGTCTATGGACCGAACGTCTCCCAATACATGGACAACATGAAGGACCAAATAGTTAGCAAGTTTGGTCTGGATCCCGAAGATGAACGTTGGGAGACACTTGATCCACTGACCAAGGACGGAAACTTCTGCGAGATCCCCGAACTGGATGAACCCCCGATAGAGAATGATCCCAACTATCTCCTTTTTGACCTGATGGAGAGATCGGTCAACGAGATAGTTGAAGAAAGGGAGAAAAAACTGGAGGATCTCAAGGCATGGATTGTAGAGAAGTCCGGTGGAGCAGACAAGGAAGAAGGGCAAATAGACTAGGATTTAACTTCCCGTCCTTTCCTTCCTATATATTTGTAAACTCCACGTTCTTGAAATAAACATCTTTCTTTTGTCCAATCTGCATTTGTAAACTTTATTTTGAGCAGGGTTTCCTCCTTTCACAAAATTCGCCTTAAATAATTCCAAGTATAAGGTCGGGGCTTAAGCCAAGTATGGCCCGAACGGTCTTCACCAACTGACTTCGAATTTAGCTAAGTTTAGTAAGCTAGGAAAACACCAACTATACCATGAGATCTCACTTGAATCCGTCCAATGGAATGTCAAGACTTTGGCGTACTGCCATGGCTCTTCATGAGTCCCATGACATATTTTTAGCCGAAGCCCCGGTTCTTAAGATAGTCCCATGACGGGCTTCGGCTTGCGTTTGACAAGTTAACCATGTCCTGGTTTCTTGCCTGTAGATCAAGTTAAATGAGCAAGGGGTACCTCTAGGTGATGAGTGCCGTTTGAAGAAAGAATTGAGTTCGTAGTGAGTTCTGGGAGTATGCGATTCACCTAAGTACTCGGCAAGCGTGCAAGCAACTGACTCGTCAGAGCGGTCACACTACTTGAGAGCCTTGTGGATGATCGCTACAGTCACCAGTCCAAACTCGTCCAGAAAATCCAACTCCAAGATCGGTCCTCATAGCTAGAAATACTTTGTATTGCATTCATTTGTAAATTTATTCAAGCATACAAAACGTTTTAAAGTTCAGAGTTACCATATATGTCAAACGCTTTATATAAAATAACGTATTAAGTTCAATACATTCCATGTTATGGGGATCTCTTCTCCATCCAGATTCTCAAGCTTACAGTAGGGTGTCGTTTTGTGCTTGTCCTTCGCCACTAGGTCGGCTAACGTCAGGCGGAACAGCCGCCGGAAACGGCTTCACAGGGTTGCACGGCGCTGGACCTTTCGGCGCTGCCAGTCGGCTACTCTTTGGCCTCTAGTGGCTTACACCCATTGCTGAACCACGCTACTGGCAAGTTTGTCGCGAGTTGTCGTTGCATGTGATGAACAAGGATGGCCCGAAGTAGCGCCTGCAAGGAATGGACCGATCGGTCTGGGCATATGTAGGAAGCTGGGCCCCACCGCTCGGGACCGATCGCCAGATGCGATCGATAGGGCCAAATGATATAAATGGGCCCTTTACTAATCGCGGGCTGGATCTGGGCCTCCAAGTTAGGCTTGCGTTGTTTGGGCTGTCATGGCCAAAGCTGGTCCTGACCCTGTTCGAGGTATCGGGTTCTGATGATCTCATCAACGCCGGATAAACCCGTTGACGGGTGAAGAATCTATACTAACCTGTCGGGGCAACCCGGAACCCGTTGGGTCAGACCTATGTCACCCATAACTTCATTTGTAAAAATTGAAAAACTGTGTATATCAAATATGTCATACATACTAAACTTTGGGGACTAGTTTTTCCAAAACATAGAAAATATGGAGATTGATTTTTCCATTTTTATATTTTGAATACCAAAAATGTTAAAACCATGAAATTATAAGGATCAAATTTGTGTGTCGTTTATTTTTATATAATAATTTCCCTTTTTCCATTTTTATTTTCATAAAAATGTTAGATTAAAATATTTTTAATTTTAAGTAAATTTTAAAGATATTTATAATTTTTGTTATTTTTAAGGATTTGAATATTATCATATTTAGGGGTGTCAATAGATTGGATTGGACTGGATTTAATCAAATCCGAAACCAATCCAAAAAAATAAAATGAAACCAAATCCGATCCGAAATCCAAAAATATTTTTTTGTCNAAAAAACCACTCGGCTAAGGGCTAAAAGAAGTGCCCTTAGCCTGTTCAATAAACGAATCCATGATGATACAATGCATGTTTTTTCGATAGACAACAAAGAGAGGGAAGATAATCGAAAATAAATCGAGAGAAATCCGTGAAGCCAAAGCTTTTTCCCAAAGAAAACTGAAGGAGAAGTCCTTTCCTCATTCTCTAAATGTCCTTTTTATACTTCCACTGTACTGTGTACAGTAGGGTGTCGTTTTGTGCTTGTCCTTTGCCACTAGGTCGGCTAACGTCAGGCGGAACAACCGCCGGAAACGGCTTCACAGGGTTGCACGGCGCTGAACCTTTCGGCGCTGCCAGCCGGCTACTCTTTGGCCTCTAGTGGCTTACACCCATTGCCGAACCACGCTAATGACAAGTTTGTCGCGAGTTGTCGTTGCATGTGATGAACAAGGATGGCCCGAAGTAGCGCCTGCAAGGAATGGACCGATCGGTCTGGGCATATGTAGGAAGCTGGGCCCCACCGCTCGGGACCGATTGCCAGATGCGATCGATCGGGCCAAATGATATAAATGGGCCCTTTACTAATCGCGGGCTGGATCTGGGCCTCCAAGTTCGGCTTGCGTTGTTTGGGCTGTCATGGCCAAAGCTGGTCCTGACCCTGTTCGGGGTATCGGGTTCCGATGATCTCATCATATTTAATTTGAATATTTGAAATTCAATTCCATGAGGACTAATATTTAAAATAGTAGGTATATCAGTCCAATATATCCATGTTAGCTCGTATTTAAATAAAACCCTCGTCGGTGTGAGTTTTTAACGGATCAAATCATATCTACTTATTTGATTTGTGAAAAAATAGATATAAAGTAAGTAAAAATATTTTAATCTTATTCTTTCGAAGTAATAAAAATATAGATTCGGAATGCATTAAAAGATCCTATATTTTTTAGGTTAATAGATTATTTTATTTTATTATTTAGATACATGTCCTCTATACTCCATACATATATCACATATATCAAGTATACATGATTGTTCACATAGTGGCCCGTATGAGATTTCAAAATTTAATTCAAAATAACAATTAAGCGTAACAACCATTTATGTGATTTGCGAACATATTTGGCATACGATCACATGACACATAAATAGACTTTTACAAATGTCATTTTTGTTGTTATTTTTAATCCTATTAGTTAAACTATGTTCTGAAAGCGTTAAAAATGACACTCAGATTTATAGTGGTGTCCGATCACGTTGTCTTAGTTAAGACACGATCGTATCGGCAATCCACTGTCCAACACCCTGCAATTTATTCACTATGTTAGTTGAAATGTTCAAAAACACATAACACAGACACAACTAAAAACACATAACACAGATACGTCACAGGAAGTTAAAACTACGCTATAAGGACAGAAAATTAGTTGATAATTTTCTGCTCCTTAGGATATATTTCAGATCACCACCTGAATACCAAACTTGTTAATCACTAAGAAGTCAGTAAACTAACATGTAGTTTTCAAACAAAACGTTAGTCACACAACAGTTTAAGACTATACGTTTTACAGCCTTAACAGTGGAAAGAATCTGTAAGGACAGTTCTTATTGCACAAGCTTAACGTATTATCAAAGATATACTTAATGTTTTAAGACTTCAGTACGAATCTTGGTCAATGGTTTTCAGGAACTTAGATCTATACAGATCTGGCATGAAAACACTTATATAGACTCAAGTCTTTAAGAAACCTAAAGGTTTTCTCAAAGACGTAACCCAAAACAGAACGTAATCTTACAGTAAGCGCTTAAAGCCAAATATTTAGGCTAGAAGCGAACAGTTTAAGCGTAAACGAATAATGCAAAATGTAAATCGTTGCAGAAAGTAAACCTATCGTTTTCTTTAACCAAAGTCTTACAGTTTCTCAGATCTACACGAATTTGCCTGAAACTCAGACTATTAGGCAAAGAATAGCAAGAATCTACAGAAACAAGGTGTTCGTCTTAAGCCGAGTTTACAGTTTCTCAGATCGACGAGGATCTGTCTGAAACTCAACTATTAGCTCAAGAACTTGAGAAAATCCCCAGATTTTCTCAAGAACCTAAAGATAAAGCGTTGAAACTTTTAAAAAACGTAAAACTTCGCAGAAATGAAAAGCAGCGCTGAAACGTCGAAAACTATACTAGATCTAAGCACAGAAAGCAGTATTAAGGATAAACAACAAGTATATCGCAAAGCAGTAACAAGTCGCTCAAAGAAAACTGGAGAGAAAACTAAGCGACAACTCAAAATGCGTAAAAGTAAAAGTGATGTTAAATTGAAGCGGCTAACGTATATATAGTACGGGCCAACCGTCTTACTGTTACCATAGGCCCAGCAGGCCAAGCCCACTATCAAGGCCCCATCGTTGACACCAAGCCCACTATCAAGGCTGCAGCCCACTAAGCATGTGAGGCCCAATTATGTGGCCCAACATGTAGTAGTTATATGACCCAATAGCAGTAGATGAACATAACGAAATTACTGAGATTACATAACACCAACAATTATGTGCCTCAAAGATGGATTGCCTCATAACAATTTAGGGTATTTTTCATAGTATGTTGGAGGAAAAAGTATTATTTATACTTATCAACCATTTATATATTTAATTGAACGAAGATGTGGTTTTTAGGTTAAATTTCTAGAGTCAGATCAATTTACGTGGGGAGTGCACTCGGATATAACGTATAAGAAGGATGATATCATACCGTAAAAGACTTGAACAAATCATTTATTATGATCCACATTTCCTCTTATAAACCAATCCACTCCATATTCATTTTCAGATGTGGGACATTAGCCACAATTTCAATACGCCCCCTCAAGTCATACCATATGATAAGTTTGACTTGACCATTCAAATCAGTGGATTACTAACCTATCGATTTCATTAAGTCAGACTAACCCCGATAAGGTCACTTATGATTTTTCGAACTCTCTTTGATACAATGTTAAATTTATAGAGTCAGATCAATTTTATGTAGAGAGTGTGCTTGAATATAACGCATAAGAGAGAGGTGACCACACTATAAAAGACTTGAACAAGTTATTTACTGTGGTCAACATTCCTTCTTATAAACTAATTCATCCCACTTTCATTTCCGATTTGAGACTGATGAGATCCCCAAAGCTTTTTCGAACCACAACAGAGACAATTCATTATTTCAACACATCTTCCTTAAGTCAAACCACCTAACAAGTTTGTCTAGACAATTCAAATCGGTGGATTACCAACTGATCAATTTTATTAAGTCGGACTAACCCTCGGCAAGGTTATTCGAGATTTTTTCCAACTCACTCCGATACCATATTAAATTTTTAGAGTCGGGTTAATTTGCTTGGGTAGTGTGTTCGGATATAACGTATAAGAAGGAGGAGACCACACCGTGAAAGACTTGAACAAATCATTTATTATAATCCACATTCAATCTTATAAACCAATCTATTACACTTTCACTTTTGGACGTAGGACATTAGCCACCATTTCAACATTTTGTGTTTAAATTTAAAAGCTGTATATTTCTTTACTAGTTGTTTACTTGTTTTAAATATCTTAATTTGCTTATCCCGCGGCCAATTGTCTGTGTTGACGCCTTTGGGTATTTCAGCGAAATAGAGGAATAAAAGAGAGAGAAGATCGAATCTTTCTTGAACTGATTAGTCTTCGGCCCAATAAATCATTTCCTGCTGTTACATATATCTCAGATATGTAATCGCTAAATTTCTCTTGGCGCTCTTGGTTTACTCGTGCAGTACAGTGTTATGTTTCTAGGGAACGGACTTAGCTCCAGTAAGTGTTTTGTGTAACCCCCTTTCATTTTTGTGGGTCCAGGATTATTGAGATCTATTTGGTAATTTCTGTTGGTTTGTGGAATTTTAGTGGGTTTAATGTTACTTCAGTTCTCTATGTTTGTTCCATGATTTTTCAAATCGTCGTTATTTGATGGGTTGGTTTTAGTTTGTAATTTATACTTCACTTAGCTTCTCCCAATTTTCAGTTTTAAATTGTGGGTTTTGTTCATTGAAAATAAGGTATTGTTTTGTTTGAAGGTGGGTTATGTTTGCTGAAAGATTCATGAATATATTTTTTGAGAGTTGATTGTGCAGAGTGGCTGAATAAAATTGTGAAATGTTAAAAGAGGAAGAGAAAGAAGAGGTATCTGATGGGAGTTGGAAGACATATTCGAGATCAATGTCATGGACGGAACGTTCACAACGAAAATCGGGTTCTAAGCCACTGTGGAACAGCAAGGCAAGGGCTTGTTTACCTCCTCTACAGCCTCTTTGTATCAGCAAACCAAGTACTGAAGAATGGCCTAAAGCTGGTTCTGATGATATTGGAATATGGACAACTCCTTCAACTCCTATTGCAACAAATCCTAATTCAGTAGGTTCTTTTGAGAATTCTGATGTGAATTCGAGCGATAGGAAAAACCGACATGCTTTGTTCGATAAGGAATGCTC
Organism: Utricularia reniformis; assembly: GCA_009725065.1. Classification (NCBI taxonomy): domain Eukaryota; kingdom Viridiplantae; phylum Streptophyta; class Magnoliopsida; order Lamiales; family Lentibulariaceae; genus Utricularia; species Utricularia reniformis. Next base: position 390,591 of record RWGZ01001825.1, on the reverse strand, counting down.
GAAGGTTCTGGATCATGTATATTTGGGATGTAGTGCTGTTGCCAAGGATCAAGAAATTCTTTTGAAAAATGGGATCACACATGTTCTCAACTGTGTCGGGTATTCTTCCCTAGAATATTTCAAGAATACTTTAGTATATAAGACACTTTGGCTACAGGACTGCCCATCTGAGGATATAACAAATATACTTTACGATGTATTTGATTATTTTGAGGAGGTTCGTGAACAAGGAGGGCGAGTTCTTGTTCACTGCTTTCGGGGTGTGTCTCGATCTACTTCGTTGGTCATTGCATATCTTATGTGGAAACAAAGAATGAGCTTTAGTGATGCTTTCCAAAATGTCAAAGCAGCTAGAGGAGTGGCTGATCCTAATGTTGGTTTTGCATGCCAGCTTATGCAATGCCAGAAGCGTGTACACGCATTGCCTTTGAGTCCAAGCTCATCACTCCGAATGTACAGGATGGCGTCTCAGTCACCTTATGATCCACTTCATCTTGTACCAAAGACAGTGAGTGAACCGAGTTTAGATACACTCGATTCTCGTGGTGCATTCATTTTTATTGTTCCGTCAGCTATATTCATTTGGATTGGAAAGCATTGCTCAAAAGTGTTGTCAGATAATGCTGTAAGAGCTGCCAACCAAGTAATTCGTTATGAAAGGGTCGATGGCCGAGTTATAACTGTTAAAGAGAAAGAAGAGACTTACGAATTCTGGGATGCTTTTAATTGCAGAAAAGGTATAGATGATGTACACGAAGTGAAGTTTTCTCCGGGAATTAATTCAGGCGAAAGGAAAGTGGATAAATATGACTCAGATTTTCAAATTTTTCAGAATGCACTTGCTGGTGGTGTAATTCCTCCTTTGTTCTCTGGATCAGAATCTGAAACATGTATACCTACTCGAGAGAGCGTGTGGAATGATGGAGTAACGTGTTCGAAAGTGAAGATGAATTCTATCTCAGAAACATATGATGAATGTAAGGAAGTTGATGAAACTTCATCCACTCCATATACTTGTAAACCTTCAAGGTTTCAAAGTGATTCATATCTCACCTGCAGCTCTAACTCGACGAATGAACCAGAATTTCCGGTTAATCCGCAGCATTCTCGGTCTCCTTCATATAGTTTGGTAGAGTCTTTTTCCTTGCTTTATGCCCGTAAGAAGTTGAATTCAACATCATCACTGGCTTCGCCTTGGACATCTAACTGCTCCGACTCTCTACGACCCAACAAGTATGACACTTGAAACCGTTGATAAGGTTAGGGGTACCGAAACATTGTAGCTGTCGGGTGATATTGATCAGGCTGCATTTCGTGATAGATGGAAAAAGCTCTGATGTAGGCTGATGTGGAGATGTAACAATTTCATTATGTTGTTCAGTTGGATTGCCAACTTTGTACAGGGAAACAAACATCAAAATTGGACAAAATGGTAATGTATTCAATTGCTCTGATAATAACTCAACTTAGAGCATTGCTGTAACTTGTAATAGCTCATATCCACCAACATTACTGTTACATCATCCAAACTCCCTCTTTCTACAGCAAGATGTGCAAGAAGCTTACAAGCAGCCAATAGTCCATCATTTTCTTTAATTTCATACATATTTGCATCTAAAAGTAGCTTCTTCCACTTGAAATGACAATCTTTATTCAAACGCATTATATTATCTACTGCTTCTTGATTGCTAACCTTGTCCCAAAGTCCATCTGAAGCTAATATAAGATACTCCATCTCTGGCATTATGTTTATAACCTTGGAATCAGGCTCCCCCACCACAAAATCTTTTAAATCACAGTCTCCCATGCTTCTAGAAACAGCCAGCTTCCCTTGTATCCTACAACTTCCACCGTGAATCTCTACAAAACCACCCTGTATGCAAAAATACAGCAACCAAGATCAACTAAGTAATTGTGGTAAGTGTGTTCGGATATAATATATAATGGAAGGAGACTACACCGTAAAAGAATTGAACAAATCATTTACTATCATCCACTTTTTCTTTTATAAATCAACCCAAACAACTTTGGCTGAGTTAAGGAATAATTCTAACTATTTCAAGACAAAAAATGAAATGCAATTACTTTATCTTCAATTCTTCTTCTTTCATCTTCTCGAGATGGCCTGTGATCTGATGTTAGAGCTTCTGCTTTACCTCCTCTGGACACAACAGCTCTGCAATCTCCCAAGTTTGAAACAACCATCACTTTCCCGTCGATCAAAGCAGTAACGCAGCAGGCACCACTGCTTAAATCCTGAAAATCCCACCACCCGAAAAACTTTCAATTTCGAAACTATAATGGTGAATAAATCGCGATATGAGATGGCTAAAGGAACCGAACCTGTTTCAAAAAATCCTCGTCAGTTTTTAAGTACCCTTCCCTAACAGCTGATTCTGTTGAACAATTATCACGAGAATTCTCCAACATTTTAAAAATATTGAGATGCAAATTTTCCGCCACAAAATCTACAGCTTTTCTACCACCGTACCCATCATACACCCCGAAAAATGCCTGCATTTCGAAATTAGTCAAACTCAGAAATTGGAGAAATCCAGAACATAACTTCAACAGCATCAGACCTCACGAAATCTACACACATAAAATACCTTATGTCTATTTGGGTAACAAAACATTTTATGTGCATCTTCCATGGACCTCTTCTTTCCCTTCAACGCAAAAACAGCAACCCCAGAATCTACACAACACGAAACACTTGGTTCACTAAAACTGGGGCACGCTATTTCACGAAGAACAATAGGGATCTCAATCTTAGGCGGCCTTTTTCTCTTCAACAAACAAGAATCCGAATCTCTTACAATTGTCATCCCAAGCTTTTGTCGAGGACGAGACAGAAGTTGGAAAATCTGAGGATCGGATGAGGAAGAAGGAAGAAGACCAAGACGAATGGCGTTGAAGGCTGAAGCTTTTAAGAAAGAACAGTAATTTTTCAGTCAACCGGCCGCCCTTTATCTTGAGTAAGAGCACATACACGTTTTTTATATCTTTTGTTTCCTTTTAATATTCGAGAATATGATTATAAAAACACTTGTAAACCCTATGCTTTAGTTTTAGTTGTATACCGTTTCTGTTCCCTGTTTCATTGCTCTTGTTACACCCTTAATCAAAACTTACAAACCTATCATGGTATCAGAGTTTCCGACTAAGGTATCCTCAATCTTCCCTGGAACCTACAAACTGTGAAAAAAACAACAAAATGGCGAACATTAGGGTGGCTCAAGCACCACCATTGTTGGAAGACATAAACTACTTCACGTGGGCAATAAAGCTTACCACTATCCTTAAGTCAAAAGGATTGTGGCAAATAATCATAAGTGAAACAACATGTACTATGTCAGACCCTCCAACCGAAGTAGAGAAGAAACAACAAGCAGAATATGACGTACTCAAGTACAAAACAATGACCATACTACACGATGCCATAACCGACACTATGTTCGACAAAATAGCTAGCTGCAACACTCCAAAAGAAATTTGGGACCAGCTAATGGAACTCTACGAAGGAGGAGATCAGATAAGAAAGATACACATTCGAAACAAGATGACTGACTTCGAAACAAACCGCATGAGCAACAAAGAATCTCTCCAAGACTACTACGACAGAACAATTAAGATGGTGAATGAAATAAGAGCACTTGGAGGGGATCTATCAGATGAAAAGATAATCGAAAAGGCTACCATGAGTTTGCCTAATAAGTTTGAACCCAAACTATCGACGATAGAAGAGTGTGAAAAATTGAAGAAACTAGCTGGCATAAAAGAAGAACAAATTACCTTCATGGAGTTCATCAGCAGTTTACAATCCTCAGAAAACGAATGTCTATTCGGCCTCCTAAGATTGAAGACATCACACTAAAGAATAAAATTGCCTTGATAAGTCATGAACCCTTCGAAGCTGCATCCATGACTATCAACAGAAACAAAGCCTCTTCATCCCAATATCAAGTACCTATAAATCAGTAGTCAAACACAAATTGGAAGGAAAAACGAGAAGCAAGTGGAGCATGCCTTTATTGTGCCAAAACCAACCATAAATCTGAAACCTGTTGGTGGAGACCAGACGTTCGTTGTTCGTATTGTGGAAATCTGGGCCATGTTGAGAAAGTGTGCCCTACAAAGAAAAATGCCAGAGAGTAAGCAAATGCAGCAGAAGTCTCATTTTTTGGGGATATGTGTGATTTCGAAGTCAGCTTACTTACATATTTTGACTCATGCTCGGATTGGGTTCTTGACAGCGGTTGCTCGAAACACATGTGCAAAGACAAAAATCTATTCAAGACACTTGCACCATAAGAAAGGAAATCAGTAAAGTCGGCCATTGGACATGTGGCCTACGTTCAAGGAATTGGATCAATTGTTTTAAAGGAGATCAAGGGCCCTTACTGATAAAAGATGTTCTATTTGTTCCAAACCTGAAGCAAAACTTGCTTAGTCTTGGACAGATGTTGAGACAAAACTTCAAGCTAGTCTTTGATGGCCTTTCATGCAAAATTTAGAAACCTATGTCGAACTCTTATATCACATCTGAGATGATGAATAACAACTTATTTGCTCTAAAATCTGCAGATCAAGAAGTCAATTTTTCTATGATGGAAGAAACACAAAAATGGTACAAGAGATTCAGTCACCATGGAATCAAGAACCTCAAACTACTACAAAAGAACGATATGACTTTAGATTTTCCGAATTTTCATATGATAAGCGATACTTGTTCGGTCTGCAAAAAGGGAAAACAAAATAGAATCTCTTTTCCTACCAGCAATCATCGATAACTAAATAAATTAGACATTGTACATACAGATTTGTGTGGATCTTTCAAGGAACAATCTTGGAGTGGGAGCAAATATTTCATCACTTTTATAGATGATTTCAGAAGGTTTTGTTGGATAATTTTTCTGAAAAACAAATCAGAAACATTTAATATTTTCAGAAACTTTAAAGCAATGGTTGAATGCCAAACAGGAAAAAAGATAAAACATCTTAGATCGGATAACGGTGGTGAATTTGTCTCCAATGTTTTGGACAGTTTCTGTAAGTCCGAAGGTATTATTCATCAATACACAACACCGTATACACCGGAGCAAAATAGTGTAAGTGAACGAAAGAATCGAACAATAGTTGAAATAGTGAGGTGTCTTATTTATGAAAAAGGTTTACCCAAAGAAAGTTGGGCTGAAGCATTATCTATAGCAATTTATTTATTGAACCTATTACCTTCTAGGTCACTGAGTGGTAAAACTGCCTTTGAGCTTTGACTTGAAACTAAACCATCAGTTAAACATCTTAGGATTTTTGGAAGTGTGTGTCATGTTTTGATACCTGAAGCAAACATAAGTAAATTAGATGAGAAAAGCAAACATGGTGTCTTTATTGGATACTGCACAGGAGTTAAAGGCTATTGAATAATATTTCTTGAAACTAAGACCATTTGCATCAGTAGAGATGTTGTATTTGAAGAAGGGAAATAATGGAATTGGAAAAACATGAAATTAAAATATCTTCTTGTTGTTGTACAGGTAATGCAGAGCAGCGGATCTCTGATGAGGATAGGAGTGACTCCCGGCAGATTATTGATGATGAATCTCATGAAGATGATCAGAATCAACCACTTGGGATGGTACCTTTGAATGAAAGCATCCCTGGAAATGCATAAGAAACAGAAATCAGTGAATCTTCGGAATCAAATGGAAGCACAGAAAATATTGAGGCTGAAAATATTCAAGCAACAGGAAGCATTTATGACTCTCTTCACACTCAAGAACATCAGCATAATCATGCCTGTGATATTTTAGATCATGAGGACTCTTATTCAACCCATGAAGAAATTTCCGAAGATGAGTTAGAAGACAAACAATCCAAAAAAATGATGAAACTTTTTGATATTTATGCAAAGACTTCAGCAGTCCACAATTTCGATGATGATGTATGCTTTGGAGTAACAGACCCTAAATCCTTTTCTGAAGCCTCAAAACACAAGCCATGGATTAGTGCCATGGAGGATGAACTAAAGTCAATAGAAAAAAATAACACTTGGGAAATGGTGGATATGCCTTATGGGAAGAATATTGTTGGAATAAAATGGATTTTCAAGACAAAGATGAATTCCGATGGCACCATAAACAAGCACAAGGCAATATTTGTAGCTAAAGGGTATTTGCAAATTAAAGGAATAAATTACAACGAAGTGTTTGCACCTGTTGCTAGGCTCGATTCCATAAAGCTAATACTTTCCATAACAGCAAATCGAGGATGGAGGGTCCATCACATGGATGTAAAAACAGCATTCCTTCATAGAAACCTTGAGGAAGAGGTCTATATTGATCAACCAGAAGGTTTTAAAATCCCTGGATGTGAGACAAAAGTATACAGGTTAATAAAGGCTCTATATGGACTCAAACAAGCACCGAGAGCATGGAATGAAAATATAAATGCTACCTTGACAAACTTTGGATTCAAAAAATCCATGGCTGATCATTCAGTGTTCGTAAAACACTTGGAAGGTACAAAAACGATCATTGTTTCACTCTATGTAGATGACCTGCTTATTACTACAAGTGAAGAAAATCTTATAACTAATTTCAAAAAGGTCATGTGTGATTCATATGAGATGGCCGATCTAGGTGAAATGACATATTTTTTGGGAATTCAAATGTTACAGAAGCATGGAGTTGGGATTTGGATTTCGCAACAGAATTATATTATGGAAATTCTTGATAAGTTTGGAATGAAGGATGCGAATCCAGTGATGAATCTAGTAGACAAAAATGTTCAAGTGATCAGTTCTGAAAATGATAAAGATACGGATGCAAGCATGTATAGAGGGTTGATTAGAAGTGTGACGATCATAAACCGGCCCTAACAATGTCTATGCGCAAGTGAAATAAAACAAAACATTTTAACAAAACACAATTCGAATCCGAGGAAATGTCATCGTTTTTCAAAGTACAACTAGATAGTTAAAAACAAAAAAACAAAATCAAAAGGGGTGACTCGTACAGTGGACGATCGACGACCTCAGTTCCAATGCCACCTAAGCCTCCGGTCCTCCCCCTACAAAATCTGTAAAACGGTCATAGTCTATTAAAAGAAACTTCTGTAAGATATATTTAATTTGCAAGATTTTATCCATTTCTCTCTCATTCTTTTAGCTTACTTATTCTCTTATCTTTTCCTTTTTTTTTTATATTTCCTCTCCTTATCCTTTCTGGTTTTCTACTGTGATCGGTTTTTACATGCCCGACGACATGTCTCGCCCAAACCAACCGTTAGCTGTTAGTTGGCTCGACGAGAATATATGCTTCCCTTCTCCGGTCAGGAACTTGGGCGCTACACCGTTCCTATCCAGTTCCGTTCGGCTCTGTAGTGCGCACAATTCTGTTCTGGAGAACTCATGTATTCCTTCCTCGGACATGTCCTACCTGTGGCTGACCGTGCTCATGAACACGATGCCGGGTTTGGTGTTCTCACCTCGCCCCGAGATTTCTGTTTCTTTTTCTTAGTTCATGCTCCTTTCGATTCGATTTAGTATTCGTTTAAATTCCTAACTGTGAACCTTCTTTTAATTTACTATGTTTGCTCAGCTTACCTGGTCGTCCTATCGCCTAATGCTTCCTTGTTCCCTACTCCCTGCATATACATATTAACATGTTATACCGTTGTGTAGCCCTATGACTTACTCTCGTTAGTTAATCTAATTATGCGGCAATTGACGACCTTACCCTAGGATTTGCGATGAATTACACTACGGTCCACAATTTACAGCCAAATCGGGTGTTGCTCTTCGTATTCACGATAAGTTGTGTTTCTGTCCTTAATTTCCGCGACAATTTGCATACAAATTCATTTTCGCGATAATTGCACCACATCCCTCGAATCCGCGACAATTTACACGTAAGCCCTTGAAATTCGCGATAATTCTGCAACTCAGTCCATTTTCGCGACAATTTTGCAAACGGATCCCAGAATCGCGACAATTTGCTTCTTGGTCCAGAATCCGCGATAATTTGCTCTTTGGCCCTGATTTCCGCGATAATATTGCAGCAGTCCTCGGTTTCGCGATAATTCCTCCTTTACCCCGGTTTTCACAATAATTCTCTCATTGGCCCTGATTTCCGCGATAATTCTCTCTTTGCCCCAATTTCCGCGATAATTTCAATTCCTCTCGAATTTTCTCACGTTTTTTGTGCCAAATGACCCTTCTTTTTCCATTCCACTCCTATTTATAGGTTTCTTAACTTGTCTAAATGACCCTTTAATCCCTCCTTCTAAAATTTCCTCTTCTTATATTAAATTACTAAACTACCCCTCATTTCATGTTTTTAACAAGAATTTATGCGATTCTAACTTGTCCGAATTCCGTTTGTGCCACCTTCCTGGGTCGTTACAGGAAGTCTCTTGTATTTGTCAAATACAGGATCATACATCAACTTTATAGTGAATCTACTCTCCCGCTATATGCACCAACCTAAAATGTCACATTGGCAACTCGGAAAGAGAGTTCTTCGTTACTTAAAGGCACAAAGGACTATGGACTCTATCTACCATTTGCTCACGACAGAACCTCACTCAAACTAATTGGATATGCGGACAGTGACTATGGAAATTCAGACGATGCTAAGAGCACTTCAGGCTACATTTTCTACCTAAATATGTGTCCTTTCTCATGTGCACAAAAAAACAAGAAGTAGTCGCCCAATCCACCGCCGCAGCGGAATACATATCTGCGGCTTTCGCTTCAAATCAAAGTGCGTGTCTAAGGCAAGTTCTAAATGATATTGGCTTTAAACAAGATGATCCCACACTACTGTTACTAGACAACCAAGCAACGATCGCAATTGGAAAAGATCCAACTCACTTTGGAAAGGCAAATCACATAAAAATTAAATATCATGCTCTTAGAGAATCAATCAAAGAAGGAAACATCAAGTTAGAATATGTTTGCTCAGGAAATCAACTCGCGGAAGTATTCACGAAAGGGTTTGGAAAAAATGCTTTTGAATATCTGAGAACTAAAATAGGTATCATATCTTTGAACAATTTTCAGGAATTTCCACCGTCTGTCGTCGGGGGGAGTGTTGAGGACGAGACAGAAGCTGGAAAATATGAGGATAGGATGAGGAAGAAGACCAAGACGAATGGCGCTGAAGGCTGAAGCTTTTAGGAAAGAAGAGTAATTTTTCAGTAAAGCGGCACAACCCTTTATTTTGACTAAGAGCGCATACACGCTTTTGATATCTTTTGTTTCCTTTTAATATCCGTACAAGAGAATAGGACTATAAAAACACTTGTGAACCCTATGCTTTAGTTTTTGTTGTGTGCCGCCTCTGTTCTCTGTTTCATTGCTCTTCTTACACTCTTAATCAAAACTTACAAACCTATCAGCTTTTCCTGTCTTCTAGAATAAGACAACACATCATTCACAGAATGCATCTCAAGAAGTTTCGGGCATTTTGAAGGTTTATCAACAATAACCGCGTCGAGTTTTGCCATGAAAATAGCCAAAAAGGGTCAGAAATGAGAAATTTAACGATCTTTGTAGATTTATGTAACAGCTAGAGAATAGAGAGATCTTTTTTTGGTTTGGTCAGCGCGTCATGGTCAAAAGTTTGAATAATTAGTAGCTTTTGATCTTGAGATTACTCTCCATCAATAAATTAATAACATAATTAAGTCGGTATAATATTTGACCGGATATAGTAATTTTTGTTACAATTATAACAATTGACTATAAATATTCAATGATAATTTGATTATATAATGTATATGCGAAAACAAATAATAACTATTTTTGTTTGATATGAAGCAATTATACCACTAACAACTACCCACTCTGTTTACACATCTCGTCCCCACCATATCCTCTTGATACCTATCAAGTATCCCATCCATCAAAGCCAAGATTTAAATTGGTTTATAATTTGTTCTTATAATTTATTAATGTAAAAAAACAATATCATAATAGTTAAATATTCTTCATACAAAACACAAATGAATTATTTTACATTCATAATTTTTAATATTTTTAACTAGTCAAATAAAAACATCAATATTAAATTAAAGAAATTATATGGATTAAAACTTTTTTAGCGAATAAAATTATAGATTTTTTTGAAATATTAACATATTAAAAAGATAATGAAGAAATTTTCATAAACTTTTAAAATACGAATATAGTAAACAACATTTATATATGTAATGGATATTAATTAATATTTAATGGCTTTTGTCTTAAAACATAAAACTAGAGAAAACTAAAATTAGAAAATTTTTCTTAAGATACTTTACAACTTTGTTGTGGTTCATTTTTAGGGGTACCAACAGTTACCGGATTCTTATCATAATTAATGATCAAAAATCGGTTTTTATTCGTTGTTTGTGGAGACCGATCTAAACCCCCCGTTGGGACCGATCCAACCCTATCAGGACCTATCTAGTCTTCCGGGAACGAAGTAGTCTGCCGGGACCGTTCGAATATTTGCTCATTTCAGCTATTGAATCATCGCTTGAGCCTGACCGCCTCCATCTTAGTTTGGAACGCATCATTGGTACCCGGTTTAAGAGTTCTCAACACTAGCTCATTGGGTTTTGTCATAGCGAGACAGCTATGAACGGAAGCCAATTATGAAGAACTTGGACCTTCAGACCAATAGTTGTTTTACAGTTAGAGAGCCTAAGTTCTTTTATGAGTCTCAAGACATACTCCCCTTTTCCTCTCGAAAGAGTTTTTCATTTATATTCTCTTTTCTCAACATGTTAATAGAACGACTACCTTGGAAAATAACATTTTTCACACTTTAGATTTGGCGAGCGAGTTATCGCTGGGAATTAAGTTCTTGGTAAGTTTTGGAACCTTCTCGACTTAGTTAGAACAATCACCAGTCCAGACCTGTCCAGAATCCCCGCCATCCAAGCTTAACTCATATCTTTATGCGAAAAAGATAGTTCCAATAAAAGCATGCGCACTTATTTTGTTGAGGGATAGAGAATATTTTAAAGGAAACAAACATTAATTCGAGTTCACATAAAATAGTGCCTCAATATCCTTAGGTGGGATAGCGACAAGTGGGTTGGAGGGTGCATCACATTCACTACCAATAGTGGGATCAATCGCCTGTGCATCCTAGTCGAGACAGAGACCTCAATGGGTTAATCAACAAGTCGTCCCCAAGTACGGCGTCAAACTGTTGTGGTTTCTTTTTAAGGGGTACCAATAGTCACAGGATTCTGATCGTAATTAATGATCATAATCCGTTGTTTGTGGAGACAACTTGAAATATAGAAAATGAAAAGAACATTGACGATTTTAACGTGGCAAACCCCTTAAGAAAGAGGGAAAAAACCACGGTGCCAAGAGCAGAACCTCCGTGGAAAATTCATTAATAAATCAATGGAAATATACAACATGAATAAGACAACGGAATGAATACACAGCAGGTTAGAGTTGACAGAAATTTGCCTCCTTTGATTTCCAAACCTTCCTATCTTATATAGAGGTGAGCTGACAATTTTCTGTAATGTTCCTGAATCGCTTCACGATCGAGACTAGGGAAGGGGGACATTGAGGAATAGAATGAAGAATGAGAATAAGGAGTACATAACTTAATATTCAAAAACTGATGATCAGTAGTACATTGTTAGTATGCATATTTATAAGAACATAGAGCAACGGTCATAAAGAGTGGGCCGTACGGGTGGACCTAATGGACCTTAAGTGTCTGTCCTAGTCAAAAGGCAATGCTTGGGCTACTCATTCGTTGGGGTCAGGAACTGCTTCATCATTGCAGTTTCCGATGATGAACATGAATTCAAAACAAAGATTACATTAGGTGGAGGGATTGAGGGTGTGATATTACCGTCCCCTAAAGAAGATCCTTGACCCCAAGGATCAAAGTGGGGGAAACGACTGCGGAAACAAGGGAGATCTTCCCAAGTGGTGTTAGTGGGTGAAGAGTTAGCCCAGTGGATTAGGAGTTGGGCAACGGGTTTGTTGTGACGGGGGATGAGGCAACGACCGAGGACCTGCAGGGGTTGAGGGGAAAGAGTTCCTTCTAGAGTGAATCCCGGTAAGTCCGGGGATGGTATAATGGAAGCACTGATGTGTTTCTTATGAAGAGATACATGAAAAACAGGGTGTATTTTCGATGTGGGTGGAAGGTTTAAATTATAAGTTGTTTGGCCAATGCGAGATATGACAGAGTAAGGGCCAAAGTAACGAGCAGCAAGCTTCATGTTTTGTCTAAGGGATAAGGAATCCTGTCGGTATGACTGTAGTTTGAGGTACACTAGATCACCGACTGAGAAAGAACGTTCACTCCTATGATGATCAGCATAGTGCTTGGCACGTTGTTGTGCATGTAGCAAGTGTTGTCTGAGGATTATGAGGAAATCCCGGCGAGAGGCGAGGAAATTGCCTGTGGGTTGCTGGGGAGTGTAACCTGAAGAGTCCCAAGGTAGGAAGGTCGGGGCATATCCGTATAGAGCTTGGAACGGCGTCATTTTTAGGTTCGAGTGGTATGAATTGTTTTACCAAAATTCAGCTAGTGGAAGAAACTTTGCCCAGTGGTGCGGGTGGTCGAGACACATGCCCCGGAGGTAAGTTTCCAAACACTAATTAACCCGTTCAGTTTTCCCATCTGTTTGAGGGTGGTAAGCCGAGGAGAGTCGCAGATGAATACCCGTTAGTCAGCAAAATTCAGCCCAAAGAGTGCTTGTAAAGAGCGGGTCTTGATCATAGATGATGGAGGATGGAAGACCGTGGAGGCGATAGATGTTGTCAATAAATACTCCGGCAATATCTTGGGCGGAATAAGGATGTGCAGGAGCCACAAAATGAGCGTATTTGGTAAGGGGATCTACTATGACGAAAATGGAATTCTTCGTTAACGATAGAGGTAGACCATCGATAAAATCCATACTAATGCTATCCTATTGTTTTTCAGGAATTGGGAGCGGTTGAAGAAGACCCAGAGAGGTTGATCGTTCGAAGTGAATACGATTACAAACGTCGCAAGATTGAATCCAAGAGGTGATATCATGTTTCATCTTGTGCCAATGAAATAGAGACTTGATACGGTGATAGGTGGTAGTAATCCCGGAGTGGCCACCCGTGGGAGAGGCATGAAGGGAAAGGAAGAGCCTACCCTTAATATTAGGGTTATTAGATATGAAGAGACAATTCATATATGATAATAAGCCTTCATGGATAGAATAATCAAGGAAAGCTTATGGATACAGGAGTTTCCCTTTCAGAATAGGAGATAAAGTTGGATCCTGAGCTTGGCTATCCTGAATTTCCTTAAGCCAAGTGGGCTGTACGGATAAAATCGGAAACATGTCTTGTATTGAATTTCGAAATTGTAACCCATTAATTTGGACATTCATTTTTGTTGGAAAAGAGTGCCAATGCGCTGATTTTTCAGGAACTGAAGGATGTGATGGTCACTACGTATGTAGAATAATCGCCCCATTAAGTAATGTTTCCACTTTAAAACCGAGTGAACAACCGCAATAAGCTCTTTGTCATAAACAGAATAGCTTGAAACTTGATGACTAGAGCCTTTGAAAAAAATGCAACCGGGTGTGCTCACTGCGTGAGGACTGCCCCGATGCCTGAGCCGCAAGCATCCGTTTCTAGAACAAAAGGGACCGTGAAGTCCTGTACTGAGTATGAAAGAACAGGGGCCGAGCTGACAGAAAATATAAGAGAATGAAACATCCGTTTCAAGAACAGGATCGAGCTAACAGAAAATATAAGAGAATGAAAGGACTGAGTGGCTGATGGAGACTAGTGGAAGTTATCTTTCTTTAGCAGGTGAGCAAGGGGTCGGCTGAGTATGCCATAATCCCGGATGAATCTGCAATAATAACCTGTGAGACCAAGGAAGCCCCGAAGTTCCTTAATGTTCTTTGGAACCGGCCAGGAGACCATACTTGCGATTTTCTGAGGGTCTGTGGCAACACCGTTGAATGATATTATGTGGCCAAGATACTCTATCAATAGTTGCATGAAATGAACACTTGGACCGCTTGGCAAACAAAGAGTTAGTGTGCATAAGAAACAAAGTATGTAAAATATGATCAAGATGCTCGTGCCAAGTTTTGCTATAAATGAGAATATCATAAAAAAACTAGCACATATTTCCGAATGACGTAGCCAAAAACCGAATTCATATAGCGATTGGAAAGTAGATGGTGCATTTGCAAGACCGAACAGCATAACCAAGAATTCGTAATGGCCTAAATGTGTTGAAAAACTTGTTTTGAAAATGTCTTGATCATGCATTCATACTTGAAAGAAACCCGAACGTAAATCTAGTTTTGAAAAGAACTTAGCACCATGCAACTCATCTAATAAATCATCAACCATATGTATAAGAAATTGACTTTTCAAAGATATTTTATTAAGATACCTATAGTCGACACACATGCGCCAAGAGCCATCTTTTTTAGAGATGAGAAGCACCGGTGAAGAGAATGGGCTAGTGTTTGGGCGAATGAAACCTAAATCTAGAAGTTCTCTAATAAGCTTTTCCAATTCACCTTTTAGGTTGTGGGAACTCGATATGGGGGGAATTTCTTTAGTCTTCCCTCGGGTAGCAGCGGAATTTTGTGATTAATGTCACGTGGATCAATTGACGGTTGATTCGTTGGTGTAGTGTTGATAGCATAAAGGCGCCCTAACCAAACTGTGGTTGGCTTGCGGACAACTTTCTCCATATCATATCCAGTGATCATGGATAATTCAACAGTAGATGTATGCATGGGAGAGTTAGTGGTGTGTCAGTATCTTGGAGAGTGAACATCATCTTTTTAAGATCTCTTGTGAATGGGCGATGCATACGGAGCCAGTTGCCTCCTAGGATCATGTCATACGTTCCCCTTAGATCATATGTCTTGAGGGAAAAACAAAAAATGTGAGAGTTGATAGTTCATTTGAAATTCGTACAAATCTCAGTGCTAAGTTTTCTACTACCATCTGGTGTGGCTACAATGAGAGGTGTGGCTGATGATCGTTGTAAAAGGAAAGAGTTAGCAAAGGCTTCATCTAGAAAACTGCTCTTACTTCTCATATCGATTAATATATGAATATCACGGTTAAGGTAATGGTCTATCATCCTTAGGTGATTTTCTATTGTTTCACCAGATAGGGCATTGAGAGATATAACTTTATCAGGAGTGGTCGATTCGGAAGATTGAAGTAAGGGGCTTTCGAATTGGTGAGACAAATGAATAGTGGTAAAAAAATTATTGATCAAAATTATTTTTTTAAAAAAATTAAACTATAATTTACCAAGGGTAAAATTGATATTTGGAAGATGCGTTCTGGTGATCGTTTGGTTAAACCAACTGTGAACTCACCGTTGTTTTCTGCGGTCGCACGAACACAGTTATTAATGATGTTTAGTTAAAATAGAATACAACTACGGTACGTTCACTTCCAAACAACACCGGTATCTACTAGTGATAACACAAATCAAGTCATAAATAATGCTATCCAAAATTACTCAAATTCGTCACTCATCACGAGAAAGACCAAATTTAACGTGATTTTCGTGTCAAAAGTCCAAGCCCAGTACTAACTTTAACGCTTGTATTTCTGTTCAGCCCCATCAACATTCAAAAAACTTGTAAAATAGGTGTCACTTTTGCAGGGTTAGAAAAAGAGGTTACTAATTTACACATCCTACAGATGACACTATATTTTCTTGAACACACTATCAAACGCTGCCTTAAAATGAGTGACATCCGGAGGCTTTGGATTAGAAGCATCGGCGAGACCTTGAAGCAACATTATCACATCAGCAGTATCATCGAGATACCACTTGGCTTTACTTGGTTTTTGGCCAACAGTGCAAGCAAATACCTGTGAAGATGAAGGGGAACTTGAGATACTACTTGATATTCTCTCAAACATATCTTCATCCGATCGGTCGTCTCCAACACACATTATGAAATCGGGTGCCTCCCCTTTAGTTGCCATCAATGAGAGCACTTTGTCTAATGCTGCTCCTTTCGTCACTCCCTGATAAATAAACATTCCTAGGTGATAAAAGCTTCGTGCATGGGAAGAGAAAATTAGAGCATACCTGTGGCTTAACTTCGACAATCTGTTGTCCCTTACAAACAACTGCAGGTTCATTAGCAACAACACTTTCCAAATGATCTAAAAGTTCATTAGATTGGCATGAGCCGAAGTCAGGATCTGCGTATTGGTAGTGCCACACGGATGCACTTTCTTTTATTTCAATGGAGGATCCATCAGTTGTTTCAGTGTATAGTTTCATTATAGGTTCCACAATTCCCTTCCAATCAAGATCAAGATTTAGTGATTCCCAGTCAGAGAGTTTGTCCATCCTGAATAATGAGAAATATCTCCAGTTTTGCATGGTTACGAAATTTTAACGTGGGAAAAGCAAGAAGCTGAAAATTAGATAAATTGTACCTCATGAAATAACCATGTTCCGCAGCAAGTCCAAGATTTTCACATGGAGAAAGCCAATCACCGAGAACATCCCTTCTTCTCCCACTAATTATAAACACTGTGTTTTTACGATCATTGCAAAGAGAGTTCAGAGCATCGATCACTTCCGTACTGGGTGATCTGAGAACCGAGGATTGAGGTACAATGGTGCCATCATAATCAAGAAATATAGCTCGTCTACTTGATTTGTTATATGCTGAGAGGACGTAGTCAATAGAGAGCTTCCTAAAACATGGAGAAAGTGAGATTACCCTAAATTTCAGGCCGAAACCATAGCCCCGATAACGCTTATAATAATGTTCCTTGCAAGCTCTCTCCAAGTCCCTTGTGAAGCTTCGAGCCCAGTACGCCACATCATGAGAACTAACATACCTATAGTGTTTTTCATGCCTCAGTTGTTTTTCATCATCAGGCATGGTAATTGCGTTATTCATTGATTCAGCTACAGTGTCAATGTCCCATGGATTCACTCTTATTGCACCGCTTAGAGATGGAGAGCAGCCGATGAATTCGGACACAACAAGCATGCTAGTTCTAGGAGAATCTTTCTCTTTAGCAGCAACAGTTCCTTCTGCATAAGAAGAGCCCTGCCTGCAAACTATATACTTATAAGGAACCAAGTTCATACCATCCCTCACAGCATTAACTATACAGCAATCTGCCACAGCATAGTAGGCAGTCTTCTCGTCACGTGGGACATGTCTATCAATCAAAATAACAGGATCATAGTCAGGGCAACCATAAACCTCGTTGATTCTCTGCGCAATTGTGTATGTTTCTCTTTTTGCTTCCTGAACATATTTCCCTGAGCTTCTAGCAGGGTTCACTATTTGAATCAACACCACCTTTCTTTGCAACTTCACACGCAGCTGCAATAAACGTTCAAATGCTAATAACTTCAGGCTGATACCTTTAAATATATCCATGTCATCAACTCCTAGAAATATAATCTTGTTCTTGAACTTACGGCGTAACTCTTCTATTTTTTCATATGTAGAAGACAGATTTAGAACAGATTCCAGTCTGCCCATATGAATGCCTACTGGAAGTATTTTGATATAGACTGTTCTGCCAAAGTAATCAAGTCCAATATGTCCCCTCTTAGATTCATAGTTTAGTCCGAGCATTCTACTGCAACAAGACAAGAAGTGGCGTGCATAATCAAAGGTGTGAAAACCAACTAAATCACAATTCAGTAACCCTCTCAGAAGATCATCTCTAACAGGCAGTGTTCTATATATTTCTGATGAAGGAAATGGACTGTGAAGAAAAAACCCAAGCTTAATTCGATAATGACGCTTTCTTAGAAAAGTAGGGAGCACCATAAGATGGTAATCATGAATCCAAATGTAATCATCATCTGGATTAACCACTTCTATAATTTTATCAGCAAAGATTTTGTTTGCAGATACATAAGCCTGCCAAAGTTGTTTATCAAACCGATCTCCATGATCCACGCACATAGGTAGCATGTAATGAAAGAGGGGCCAGAGCTGCTGCTTACAGAAACCATAGTAGAAATTCTTCTGGATATCCGTTGGGAGAAATGTTGGCACACATTTGAAGTTTTCAATAAGTGTCTGTGCAACTTCTTCCTGCCCATTGGATTCTATTTCAACATTGAGTGATCCAATGTACAAGACCTCAGTCTCAGGTGAAAAACTATCCTTCAAATGTAGCAAAATTGAATCCTCATCCAAACTAAACGTCCATTTATGTGTTTCACGATCCCTTTGAGCAAGCAGAGGCAGCATGTTGGCAACTATGATTTTCCTCTCATGACAGACGGGTGATAGTTTACTATCCGAGTCCATACCACCACTAGAATTAAAATCTGGTATAATTCCATGAAGAGCCAATGCCCTTGGAAGACCTCTAGGGGTTTGAAGAACATCAGTTATTCCTCCAGAACCCAGACTGAACAAATTACTACATGAACTTGATGGCATTGGTTTGAAAACTCAGCTTAATATACTGCACAATACTTGGTTTTATGGACCCTGCTAATAAGAGAGATACATGAAGTGAATTCTTAAAATATGAATTTAATGATCTCAGCCCCAAATAAAAGAATTCCTTTAGACAAAAGGCAAGAGTCATTGGAACCAAAATAAATAGATAAAATCAACATTAAAAAACGTAAAGAAAATATCATTAAGGTAAATCATGAGCCTCTCTTCATGCCAAAATAAAGGATAAACTTCATCAACACCAAAAAACAGACATTTTAAATTTTTAACTAAAGAAAGATTTCTGAAACAATTTTTTCACTTCTTCAAGTACGAATAAAATAAAACGTCATTTTACAAGCACGAGCAAAAAATCAGCACAATAACATGACTCAAACGACTATATACAGACACGGCGCATATAAAAGAGAATGCTCTGGATCCAAAATTGATATTGAAGGATCAGGGCAGTTCACACCAATAGAACATAGAAATTGCCCACTAAGAAGTGGGAAAAAGGGAAAAAAATAAACAGAGCAACTCAGATATATAGATATTTAGAATACTACAAACAACAGAACCAACACAATTAATACTACCACTAATCATTCCAAAAGCACAAAGATTCGATCAACTTGAAATAACAAATCTTCAATAAAAAATATTCGCTCGCATATCTGGAGCCTTCGAACCACATCAAACACGCAGCACACCAAAATTAAAATTCAAATCTGAAAACTACAAACCACTTCCGGATATCTAACTCCCTCCAAACAATTATCACCATAAAAAAACAAAAAAACAACAAATAAAACTCTTTCACCTTCCTCCTTCCAAAAAATACATAATTTACAAATCACAGAACGCACTACCTACTATCAGAAATCCTGTCAACTTCTAGCTTGCCGTCCGGTGGCAGATATCAGTTCATACGAATTCTCAAAAGAGAGATAGAGAACGGAAGGAGAAACCAAATTGTTACTGGTTTTGTAGAGCGAGAAAGTGAGACATTATTTATCGGATTAATGTGAGAGAGAGAATGGATAATGATAAGCGAATGACGAAACGTACAAGGCATAAAAGCGTGGGGTACAACAAGGATAAACCTTCTTTATTTTTCCATTGGATAATGCAAATATAAATATATCGAAATGAGGTGGATAAAGATGAATAAGCTTTCTTTTCTTTCCTGGATATTTTTCAACGGTCCTTCCATTCTTTTATTTATGAAACCACCCCTGTATTTATCAACTATTATCAAACCATTCTCTTTTTAAAGTAAAGCGGAACATCAATATTTTATACCATTCGAAATTCCAATTATGCTCAGTTGTTGGACAATATACAATCTGATTTGTAAATTATTTTTAAATAAAAAAATTACTATGTTATTCCTTTAACTAGTATCTAAAATCTATGATATACAATAAAAATACTGATTTCATTTGATCAGTTCGATGGGCATGAAAAAGATATATTATAAACAATAAGATAATTTTGGCAAGTTGATAAGGATTAAGGATTTTGAGTGGCTGGGGGCGTCTATTTTCCGCGTCAAGTGTCCAAGTACAACACACGCCACGCGCGTCTTAATATCCACTCGGTCGTCGCCACGTCTCCTCTGACACGTGATGCTCACATGCTGGCTAATATCTGTCGTTTGAAATTGAATGGCTCTATTTTAACTGCACAAGGACCACGTGTAGTGTGCCGTGCCGTGGATGCTGATCAACGCCCTTTGTTCTTTGTGCCACGTTTTCAACTCACAACTTTTAAGTTTCTTTCAATTTTTTTTATGGAACCCTGATGTCTCGTTCACTAATAATCATTCAAGAATATCACCTTTGAGTCAAAATTTCAAAACATTTAATTATATCATAATTTTAATAAGATTAATAAATTACTGTGTTACTAAATAAAGTAAATATAAGATACAATTTTATCAATATATCAAAAATGAAACAAATTCATAAGAATTTTGTAAGAAATAATTATAATTATTTCTTATATTACGAATATTCATAAATAATTAAGGTTGAAGTAAAAAAAATATTGAAAAAATATAATTTGAACCAGATCGTGAAATACGTGGTTCACGATCGAAGAGGTTCTGGTTAACGGTTCAACCACAGTTAAAAATGATAGTGTTATGGTCCCCTTTTAGGGGGTACCAACAGTCGTCCGGTTCGTTCAACAAACGAACTCGGTTCTGATTTATTTTAAGTGTGGAAGACGATCAAAAGCTAGAAATAAAGTTAGTGCACGGCGATATATAGTGGAAACCCCAAAAATTGGGGTGAAAATCACTCGACCAAGAGCTGATTATGCTCTTAGCCTGCTCACTAATGAAATAACTCAAAGTCAATACAAGAGAGGCTAATGAAAATGAAGAGGTAAAGAAAGCGGTAAGAATTCCGGCAGGATAACAGCCTGTTCTTCCACGTCCAAAGAGTCCTGCTATTTCCGTCGTCTTACCCTGTATTTATAGAGTTCTTAGTGTGTGTAAACCACGCTCTGTAACCGCCTCTGACAGGTTTGTTAGAGGTTGTTATCGCGGGATGTAAAACGAGGCTGGGACCGAGGCGTGACCTGCGTGATCAGGCCCGAAGCGTGGTAAACGTGGGAAGGCCTGAAGCGTGGTAAACGTGAGTCATAACTGCTCGGACCGAACCCAAGTGCCAGCTGGCAGAAAACGCTTTATTTTGCTAAGGTCAGCTTCGGTCCTCCAGCTAAACATCGGGCCGCTCTTCATTGGAGGTATGAAATGTGCTATAAGGATTCATTTTCGCCATTTGAATTGGTCCAATCGTTGTTGGCCTTACCCATCACAAGGTACTCGGTCCTAGAGTTCTCATAAGATATGTTAAGATTGAGGAGTATCACAAATTATAGAAAATTGAAATATAAGTTATTGTAAAGTTTTGATATACTTTTGTCTTAGTGAATATACGAAAACTTTTAAATAGAGAAAATAATTTATAGTTGTTTGAATATGATATTGATAGTTTGAATTTCGATAGATGAATTAACAAGGATTTCTGGTACACTCTACAAGATAATATATGAATTTATACTTTTTCTATAATTAACAATGAGCCGGAGGCAATGGGCCCCTGATTATAAATAGAGGGTATCAAGTCATTTAAAGTGTTGTAATTTTTGTAGGGATGCAACAGAGCGGATATAGGGCACCACTAATCGCTACCCGCCCTATTTAATTTATCGCCTACCCGTTCATGGTCCCGTCCCACCATATCCCCTTCATATCCTGTTCACTACATGTTCCGCCAAAGCCAATGATTAACCGTTAAGTTAACAGTACTTAACGGTTAATGGTTGGTTTATAATTTATTAATCTAAGAAATAAATATCATAATAATTAAATATACTTAAAACATAATACAACTTAATATTTTAGAATCAATAATCTTTAACGAGACAAATAAAAAATATCAAAATCAAATTAAAGAAGTTTTAAAGATTAAAATTTTATATCGGACAGAAATATAGATTTTTGGAAATATTAATATATTATAAAAATAAAGAATTAACCCTCTCACATTTGATAAAATATGAGTTTATCAAACAATATGCATATCTATGAAAATGATATAATGTTCAATGATTTTTCTATTTGAAAATGTAAAACTAGAATTAAGATTATTATTTTTTACTTAAGTAAATTTAGAAGTATATATAATCAAATATAAACGTGTAATTAATTTTATATGCGGGTAACCATACAGGTAGTGGGGCGGATATATGTAAAACCACTATCCGCCCCGTTTAAGGCGGGTAAGTAATTATACAACCCATAGCACATCATAACCGTTTAACTATCCAATTATGTTCTAAACGGGGTAATTATCCTACGGATAACGGGGCGTATAATCCAAATTGTCATCCCTAGATTTTTGGCATGCTTACCAATGCAAGATTATGTGTGGATTTGCATTGGAATTCATATGGATTTGTATGGTGGTCTCTATTGTGTCAATTTTCTCCTGATATCCGTGTGGAATCGTAATTTGGCCTTCGTCATGAGGATTTGCTTTTGAAAGCCGCATGGATTTGCGTTTTTGCCTTCGTCGCGTGGATCTGGATGGAATTGCTTTGTGGCTTTGGTCTTATATTTTGGTCCCCCGTTTNCGATGGGCATGAAAAAGATATATTATAAACAATAAGATAATTTTGGCAAGTTGATAAGGATTAAGGATTTTGAGTGGCTGGGGGCGTCTATTTTCCGCGTCAAGTGTCCAAGTACAACACACGCCACGCGCGTCTTAATATCCACTCGGTCGTCGCCACGTCTCCTCTGACACGTGATGCTCACATGCTGGCTAATATCTGTCGTTTGAAATTGAATGGCTCTATTTTAACTGCACAAGGACCACGTGTAGTGTGCCGTGCCGTGGATGCTGATCAACGCCCTTTGTTCTTTGTGCCACGTTTTCAACTCACAACTTTTAAGTTTGTTTCAATTTTTTTTATGGAACCCTGATGTCTCGTTCACTAATAATCATTCAAGAATATCACCTTTGAGTCAAAATTTCAAAACATTTAATTATATCATAATTTTAATAAGATTAATAAATTACTGTGTTACTAAATAAAGTAAATATAAGATACAATTTCATCAATATAACAAAAATGAAACAAATTCATAAGAATTTTATAAGAAATAATTATAATTATTTCTTATATTACGAATATTCATAAATAATTAAGATTGAAGTAAAAAAAATATTGAAAAAATATAATTTGAATCGAATCGTGAAATACGTGGTTCACGATCGAAGAGGTTCTAGTGAACGGTTCAACCACAGTTAAAAATGACAGGTTAAGATTGAGGAGTATCACAAATTATAGAAAATTGAAATATAAGTTATTGTAAAGTTTTGATATACTTTTGTCTTAGTGAATATACGAAAACTTTTAAATAGAGAAAATAATCGCTACCCGCCCCATTTAATTTATCGCCTACCCGTTCATGGTCCCGTCCCACCATATCCCCTTCATATCCTGTTCACTACATGTTCCGCCAAAGCCAATGATTAACCATTAAGTTAACAGTACTTAACGGTTAATGATTGATTTATAATTTATTAATCTAAGAAATAAATATCATAATAATTAAATATACTTAAAACATAATACAACTTAATATTTTAGAATCAATAATCTTTAACGAGACAAATAAAAAATATCAAAATCAAATTAAAGAAGTTTTACGGATCAAAATTTTATATCGGACAAAAATATAGATTTTTTGAAATATTAATATATTATAAAAATAAAGAATTAACCCTCTCACACTTGATAAAATATGAGTTTATCAAACAATATGCATATCTATGAAAATTATATAATGTTTAATGATTTTTCTATTTGAAAATGTAAAACTAGAATTAAGATTATTATTTTTTACTTAAGTAAATTTAGAAGTATATATAATCAAATATAAACGTGTAATTAATTTTATATGCGGGTAACCATACGGGTAGTAGGGCGGATATATGTAAAACCACTATCCGTCCCGTTTAAGGTGGGTAAGTAATTATACAACCCATAGCACATCATAACCGTTTAACTATCCAATTACGTTATAAACGGGGTAATTATGCGGCGGATAACGGGGCGTATAATCCAAATTGTCATCCCTAAATTTTTGGCATGCTTACCAATGCAAGATTTTGTGTGGATTTGCATTGGAATTCATATGGATTTGTATGGTGGTCTCTATTGTGTCAATTTTCTCCTGATATCCGTGTGGAATCGTAATTTGGCCTTCGTCATGAGGATTTGCTTTTGAAAGCCGCATGGATTTGCGTTTTGCCTTCGTCGCGTGGATCTGGATGGAATTGCTTTGTGGCTTTGGTCTTATATTTTGGTCCCCCGTTTTGCATGGATTTTTCACTGTGGAGATTTCATTGTTTTGCAGAGTTTCATATATTATTTCATGAATATATGTATTGTGACTCGTGTGGATTTACCACCCTAAGCCTATTTCACGTGGATTTGTGTTCTGAGTTGCGTGGATTTGTCATATTACGGTGATTACGTGATTCCGGTCGTTTTCGGATTGTTTCAATCATATTGGTATAATCTTGAGTTGTATGGTACTTACCAATTTATTCAAGTGGAAATCAAGATAGATCTTTGGCTCTGCCCATGATATAAACTCATATGTGGTGGTCCTACCTCGTATATCGAATACATCACACATAATTCTAAAAATAAAAAAAATATATAAAAAAATTATTGACTAATAGAGAACTCAATAAAAATATTTTTAGACTTGATCACACTAAATATCTTATATTGCTAGAGGGAGAAAATATTTTAATAATGTTTTCGTATCGGATATTTGTCGATACATGAAATATCATACATTATCGATGTTTTGTCTGATAACACTAGGTATCGGGTTATATGGTAAAATTCTGATTTTTTTGTCCATCCTTAGAATAATAAGAATAACATTCTTTTAATTGATATAAGACAAGAACAAAACATATAATTTCATATCGATCGATGCGTGAAATACATGGTTATAACATATTATAGTGTCAGATACCGATCGATACGATAAATACAAGAGTTAGTGGTGCTTTATTAGACAACTTTCGGGATCAAGCTATAGGGTCTGATCCCGGGTTTTTCTAGATCATTTCTTAAAACGAAATGAAATCATTTTTTAATATAAAAAGAATTTTTATATGAAACGCTATAACATGCAACTTTGCTATTTAACGTATCGACTGATATCTAATAATATAACGGGCGATGCGCAGATATAGTCCCCATTGTTTAGGGATAATGGCAAATTGAGTCTCCATCATTTTAAAATTTTGGCAATTTTGAACCCTAAAGTTTTAGAATGACAAAACAGATCCCCGGCTTTTGTATGGTTTCGCAAAACTAGTCCCCATTGTTTATCAAAATTGGCAATATTAGTCTCCAAACTCTTCAATTTCGGCAATGTTAGTCCCCAAACAAAAAAATGGCGTATTTGATCCTCATAATTCTAGAGTTTTGGCAAAAAAGGTCCCTAACGGTGTTAGAGATTCTCAACGTTTTGAAATATGATAATTACGGTCGTTAAATAATTTTGCAACGGTGTTCCTCAACGTTTTGAAAAATGTAAACCCTAACGGCCGTTAAATAATTTAGGGACCAATTTAGCCAAATTCCCCAAATTTGGGGACTAGTTTTGCCACCAAACGTAAATAATGAGGACTTGTTTTGCATTTTTTAAACTTTGGGGACAAATTATGAACTTTGGGGATTGAATTTGCCAAATTTTACAAACTATGTGGATGAATATTGCCAATTAATTGAAGTTTGGGGACTCTATACGCCAAAAAATAATTTGGGGATCAAATTTGCCAAAATCAACAAAATTTGGGGACCAAGGCCGCCATTTTCCGATATTTATTATTATTTAATCAATTCATTACAAACATATACTATTATGCAAATTATTTTACAAAGTATGTTATTTAGAAAAGTATACTTTTAAAATTCTTATTTAGGAAAACTCTTCACAACAAAACAATTAGAAATTAAATATTAAAAATTTATCTTACTCAAATTTGTCACAAAACCAATTTTAATATAAACAAATTCATTAAACAATTTTAAGTCATAAATTACTATAAGTACTGTTAATTTCAAATCATGCTAACAAATATGGGCTAATTTGGGTAAATAATGTTTTTTGAAAAATCGAATATTGTTTTAATACGAATACCGGACGTGTTCCGAGGACGACGTCTGCTATAGCTGGCCACGTCAGCTTTCTGCGGACGACGTCCGCTACTGGCATGTGTATATATATAGAGTGCTTTCACTTATGAAATCATCCCGAAAAAAATTCGCATCGTGTTTTGGAGTCCGAAAAAATATTCCAAATTTAGGTACAATTTAGTTTTTAGTAATTTAAATATTTTATTGTTTATATTTTAATTTATTTATTATTATCAATTGCTATTTTAAATTTAGATATTGTATTTTTGAATTATTATTACTATGTTTTGTACATTATTGTGTAATAGATATGGAAGGCGGAAGACCACATGCTCCCATAAACGGAAGTGTCCTACATCGTCAGAATCATCATATTAGTAGGAACATTATAAATGGAGAGCATGGTTTGATGATCCAGTTTAAGCATTGTGATTATTATTTGAGTAAGTTTGTGGCGTTGGATGCTAAAGTGTTTGCGTGCTTGATACGGTGGGGGTTTTACGGAGTATTCAAGATGATTCATATCAAGCTGGATAATCATTTGTTGATTGCTATGGTGGAGCGGTGGCGACCCGAGACGCATACATTATTCCTCCCGATGGGTGAGATCACGTTGACACTACAGAATGTGTCACTCATATGGGGATTGCTCATATTGGGCAATGTTATCACTGGTCCACGACCTGATAGAAGTGTTGGGGAGTGGAAACAATATAGCACTGCTGTGTTTGGGTGGACTCCTAGAGACAAGTTCATTAGCTATTCTAATTTCTATTTACGTGGTTTGGGAGAATATGTGTTGGAACAAGCTGCCCTGCCATTAAGTCTGATGATGAGGTCCTCTGTTTTGCTCGGGCTATCTGTCTCCTCATAGTGGTTTCGATTTTGTTACCGAATAATAATGGGGATCGAGCAAAAATAATCATAATGGACCTCTTTAGAGATAATGAGGAGATGACAGGACTTAGCTGGGGATCGACCGTACTTGCGTACTTATATCGAGAACTTTGCAAGACTTCGATCGGTCTCGTGACAGTAGGTGGAGCATTCAGAATTGTGCAGGTGTGTCAACGTTATACAAACTTAATGTCATATCAATAGCTAATAATATTGTTTATAATTTTCAGCTATGGGCGTGGTCCAAAATTCCTGCTCTGAAGCCATTGTTCATGTACCGCTTCCCGAATGAGTCCTTCGACCGACGTAGTTACCAGTACTATGGTTGGAGGTTTGTATTTCATTATGTATTATCGTTTATAATAATTTAATTTAATTTAAATTATGTATCTTACAGGGAGTTTATCGGTCGTCTGGACCATACGAACACGACGCACAATGCGCTAAGGGTTTGTCGAGATGCACTAGATGCTATTGGACGATAGGTATTATATTAAATAATTACTTATACAAATTATTGTGTGAGTTTGTTAATGTATAATTTTCATTTCATATGGATGCCATACACGGATGGTGACCTAGAGCACGCTGATGTTGAGACCACTGCGGCATGGCGTTACACTGGGCCGATTATATTTTTCGGCCGTGTGGAACACCATCACCCCGATCGTGTGGCATGTCTGCTCGGAGGTGTCCTTTCCATTCCCGGACCAGCAGAGGATGCAGTGCTCCTAAGGCTCCTGCATTCTTATAACTCCGAAAAGGGTTAGTATTGGATCAGAATCCATGCTAAATGGCTCGATATGTGGGACAACATTTTCGAGCACTTGTTCGAAGACGGAGCTCATCTATCGGAAGACACATATTTTTCGTGGTATTGTACATATGGTATACCACATTTAGCCGTGCGATCGAACGAGGAGACCGGTTGGAGAGGAGGAATAGCAGAACCCATGGCCCGAGTGGTAATAATTCTATAATACATTGTGTTGCATTTTGTCTTAATTTGATCGGTTTTTTTTGTTTGCAGGCCACACAGTTAGACGACTTTGCAGGCACGCATCTACAGGGGAACACATAAGTTACCCATAAACTTATGGAAATTCATCATTTTACTTTCTCCTAGGTCTATGGGTATTTACCTTCCCCCACTACACGTCGTCTGGCATGGGCTTCTCGCCTCCTATTGAGCCATCTCCGATGCCTCGACCGTGGACTCAGTACCCTACATCCGGGTACTCACACCCACCACCTGACCCAACTGCTGGGACGTCGTACGGCTCACAACAGTACCATTCTATGAGCTATCCATATAGAGATCTGCCGTCTCGTTATCCTGTACATTTGCCAGCTCATTATCAGACCCCTCCATACCCACGAGGGCCTAATCCCAATGAACCGACTCCGATGTACCGTGACATGGAAAGGCGTCGAAGACCTAGGGCACGTGGAGAGTCCAGCGCGGCACCTGAGCAGCCACGTTTTTATGATGATGACTTGATAGATATATAATTTTTGGATAGAACTCTCCCATAAAAATGTTGGTATTAAATATCATTTTTTTGTTATTCTTATTTAAATATTAATATTAATATTAAAATAAAATATTAAAATTAAATTAAAAT